>JAENPR010000532.1:0-438087 GCA_018135685.1 Themeda triandra
GAGCATCCGATGTCACGGCTTGCTCCAAACTTTCTCAAATTTTTATCATAGCCTCCACATGCGATAACAAGATACCCAGGACAAGTTTCGTGATTTTCCGACTTCGTTTGGATTTTATATAATTAAAAAACACTTCTACCACTCTTGGATGGTCGTGTTACGTGGACAAGGACTTTGAACTTTTTGGTGAGTTTATGGACATGGCCTCAAAATACACTCTCCAACATAAATATCATTTTTCGAATGGCTAAGTTTCATTATTTTATGCACTTGGTTCAAATTTGGATTATGCGGGAAAATTCAAGTCAAAAAAATAAATTAATGAAATATAGCAAAATGTTATAAAAAGATCCCAAATTGGAACATGTGCTTGTAAACAATATAGTTAGGCCACATAAAAAGTTTCAATTAAAAATTCAAAAAAAAGAGAAATCGCTCGGCAAAGAAATATCTTTACCGAATGACCCTATCTAGGGTCATTTGCCGGCGAAGGGAACGGCGTCGGGTGCCGTTTAAACCCGCAAGTTCTTTCCCGACAAGGTTTCTTTGCCGACAGTGCAATCGGGAAATAAGCCCTTTGCCGCCAGGTATTTTTTACTACCATTGCCTACAGTAGGGCTGTCGGCAAAGAATTCTTTACCGACAGCGGACTTTAGCTGTCGGCAAAGAATTTCTTCGCCGACAGCCCTTCGACTGGCTGTCGGCGAAAGATTCTGCTGTCGGGCTGTTGGCAAAAGATTCTGCTGTCGGCGAAGTCTCTATCTCCCGTAGTGCCTTGAACTTGAAAGCGCCTCAGCTTCCTTTTTTACCTTTTTGTTCTATGACAAAAGGCATTGCCCCTTCCACGTACTCCTCCAACATATCTATCCCACCTTCGTTTTGTTTTTTCTGTGCATTGACCAAGGCCAGAAAATTTTTATAGGTATATACACTGTTGGAAACTCAAAATTTTCTATTAGGAAAAAACCAACGGAGAAATAGAAAATACCAATAGAAAAATAGAAAAACTAATTTCTCTGTCGATATACCGACATGAAAATTCTAACAGAAATAGAGCGACAGTAAAATACTAATAAAACCAATGAGATATGGAGATGGAATGCTCCCGCACAGACTATCTTTGAGATACATAAGCAATAGAAATTTGTATTTAATATATTAATGATTAAAATTGCTTCATACAATTAACTTTGATTTGAATACCCGTGTATAGATTTGGTATCGACATGAATGAGGAGATTTGGTTGGGTGTTTTCCTTTGTTTGTTTTTTGTTGTCCTAGTATAGTTCACTTTGTGCACTATATGGGCATGTTGCGCGTCCCATACATCTGGTTTGTTCTTAAAACTGGGTGTGACACTTCGATACTAAGGAAGCCTCGAAAAGGCTCATCTAGTGGAGGCTATAAGCGCACAGCAGACAAACCCTGACAATTGGAGCATCAGGTCTAGGGGTGTGGGCGGCGCCCGAGGCTGCACCAACTCCATGACAATGCCAGGGTCCACCCATGTCGTAGCAAAACCCTCTTGGACTCGGACGCACAACGACCATAGACTTAACCTCCAAAAGCCTTGTACTCGACCTTCCTCTCATAATATAAGGAGAAGGTTGGCACCTCGACGGGGGGTTCTTTTCTTGTCCCTCATTCGTTATGAGGTCCAAACTAGAGCATTCAAAGCTCAGCAGCCCAACGTAGAGAAATCAAGAGGAATGTCGGCCCTCGACAACCTAGTTAGAGAGAGTTTCCCTTACTCGCTAGGGAAAAAAACATCACTGCCGACGAGCCTCACTAGAGCACCGAGCGATCCTCTATCAAATCTCTTTCTCTTTCATTGTAATGCCCTAATTTGGGTGCTCTTGAATACAAAGAACTACTCACCACTGGATGTAGAGCTCCGACAGCCTGAACCAGGATTCATCGACGTGTCTTCTTTTATGTTTTTCAGTTCGCCCAACCTGCTAGAGGCCCCCACTTCTTCCAATGTTCGACGGATATCGATGCTTGAAATGCCAAAGAGCCAGCGACACCAACCTATGGCATTAAGAAACATAATAGTACCCACATGTCATTATGATAGAAAATCTATGTATCGCTACAAATTTGCGTCTAATTACACACCTATATATTGTGCCACAAAATAATCTATGTAACCCCTTAAATATGCATCTAAATTAGCTCTTTTGTAATTCTTAAAATAAAAAGTATCTTCTTAATTCTACATTACAAAAATATTTAAATAACAATAAACCATATATGTGCTTATTTTTCACTCAGATTTATTAAGTATTCATTTTTAGATGATACTAACAAATTACTTTAAATTCCACAACATGTAATTATATAAGTTATTTGTTTATATATAATTATAAATTTTAATAAGAACATTTGACATATCTGTATTGATAGTAAAATCATTACTGCGTGTATGTTTCATTGATAAGAAATTAAAACATATCAAAAACAGTGGGTTAGTGCACATCATATGTGGTTCTACTACTTTTTGCCTTTAGAGGAAATAGTCATTATAAAGCATAGCTATCAACATCCTTTTGAGATTAGCACCACTATCCCATCCTAGATCTCACTTTATTTAAGCTCTAGCACTAATCTTATCCAATATCTGATGGAAGTTTATAAATATAATGATTATTTATCCATCGTAGTACTTAAGATTGTAATGTATGACCTAAAATTCTTATTTTTAGAACAAAAGTAGAGTCATAATAGATATTACTAGAAATACAGGCGCGGTTTTGCCGCACCCTCAATGGGGTGAATGAGCCGGTGCTCAGACTTTTCTTTCCATATCTCTCAAAACTTCTTGGTATTTTTGGATAATGTTTTGAGTACTAATGTTTGTCCTTCCTAAATTTGTTTGCAAGAATGATATGCATATTGTTTTTCAGAATTAGTTTATGCAAGAAAAAGTAGGATATATCATATACCATTATACCTTGTCCAAGTTAATATGGCCTACAAGAGTTGGAGCAGGTCGAAAACTTCAGATGTTGCATCTAATTTATTTGCTTCTGATGCGTGAAAATGTAAACAAAGTAGTATTTGTGGCTTGGAGCCTGGCCTATTGATTTAAAAAACTTCAAAAGACTGGACCACAAGAGCATCCTACATGACTACATCTATTCCACTTTAACAATGGTCAGTCTAAATGGAACACCGATCTAATACTACCCCCCATGGTCAGTCTAAATGGAACATCGATCTAATACTACACCCCTGTCTGTTTCGGATAAACATTGAGCATATTTGCTAATGAAATACGGTAGAGAAGCTCTCTAGTTGCTACCTGAGTAATGCTCGGACCAGCAGCCGAAGAAGCACCGGCATGGCGTCTCCTCGCCGTGCAGGCGGCAGCAAGAGTCTTCGGCCTGCACCAGGCACACGCGGCGTAGGCGGGTGACGGTTGCGGCAAGCCAGACACACACCTAGCAGACGCAGGTACAGGTACGCGTCCAGCGGGGCAGAAGGCCGTCGCTCGTGTCAGTCCTGTTGACTGAGGCCGCGCGAGGTACGGGATGAGGCGCTGGACGCTGGAAGGGGAAGGGAATCCGGGTCAGGGTCGATGGCGGCGCGGAAACCGGAGGGCAGAGGATGGCGACCGACCTTGGAGAGACAGGCAAGGGCTGCGGGGCAGGTGAAGGGCGGAGGCCGGCCGGCAGCAGAGCGTCGGGCTGCGCTGCAGCAAGTATGGGGAACCTTCGTGAGGATTCTAGACGTTCCTGGTGCCAATGCTGGAAACACCGGTTGCTTTGCCTGCTTTTCTACAGTCTGATCAAAATCTAACGGCCGAGAAAAAAAAAAAAACAGCGACGTGGCCCAATCCCTGGCTCGAGCTTGGTCCTCATTTCATCTTATAGAGATAGAGATATGCACAAGTGTTTTAACTTTATTTGAGGATAAAAAATAGTAGCAATTAATAATGTTAAAATAAAAAATTAGGTCGATTACGTGATATTGGCTACAACAGGAGTCTCTATAGTTTAAGCTAAGGTTGTAACTAAATGCATAATAAAGACACATAGAGGTGACATGTAATGGAAACAAAACTACAGATATAGGTGAAAAATATTAAGTTCGGTAATTGGAAATTTATCTTATACTAGATAAAGACTATATAGAGTATCCACAGTACACTATTATATTTGAAAATAAATAAAGTAAAAACATGTAATTTGTTGTAATTATTTTCTACAATTTTCCTATCTTGTGGTCGCCTGAGTTTGTCCGTTGTGTCCAGGCGACACGCGGCGCGCGTGGGGACGACGCGCAGGCGACGTGCAAGCGCGAGTGGAAGCGAGCCGCGGGTCACGGGTTGCACAACCGTTGTCGGGTCCATGTCTGTCTATCGGACGCGCCCGGTACCTGTCTTTTGGCCTCGGATGCCAATCCGGATCGTATTCCTCATTCCACCAGCCCAGATCGGAAGGGAGGTGGGAGCTTGTCCGGGCGGAGGGGCGACCGGCAATTCCTCTTCTTGTCTCCATGTTCCTCTTCGTCCAGTCTTACCGGAGGCCCTTCCTCGTCTATTTGGGGCTCGGTCGGTTGTCAAGGTCGTCAGGTATCTCCGTTTGAGCTTCCCTCTCCCTTGATTTGTGCTATTTTTAGGATTATCTCTTCTAGATCTGGAGGTCCGTGGTTTGATTTGTGGTGTGCATGTATATGCGCTTTGATTCCATGGATTGCATGGTTTTGTTCACTATATTGGGTGTTGTCTCTCTTGATTTCATGGGGATTTGTTGGGGGATTTGCCGGCGGAATGGGGAATGGTTATAGTGGTGCTTCGGCGGTGTGTAGGTGAGAACGCGGGGTGATCTGCAGCGCTATGCATGTACTTGGATGGCCGTGAGCGCGGGGTGATCTGCAGCGCTGTGCATGTGCTTGGCTGGCCACGGCTATTTCTAAGAGTGATTTGTGTGGATGCCTCTGTCGGCGCCACAGATAGTTTCAGCATGCATTTTTTCACGGCATTTTTGTTCTATTTTTGGCGCTTTCGATAGATGTCGTGTGTATAGTTGTCTTTGTGATTTCGTTGTTATTGACTCTGACACCATAGGGTCTCTTATGAAGCCAGCTTGTCTTTGTTCTTTTGTACCATGCTCTGCGTCATGGATTATTCACAGCTAAAACTAAATTTCGGTTGTGTGTTGTGTGTACAGAGACTAGCATGTAGATCTGAATACGCCATTTTCCAATTTAGAAATCAAATCAGTTTCCTCTGTAGCAATTTACATAGCTGCTGTTTGGATTGTTTATTACAGCCATGCAAATTACTGATGAAAGCTTCTGAGCATTTTTATATGTGTGTACTGAAGTTCTACTCTTCCTTTAGGATGTTAATAGTGTCTAATGAAAGTAGTGTTGTTTTATTCATGTGGAAAGCTTAGTGTAGACCCTTCATTGTCCTCAGAATGTTATTATGTTTCTCAACTAAATATGCCTTAGAAATATTCAGATGGTTAACGCATGCTTCGCTAGTTGATATATGAAGGCACCTCCATGTTAGAAAATCTGCAGCTTATTATTCCTGAAAGACTTATTGCTCTAATTTCAAGGGACCGGAACTTATTCTGTGATGGAGTTGTTGATCAAGTCATTCTAGTTGTCTTCCTGTTTTGCAATGGTTCCTGAATCTAATTGTGCCCGGCCATCTTGCTGGTTGCTCACTGTTGCTACTTGTATTTGTTGTTCTGAAAGACTTGCTTGAGTATGTTGGTGTTGGGTTCTCAATCATTGAACTATCTATCTATCCTTTAATTTACTATTAGCCCTTGAAAGTTGTAAACCGAATACAAATGAACGATCTGTTAACTGAGTATAGAGCATAAATGATATAACATTTTATGGAACTTTAGTCAACGCTTTATTTGTGGTTTGATTTAATAGAGGATGGAGTCGCCCTTTTCCGGTTATGATTGCTTTGGTGCTACGCTTTCATACTATTTTCCTGGAAAATTTGTATAAAATGGTGGGACTGGTCACCATTTATCTTTCTTGTCTGAACCTAGCAACCTGATATAACAGCCACTGTTTTAGTGCTAATGTTCATTAGACTTGCGCTATATTGGCCACTATTGTAAACTTGCTTTGTAAATTTGTACGTGCGGGGTGAGAACTTTGTCTATTGTCCTTTCATAGAAAAAAATTGTCCATTGTAAATGTTGTTGTGCTGCTATATCTCATTCTAGTTTTGTAATTGTGCCATTCTAGGGAGAAATTTTTGTCTATTGTCCTTCTATAGAAAAAAATTGTCCATTGTCTTTGTGGTTGTGCCGCTATATCCCATTGTAGTATTTTTTATTTTGCCGTTCTAAGGAGAGAACTTTGTCTATTGTCCTTTAATAGAAAAAAATTGTCCATTGTCTTTGTACTTGTCTTCTGTGATAACACATCCTAAACTTTTTTAGCTTTGTCGTTTTTCCTTCCAATTTGTGATTATGTTGTCATATTTCCTTCAGATTCTTTTGTTTCTACTGTTTTCGTCTTTCCTTCTAATTTGTGATAACACATCCTAAACCTTTTTTAGCTTTGTCCTTTGTCTCTGTGTGTGAGGGGTTAAAGCTTTAGGTCCTGAATGAGAGTAGGCAAAATTGTGGTTGTTGTCCCTAAAACTGATGCATAGAGTAGGCAAAATAAACTATTTTTCTCTTTCTTGGGTTCATAGTAGTTTTGTTTCTGGCCACTGAACTGTCTATTATTCTTTCAGTTTCAGTGCCTTTTTAGGGATGGCTTTTGTCAGTAGAATTGGAAATGCGCTTAGGAGAACTTTTGTGTCCACTAGCTATCCACTGCTTCAGCCAGTGAGATGCATGTCTTCAAAGCTTTTTGTTAGAGGTACGTTGAGATCAATTTTATTCTCTTCTACTACCTTTTTGTTATAAGATATTGCTTCTTTTCATTTATGTTGTCTAAGTATCTAATTCCGCCTCGAATGAACCTGTGAGATGCATGTCTTCAAAGTTTTTTGTTAGAGGTATGTTGAGATCAATTTTATTCTCTTCTACTACCTTTCTGTTATAAGATATTGCTTCTTTTCATTTATGTTGTCTAAGTATCTAATTCTGCCTCGAATGAACCTGCTTGTAGGAATTTCAAATGCCACAGATGAAACAGCTCTGAAAAATGCAATGCCTTTTCTCTGTATGGGAATGTACTTGAAGGTTGTTTGTCCAATTTATTTACTTTGACTTGTATTATTTTCGTGGGCATTTTTATCGGTGTCTAACACTTCTCTATTCTCGGTTTGGATTCAGCTTGGATCATCACTGATCGGGATTCAGAGAGGTCAAATGGCTTTGGTTTTATAACTTATACATCCACTGAAGAAGCCATGGCTGGTGAGGTATGTCATTCATGTCTATTGTTTTATTCTATATGCTCTTTGAATTGTCTCACTTCCAAAGTTCCAAACTGACTATCTCAATACCATTTTTCTCATCCCTTGTTACGTAGGAACAATTCCTATCCAAACTCTGTTAGTTTATCTCCAGTTCATGCAGACTAAAACTCTAAGAGAAATATTACAAGGCTAACACTCAAAGAAATAAGCAACCATTAACCATCATTTGTAGGAAACTTCGATATCTAACATTTCAGTGGCTGTGAAAAATATAGTTTAATTGTAATGTGAAATATAGTCACTTACATGTCTATTGTTTTAGTCAGCCGTAGATATAATGGTATAGAAAATGATACACTTTAATTGTATTGTGAAAAATGAATGCAAGTGACTATGTCGGTTAACCAATTAATTTCTCTGAAAACTAAATGGCAAATATTGCAAGTTCTATGCAGTCTATGCATATTTAATTTCTCTCTGTCTAGTTCTCCCTCTTATCTCTGAGATTGACTCAGATAATTATATATGCAGGTTATTTATCTATTGTCTATAAAATTGAGAAGAACCACCTATAGGTCAAGCTGCCTGAGGAGATGTAAGCTCTAGCTCTCTATATTTCTATTTTCTGTCTGTCTTTGTGCAAGAGCTCTATCCTCTATTTGGTACTTGCACTATTGGTTGTCTCATGTTGGTAGTTGTGCCAACATGATATTTCAGGAACTTAGTGAAATAATTTGTGAAGAACTATTGTACTATATTACTAGTTTTAGAATTGCATGGAACCATAGCACCTGTCATTCTACATTTTTGAGCGTTGGGGAAGATCTAGCATTTTGGAACCATAAAAGTTTTTCTTGTCCTCTCATAGTGGCCTATTGTTACTTATGATGATCTTTAATTGTCTTGTATGTGAAACACTAAACTGAAACAGTCTACATAATTGCAGTCTTCTATTATTTAAATTGCAAGTGTAGGTCACCGCAATTTCAGTTGAGAGCATATGCAATATTGTGTTGTTGAACTGATTTGCCTTGTGGTTGTCTTTTTTTGGATAGCTGGTATGTCTTATGGTTGTACCATTGATCTTTCGAACATAATTTGTTCTTGATAATTTCTTAGTATGGCTTCACATTCATGTAACCATATCGTGGACTGCTTGTGTGTTTGGAATGCTTATTAGTACTAGTTGTTAATTACTGTTTAACAAGCTATACTTATGGTACAATTCAGCTTTTGCTAGGCACCTTTTTCCTCTATTTTGAAACTCTTATCACCTCCAACTTTGGCATCACCAAGTTATACTTATGGTATAATTTTATTAAGTTGTCTAGTTCATAAAATTCGATGAGATGTAAAAAAATGTCCTCCATCCACACCGACATACTTCGGCGCGCAGCGTCCCAATCTAGGAGATGTCGCATCTGCACGAAAAAGTGAGTAGCTCAACATTCTTCTGTTGAGCAGGGGGATGTGTCGTCGTTTTACTTTTAGGTGGATGGTTGGGTCTAAACTATGGTAGTTTTGTTGGGTGGCGGTAAGCGCTCCATGCCCACGCATGTTTAATGTGATTTGTGCTCACATAGGTTTTCCTTTGTTTTATTGTGATTAGTGCTAGCTCGCATCAAATTTTATCCCTGTCCTTTCATAGAATTTTTTATATAATTGCATTATCAACAAGTACTACTTGCACTATCTTAAAGGTGCAATTTTCATATATTTGTTCTACAACTTTTCAAGAACATATATTAGCTGTCAGCTGATACGTACATTAAAAATGAGCAACGACAACATGTAGTCCTACTTGTATCTCTGTCATTTCAAACTTCTCTAGGCATATAGTGTTAACCTATTTGATTGGTTGTTTGTGCAGAGTGTGTAGTTGGACAAGGAGGCACGAGTCATGGTTACAGTTGATGTTTGACAAATGGCAGGGAAAATCCTAGCAGTGAAAATCCTGAAGGAGATTGTGTCATATATTGAGATTGTCAGTTCTCTCAAGTGGTTTGGCGCTGGCGTTGGTCAGTAGAAGGGTAAAAGGCACAAGAGGTCATGTTTTTTTATTGTCGCACAAGCATTTCATATTCTTTTTATTTCTGTTGGTCTGGGGAGAGAGCCTTGTTTATTGTCCTTCCATAGGAAAATAAACTTGTCTATTGTCTTTCCATAGAAAAAAGATTGTCCCTCTGTCATTGTGATTGTCCCTCTGTCATTGTGCTTGTTTCGATCTAGTGAGAAATCTTTGTCTATTTTCTTTCCATAGAATTTTTTTGTCTTTGTCATTGTACTTTGTCGATCTAGAGAGGAAATGTGCAACCACACACCTCCTTTTTTTTGTTCTTGACTATCCTTAGTGAAAAATTGTCACTTGTAGTCTGTGATTGTCATTTTGTTAATTGTCACTTTTGCTAACACATCCTAAACTTTTGTTTATTGTGACTTGTGCTAGCACACACCTCTTGTTTTGTCCTTGTCTTTCCATAAAATAAAGTTTTTTGTGTTTTGTGCTAACACATCTCAAAATTTTGTTTATTGTGACTTGTGCAAGCACACTCCTTTTATTTTGTTGCATTGGGAAAAATTTGTGTGAATTGTCTTTAAATTTTCATATCTGTTTAGAGATACTATAGGTTTCTCTTTATTTATCTATTTATCTGAGGTCATGTTAGCTATTTATCTGAGGTGAAACTTGTATTGAGACATGTTAGCTATTTATCTAACGTCAAGCTTATCGGATTTATGTTACTGACACAAGCTCTTTGTTGTTTTAAGGTTTGTGATATCAGATATGCTTTTCAAAGGATAAGAAGAGAGAAACAGAAAGTGAATCATTTTGAAGCTGGTGGCTAAGAGCGGTAAGATTAAATATTCCGAATGCTGTCGTGGCATTCTGCATAACTGATTTCTATTTTTCTTATTGGTCTGCTGACCAATGCCCTTTTAAATCCCACTTTCATCTTGACTACTGAATGAGCTCTGTATATTTCTTCACTTAAGTTCCATGGTGAACATTCTTGACTACTGAATAAGCTTAGTATATTTGTCTCTGTGTCAATATAGACCACATTCTTGGCATTGTATTTATGTTCTTTGTGATTTTTGCCATTTCCTGGACCTAGATTAGTGTCTTGTTCTCTTATTCCCCACCCACCCAGCCACCCTACTAATCTCTGTCTCTCTTTTTTTTTTTTTGCGATGAACTAATCTCTGTCTCTCTCTTACATGATCTTATTTTATAGTGTATGTTAATATTGCACTTAGAGGAGTTTCAATTTCAGCTGATGTGCCTCTTCCATCTATTGATGATCTTTGCAGATCACGTTCCTGATGTCCATGATTTTTTTTTCAGGTATCGTATGAGGATATTTGCTGAATTTCATATTACTACTTTGGTTTTGTATAGGTGGCCCCCTTAATTCTCATTTGCTGAATTTTCTACAAAAGACTTCCGATTTCTGTTACTATTGCTTCCCATCTGTGTGCAAGTTAACCACACTATAGGAGGCTCCACGTGCATGAGCTAGATTCGTGTTTATATACATATACTTTTGTAATTGCATTAAGAACAAGTACTATTTGCACTATTTTAAAATGTGTAATTTTTATATTTATGTTTTGTAATTTTAAGGGTGTAGTGGCAAAGATGTATTTTTGTGTGTGTGAGCTTGTACGTATGTTTAATGGGCTGATAGATTCATTTTGGCCCAAATGAGCACCAACCTCAATTAGCGGGTATCGGATCATGTGCCCGTTAATGCTTGGCGGGCCCGGCAGGTGGCTGGATTGGTTTGCGGGTGTAATTCGCGGACCCGTTTGTTCACAGCCACAGAGACAGATCACAGAAGCATGCGCCAGAAGCAGATCTGGCCACTGGATCTTGATCCAACGGTCCAGGACGTCGCCTGGGTTTTTAAAAAAACCCAGGCGACTGGATTTTACCAAGTCCCTATTTTCTATTAGTGAGAATACAGTATTAAGCAACGGTTACTTAAAGCTCGCGCAAGAGCATACTGGTGGAGCAGTGTGTATATAAGATCACCTACCATACAATGCATCCCTTTTGCATATTTGTCTTTGTCTGCCTCGTTGTTGTTGTGGAAGAGGAATATGATTATCTCCGTCGCCCATAGAAGTCGTTGCTCCTTGTCCTCGCGACTCATCACCTTCATCCTTCTGTTCTCGGAGTGAAGCCTTATCTGCTCGTCGTTGCACGTAATCCTCGAGGTGTTTCATGTCTTCCTTAGTCTGTTCTGTTGTACCCTGAGCATCAGGTTTGCTGACGAGGCTTTTAATGCTCGCCTCCTTGAGGGCCCATGGCTTGGCCAAGCATTTGAGAATCCCAGGAACGAACAGCACGATCGCTGCCGCCAACAGCCTCAGGTCACCGCCTCGCCATGACTTGCAGAAGACGTATATGGCTACGGTGACCTGAGACACCGCAGTGAGCAGGTGCCGTGTCCACAGCTCGTTGTCTTCGATGCCGTAGGCGGTGATGCCATCAGGTCGGCCGAGGTGAAGTAGGAGGATGGGAGCCCAGACCACCTCCAGCGTGCTCCTGCTTCCAGAATCTGGATGCTTGTGGCGGTTGAAAAGCGTAGCGAGAGCATATATCGCGATAGCATCACCGCCAAGGTATGCCAACCATATGAAGAATCTGATCAACCCTGGAATGGCATGGCTACGTAGAAAGGTAAAGAGCAAGAGAAAGAACTGGACGACAAGACTGCCAATGACGAGGACTTGCATCTGCGACGTCTCCCACCAGTTCACAACACTCGCCACACCCATCTCTCTCTCTCTCTCTCTCTCTCAGAGAGAGAAAACACACGTACGCGCGGATGCGAAGAGATGCGAGGGATCGAGAGGTGATAGATCCAGTACGTACAAGCTCACCCGCTGATCTGGCCGACTTATATTGGCACAGGATTAGCGATGCGCAGGCGGCATTGCTATGTGCAGACTCACTTAATTTGTGCTTAATTATATAGAACCGGCCGGCAGGATTGCATATGAATGACCGAGGGTTGCTGACGGACTCAGTTATATTGCGAACACATAGCTTTTCCATAGCCATTGTGTAGCGCTTGTGTGATGTAGTGATTGTCAACACAACACAAGTGTGTGTGTGTGTGTGTGGCGTTTTATACTAACCGTGGCACGCGGATTCGTGCCAAACAACGGTGTCTCTTGGCTTGTATTGTACAGGTGTCGAGCTTAGAGGCAGTGGTCGTTCGGTGCGGTGAAGATCAAGCAGGGCGTGCCGTGCTGACGGACCGGTGCAGTGAAGGGCGGACGTGAGGGTTGGATCGAGAGACCTTGAAGCCGGAGGCCAGCTGCGGTGGCTGACAACTGGGACATCGACAAGTGCGAGAAGTACACGGCAGGGGATTCGTACGGGCTACGCTACTCGCGGGACGGTTTGGTGGTTTCCCCTCAAAACCACTGGCGACGGGTTTCGCGGGTTTGCACCTCAAAACCCGGGCAGAGGTCCCGATGCGGACGGACGGCACGTGGCGGTATCGGTGAGTTCGCGTCGAGGCGAAGCTACTGGTGAGAAGGCGCGGTGGCCGTCGGATCAAGAAACCTTGAGTTAGACCATAGTGCCCTTGGCTAGGTGGTTCGCTCTGAAAATATCTAGTGGCAAAGAGGGAATGTAAAATAGGCCCTATAAATAAGGATGAGGGGTTCCCTTCCCACTTCACCTCTTCCATTTTCATTTCTCCTTTTAGAATTTCCCTTCCTCTAGCTTGTGTAAGAGAGAGGTGCAAATCTTTGATTTGTACTCGAACCAAGTGTGCGTGGCAAGTGGGTCGCCGAGAATCCGCATTGTTTCCTCCGGGAGTAATCATTTGTCTCGTGATTCTTGAGATGAATTTGTGGCTTTCACGGTTGAAGTGATCTCGGACGGTTTGCAGGTGTATACAGCAAACGGTTCGAGGTCTCGGCTTCTGTGCTTTTCTTGAGCTCCCGATTTTGCTATGATTTTCGTGGCTTATTTTCCCCCATTTTTCGTTCCTGAGTACGATCTGATTTTTCTAGATTTTGAGTCCATCTCAAGCCATGATTTTCTGGGATTTGGTTCCTGGCTAGGTGAATTTCGTCTGGTTGAAATTTGGGAGCGTTTCATGGAGATTTGGTTTGGATCTCAGTGATTTTCGGCCGCATCCTTTTTCCCTGTTTCTGCTTGAGTTCGTAGGCCAGCCTTTCTGTTCATCGCAGTTCGAGGGATGGATTTGACTAGCGTCCAGTAGCAGCGCTATCGACGCCGGTGCCTTGGCATCGTGCGAGCTGTGCGCAGCGGTGCTCGCTCCTAGCGTTGAAATCTCCTCTCTGCTCTTCGCTTTTGGGGAACAGCAGTTCAGCTACTAGCGCTGGTTGTGCAGGCATCAAGCGAGCGATTGAGTGGCATTTACTGCAGGTGCACGTGGCTGATTGCTCGCTCCCTCTAATTGCAATTTGGAGAGCATTTATTGCTACATGTGAAATTAGAGCTTGATTTTGATTGGCCCAAAGTCCATCAGTTTTTTTGTTTACGGGAATTCCATCTTGCTCACGGTACTTGCTGGCAAAAATTCTAGCCTTAAGGCCCATCGATCTATAGCAGTACGAGCACACTGGAATTGATGAGACAGATGAACGAATTTTTCTGGTAATTTTCTAGAGATTTTTCACTAGCTCGATTTCTCTTCTTGTGCATAGTTTCGTCGTTTGTGCTCCGATTCGTGTTCCGCTTGTTGCGATGGGTTTCTATGGCTCCAAAGAATTTTGCTAGATACTTCCGTCACCGGTTGGCGTGAGTATTTTAGTATTTGCGGTTTTGGAGGCGAACTCGGGACGAATGACCCTAAATATTTCGAAAGAAAATTTAAGGCTCCCATTCACCCCCCTCCCCCTCCTGGGTCGTCGATTCCGGTCCTTCAATTGGTATCGGAGCGGTTAAGGATCACTTCACCTTAATCGGTCCGTGATCCCCGAAGGCGACAGTATGAATCATCGTGGGATAGGCAAGCCGCCTCAGTTCGATGGTACGAACTATCCCTATTGGAAGATTCGCATGTCTGCGCATCTCCAAGGGATTGATGCAAGTGTTTGGGAAATCGTTGAGAATGCTGATTATGTGATTCTTGCAAACCGAGTCACTCAGGCTCAGATTGACCAACACAGCGTGAACAACACAGCGCGCACCGTGCTTTTCTCTGCTTTGAACACAACTGAGTTTGAGCGTGTTTCCGACTGTGCGACAGCTCGTGAGATCTGGGTGAGGCTTCAGGGCTATCACGAGGGCACTGCCCATGTTAAGACCAGACTCTACGAAACGTACAAACGGGAATACGAGAACTTTGTGCAACTTGATGGTGAATCTGTCGATTCTTTGTTCTCTCGCTTCCAGACTATCGTGAACAAGATGAGGGTAAACAACCCTCAGATGCCCTATGACGATCACGAGAGAGCACTCAAGTTACTATATGCTCTTGATCAGATGGTTTGGGAGGTAAAGGTGTCGGCTATCATAGAGTCACCTAACTACACCACCCTTACCGTGGACGAGCTGTTCAGCAAGCTCAAGTCCACAGAGATTGACCACCAGACGCAGGCGAGGATCAGAAATCCGTCTGCCCCAACCATGGCTTTGGTTTCAGGTACAGGAGGTTCAAGTTCTTTAGCTAACCCTTCACAGCTTCCTCTTGCCTTGTCGTCTTTGGTTTCAGCTACTGAAGAGCAGATGGAGAGTCTTGGGGACGACGAGTTGGCTTTGGTGATCAGCTGGTTCTCACGGTTTCACAACAACCGTTTGAACCGTCGACGCGGCATCACCAAGCAAGGCTGCTACGGGTGCGGAGATCCTGATCACTACGTCACCAATTGCCCCAAGACTGACAAGAACTCCAACAACAAGTACGACCACGGCAGACGCAAGAACAAGAACGAGTACCACTCCAACAAACGCAAGCCGAAGGTGGACTCTGAAGAAAAGGCTCTCGAGAGAAAGTATCTGAACAAGTTCAAGGCCCAGCAGCGAGCTTTCATGGCGTCTCTCAGCGACAATGACTCGGACCACAGCTCACCTCCAAGCGAAGATGAGGACGAGAAGAAGGTCGAGAACAAGTTCAACGGGCTGTGCTTCTACGCCGGCGCCAAGCACGGAGGCTTCTGCACCATGGCACTCGACGGGACGACTACCGGCAACAACAAGAACGATGACACCGAGCCTGAGGTAGAACCAACTCTTGAGTCCCTTCGTGCTGAAATTGAGTCCGTGGACAATACTCTTTTGTGTCAGGATGCCCAGCTCAAGCATGCTATTCATGATAGGAATGATTTCAAAGAAAAACTTAGAATTGCGCTTGTTGAACTTGAGCTGGCTAGGTCTGAGAGAGTTGTTGTCTCTGAGGAGTCTGAATGTGATGCTTGTGCTATTCATATGGCCAACCTTTCTGATGTGCAATCTAAGTATGTGGCTTTGGTAGATGAGCTTGATGAGGTTAAGGCTAAGTGTGTCTCTGTGAGTCCTTGCAAATCTTGTGATGAGTTGAAGTCTGAGCTAGGCGAGAAAATGACTAGGATTGCTTTGCTTGAGAAGTCTAGTCCTGTTTCTAGATGTGCTTGTTGCGAGGCTTTGGAACTAGAACCGAACTCTTGTAGGAATGACAAGAAAAGGGCCGAAGAAGAAATCACAAATCTTCGGTCAATGCTTAGTTGGTTGTCTTGCAGTTAGCCGTAGTTAGGCATGATGTTGAGTCAGTTCAAAAGGGGAACTGACACAACGGGATTAGGCTTTGCTTCAGGTGGGAAGGGTGAAAATGTTTTTGGTAAGGTTGGTGAACACAGTGGTTTGAGTGCATCTGAGAAACCCACCAAGCCTTCCACTACTCCCAAGCTTGGTAAGATCCCTCCACCACAGCCTAAAGAGCCTACTGTGAGAGATGGTGTGTTTGAGAAACCACCCAAAGCTCCACCTCAAAACCAAGTGTGGGCTCCAAAGCCGAACCACCTCAGAAACAAACTCGACACTTTGCCAAACATCTATGTTGAGCCCCTTCCTAAGAGCAAGCCATCACCAAGAGTGAACCAAACCCAAAAAGGAGTGAACAAGCCACCACCTAAGAGAGAGGTGTATCACTGTGAGTATTGCCATCGGGATGGTCACTTGGTTGAGTTTTGCTTTAGGAGGAAGAGAGATGAACGGCGTGAGTATGAGTTTTATCACAACTCTACTCATGAAGTGTTTGTTCCACCTTCTCGGAGGTACAGTGCTAGGCCTAGAGGTGCAGTCCCTCAAGGTCCTAGGCCTCAAGGTGTGAGACCAAGTGGTGGTCGTGCCCGGCGTGGTTCAGGTCTTGTTCGTGACTTTGGATCTCGTGACCGTGGCTTTCAGTCTTACAGCTTGAGCGGACCACGTTTTACTCATCGTGGTAATCGCTCTCCTCAAATGAGACATGGCATGTATGATGTTTTTGCTAACCCTGCTCATGGGCGAATGAGTCAACACTGGTTTACTTCTAGTTTCACTAACCCCAGTGTTGAATCATTTGCTCATCCCATGTCTTACTATTGATGCAGGACGGAGGCTTGGAGAACACGTGGCTAGTTGATTCCGGGTGTTCGCGCCACATGACCGAAAATTCAAATTGGTTCTCCAACCTCGAGCCCATGACTTCAAAAGAATACATCACATTTGGGGATAACAGCAAAGGTAAAGTGTTGTCTCATGGGTCAGTTCGACTCAACGAGAGTTTTGTCCTCAAGGATGTTGCTTTGGTGTCAAATTTGCACTTCAATCTGCTTTCTGTCTCGTAACTTCTTGATGATGGTTTTGAAGTGCGCTTTAAGCCAGGATGTTCACGTATTTTGGATTCTCAGGAAAATCTTGTGTGCCAAATTGTTCCTTCTGGCAAAGTTTTTCGAGCCAATTTCTCTCATTCTTTTGGAACTTCTCGATGTTTGGTAGCTCGTCCTTCCTCAGAACTTTGGAAATGGCATAGGAGGCTCGGTCATTTGAACTTTGATCTACTAGCTAGATTGAGCTCACTTGACCTAATCCGAGGATTGCCCAAATTAAAATTTGAGAAGGATCTAGTTTGCCACCCTTGTCGTCATGGTAAAATGGTTGCTGCTTCCCATCCCCCTGTAAACCAAGTGATGACCAATGGACCCGGCGAGTTGCTTCACATGGACACTGATGGTCCAGCTCGGGTCCGGTCAGATGGTGGGAAGTGGTATGTGCTTGTGGTAGTTGACGATTTTTCTCGCTATTCTTGGGTCTTCTTCATGGAGAGTAAAGATGAGGCGTTTTCTCATGTTCAAGATTTGATTTTGAGGTTGCAAAATGAGTTGCCTAAGAATGCCATGTGAGCTATCCGCAGTGACAATGGCACAGAATTTAAGAACACTCATTTTGACACCTTTTGCAAGTCTTTGGGTCTTGAACACCAATTTTCTTCGTCATATGTTCCCCAACAGAATGGGATTGTTGAGCGCAAGAATCGGACACTAGTGGAAATGGCCAGGACAATGCTTGATGAGCATAGGACTCCTAGGCGCTATTGGGCCGAAGCGATCAACACTGCGTGTCACGTTTCGAATCGCATTTTCCTCCGTGCTTTTATGAAGAAAACCTCTTTTGAATTGCGTTTTGGTCGTCAACCAAAAGTGAGTCACTTCAGGGTGTTTGGTTGCAAGTGCTTTATCCTGAAGAAAGGTAACTTAGACAAGTTTGAGTCTAGATCTTCAGATGGCATTTTTCTTGGTTATGCAGCTCATTCACATGCTTATCGAGTACTTAACCTTGAAACTAACCGTGTCATGGAGACTTGTGAAGTCACCTTCGACGAAACCACACCTTGTTCTTCCTCTGTCTTTGAGCTTGCAAGTGACGAGGAGATTGGTGAGACCATTTTCGTGGAGGAGGAGCAGGACGACGCCGATTGGGGTGATCCCGAGCCGACTCCACCGGCTGCCCCAGTCGACCCTGCGACGACTACCTCGGTCGACGGCCCTAGCACTTCTACTTCGACTACTTGGGGGCCGAACGACCAGGCCCCTCAGCTTGCACCAGCTGCACCTGAGGGAGCTCCAGCTGCAGTCGAGGGGGAGGCGACTTCTTCAAGGAAAGCACCTCGTCACATTCAGCATTGCCATCCCCCTGAGACTATGATCGGCAACATCAATGCGCGTGTCACACGCAACAGGTCATATGAAATCTCTCATTTCGCTCACTCTACTTTCGTTGCCTCCTTTGAGCCTAAAGATGTTGGACAGGCTTTATCTAATCCAGATTGGATCAATGCTATGCATGAGGAATTAGAGAACTTTGAGAGAAACCATGTCTGGGTTTTAATGCCACCTCCACCAAATTGCCATCCTATAGGAACCAAGTGGGTCTTCAAAAACAAACAGAGTGAGGATGGGGTTGTGGTGAGAAACAAAGCTAGGTTGGTCGCTCAGGGGTACTGCCAGAAAGAGGGGATAGACTTTGAGGAAACCTTTGCTCCTGTTGCCCATTTAGAAGCCATTAGGATCCTCTTAGCCTTTGCAGCTTCGAAAGGGTTCAAGCTGTATCAGATAGACGTCAAGAGTGCTTTCCTGAACGGGTACATAGAAGAGGAAGTGTATGTGAGGCAACCCCCAGGTTTTGAAAATCCTAAGCGCCCTGACCACGTTTACAAACTCCACAAAGCTTTATATGGCCTAAAACAAGCCCCAAGAGCGTGGTATGATCGTTTGAAGTCCTTTCTGCTAGGCAAGGGGTTTACCATGGGTTCAGTGGATAAGACTTTATTTCTCCTCAAGCATGGCAATGATACTCTCACTACAAGAAACCTAGCCTTTTGTGACAAAATTGCTTATGACGGGGATGGTTTTTGTCACATAATGTAACCTTTTATGACGGTTTTTTTTTGTGTCGTCACAAACTTGTAAGACCCAGATTTATTTGTGACGACAGTTACCATTGTGTCACATAAGGGTACACAGTTTTGTCACAAATTATCAGACGCCGGGAACCAGTTGATGGTGCTCCTTTTATGATGCTGTGATCTGTCTTTATATGACGTTTACATAGTATCACAGTAAAAAGGTTCTACAGATGACCATTCCCATCGTCAATATAACCCCTGCAAGTGGACCCTACTCCATGTTGCTCACCCTCATCTTCTCCTTGCACCTTCTAAACAAAAATATTGGGCATGACTTCATTTCCAACAACAAAATCAAAGGATACCACACACTGCAATTGAAACCATAACCTTAATAAATTTCATAGCATATATAGTTTCATTCAGAACCTCAAAGGAGTGCAATTCAAGTCATAACCTTAACATATATAGTGCAATTCAAGCCATAACCTTAACATAGTTTCATGGCCACATACCCACATCCATTCAATATAGACTAAGTTTCGTTCATATTACACATCGTCAACGCCCACTTGGGCTAACAAAAGTCAATGGCGAGAGGAAACACCATCATCACGCACATTCGGGCTTCCAAAAGTCTTCGGCCGCCACGGGTCAACATCGATCATCACTTTGCCTTCTTGTGCAGCCGGCGTCCTCCAAGATCTTCTCATACTTGACTATCTTGGCTTGGATGATCGAAGTTCCCGAAGGCACCCTTCAATCTTCTTATTGTGGATGTCATCCTTGACCGGTTCGGTGAGGTTGTCAACCTTTGAAGTGAGAGAATTGATGCTCTGTTGCAGGGGACGGGTCACGCTTTCGATGGCGCTTATGAGCGCTGGTTGAGTCATCACCAAGTTGGAAAACATGGTACTACACAAATGGACAAGATGAACTATTATAGTAATGTGCTCAAACAACAACAAATACATAATAGCTATAAATGTGTGTATAGGACTGCAGGTAGCAACTGTCTATTAATTCGCATACGCAGAATTGATGACATTCGAAGCTATATCTTGATTCACATTCACAAAAGTGATGACATTCAAAACTGATCACATTATATATCCAAATATTATGAAAATAGAACACCTTCAAGTTCAATGTACATCAAAGTAAAATTATAGACCTATGGCTATTTATCTGTTTGTCTATCTTTGACAAGTTAAATTCAAGATAAAACTATTTCTAGATATGGCTACTCAAGTTCAATGTACAGCAAATGGGACACCTTCAAGTTCAATGCAAGAATAAACAAGTGCCACATCAATTATTTATACACATCATTGGCCTTAAAAATTGAAGAAAAGCACATTTGTTACTAGGCTCAAACTACCGAGACATACTAATCCTCTCTATCCATCTAAAATCACAATATGCAATGTGGGGGTGCCTACTAGTTTTCGAGAGATAGTACCTCACCGCTGTGGTGGAGATGTTCTTGTTGGAGCTGGATGGCGACCTGCGGAAGGAGCTCGCCGGCGAACTGAGAAAGCCGGTGTCACATTTGGGACCCCCGCGCAGAAGGTTCCTGCAGTACTGGGGTTCGCCATTGAAGCAATCGAGGCAGAGCTGCATCACGTCGTCGCTCTCTGGCGATGAAGATCCGAAGGAGGCCTTCGTGGCCATCCCCGTTAGCCGGCCTTCTTTTTGGCCGCCGGTGAGGCCACCTTCTTGCCCGCCGCCACCGCGCCCGCTTCTTGGCCGCGGCCGCGGCCGCTTCTTGGCCGCTGGCTGCCGCCGCCGCCGCAGCCCGCGGCCCGCTTGTTGGCCGCCGCCGCCGCCGCTTGCTTATTCTTGGGCGCCGTCGCAGGCTTCTTATTTGCCACCGTCGCAGGCTTCTTGGACGCCGTCGCGGGCACGGTCGCCGAGGCCAGCTTCTTGGCCGCCGCCGTGGACAGCTTCTTGGGATCCGCCGTGGGCTTCTTCTTGGCCGCCGCGGGCTTCGCCCTCATAGCCCTTGCTAGGGCTTCAGCTTTCCTCGTAGCTACCGCCGCGGGCACCTTCTTCGCCGCCGGTGTGGAGGCCTTCATTGTGTGGCTTCTTGGAGGCCTCGTCATCGACGGTGGTGGCGTGGGCGTGGGCGTGGCGGCGGCGCCGGTGGGGAGGTGAAAGGGGATCGGCCGGTGAAAAGTGAATCGATTTGGGCGAGGTGAAACGAAGGGGCGTGGTAGGGTTTTATGTCCAATTAACGGTTGAGCCTATTTTATGACACAATCTCAACATTCTACGAAGTCACAAGTGTAGCGCAATTGTTAAGTAACGAGCCGTTGAGTGTTAGGTCTCCGGTTCGATCCCCAACCGGTGGCAATTTTTTTCATTTTTTATGAATTTATTTTCTCATATTTATAGACTTAAGCGCACAACTCTAACGAAATCCCTACTCTAGCGCAATGGTGAGGTCTCGGCTGTTGGTGGAGGTCTCTGGTTCGAGCCCTTGCGAGGCCAATTTTTTTGTTTGTTTCAGATTTTTTTTATTTTTTCCAACCCTCCCCTCTCTGAGCCGTGGGCCTTGACTAAAATCCCCAATCCTCAACGGCTCGAGCCTCATCCCCTCTCTGAATCTAGGGCGCAGTGAGGGCGGCGAGCACAAAGCCGGCGGTGAGCACGGCGGAGAGCAGAGCGCCGGCGGTGAGCTCGGAGCTTAGCACGGCGCGAGGTACTCCCCTACCCCTATCCCTCTTCCACAGCTAGCGCGGGCGTTGAGGGCGGTGCGGCGTGGCCCTTGCGCGGGATCTGCGGCGAGCATGGCGGTCGCGTGAGCTGCTAGCACGGCAGCATCTGGTCAGAGGCGGGTTCTCCTCGTCCCCACTTCTTGCAAGGCGAGCTCTGCCTTTTTCGCCATCTCAGGTAATGGCGCCCTCACCCCTCCCTGTTCAAAACGATGAAATTAAAACGATGAAGCTAATTAATTGAAAATGTTGGAATTGATCTAGGGCTTTGTGAGATTACTCTATTTTTTATATATGGATTCATGATTGTTTCATCACTAGAGCATCCCTTTGCAAGGAATGTCTATAGACAAATGCTACAGCAAAGAAAAGCTCTTTCTTTTGGTACCTGAGCTTTTGTCCAAGTTATTTCTGATGCTAAGTTTCTATTGTCTCTCAGTTAGGCCTCATGTCGCAGGCATCATCATCATGTACTGCTCGCACTCGGCGGTCAGCACCTGTTATGACTGCAACTGTCGATCCGGATGCGCCGATCGCTGAAGTGTCGAAGTTGCCGTTGATAAAGTGCCCAGAATGTAAGGATAAGAGGGTGTTTCCTGCCACTACCACGAGATCTGAAGCTAATCGTGGAAAGAGATACTTCAAGTGTCCTAGGCAAAGCTATGTGAGTGCTGTGATGATCGATTTTGTTTGGACCCCAATTTTCAATCTTGATTGCCCAACTTTAATTGATTTGCAATTTGGATGCAGGGGAGATGTCAGAGCTATTGGTTTGAGGAAGAATATGTGGTGTATCTTGGGGACAATGGATATCTACCACCAGCTGCGAGGACGACAGAAGTTCCCAAGGTTGTGGGAAAACTTGAAAGCTTAGAAGAAAACCTTAACAAGCTGAAAGAATTGTTAGGGAAGGATAGGGATGGCATGGCAAGTTGCATTTGTCTATTCTGTGGATGTGTGAATGTAACACTCTTTCTACTGTTGGCCATTGTCTTGGTTGTAGCTGTAGTGAGCAAGTAGGTGTGTGTTCAAGAGAATGATGTACTGGAACCTCTTATGCTAGATTTGGCTATGACTGTTGTATGGGCCTTTGTGCCCTTGGACATGTTGTGTGCATGTTATCCGTATGTTGGAAATAAATATCCCTTGTGGTTTGTTGTGTAGCCTGTTTGGCATGAATTATGGCAGCATGTGGCATAATCTTCCAGCCAGTACATTTTGTGACGAATTTTTTACATTCCATGACAAATTATTAGCATTACATGACATTGTCATGTGTCATGAAAACAGAGAAATCTAGGCACTATAACTGTAACTTGCATCACACATCAGGAATGTGTTAAAAACAGCAACATTGCATATAAGGGCATAATTAAAATTGAATAGATTCACTCATACAAGTTCATAGTTCACAAAAAGCTCTTGACATGCAAAAGTTAATCATCATCACTGTCTTCTTCTTCTGACATGTTGCCTTCATCTGGACTGTGGTACTCAAGGAAGGTTTCATCTTCATCTTCGTTGTCCATCTCTTCAACTTGACCTCTATGTTGTCGTTGATGGATGCTCTCAACAATGTCCATGCTAACAGGGCTGCCTGGATCATTGTCTATGTTCAATAAATCCATATCAGGATCTAGGTCTTCCAATGTACCATGTTCCAATGCAGTAATCTCCTCTTGGTATGCCTCCTGACATCTCATTTGTATTTGTTCTTGAATTGGTTGCTTTCCGTCGGACTCTTCAACATCAAATATATGTCTATGGCCAAATTCCTGTACCACTCGCCAAGATGGACCTAACTTCATATCTTCCAAGAAGAATACTTGTGAAGCTTCTGTGGCAAAAATGAAAGGATCATTCTTATACCATCTACCTTGGATGTTGATGCTCTTGAAGTAATCATCAACTTTCATCTGGTATGTCCTTCCCTCAAGATGGTACCATTCACACCTTAACAAGATTACAGTTCTTTGCCCTCTGCTGTTCTTTGCATAAGTCAACTCGATAATGTCTGTGATTGTCCCATAGAAGTCAATAGTTTCATCATTGTGTGAACCTTCACATTTGATGCTAGAATTTTGTGTCTTCCTTTGTTCCTCACGAGCCAGAGTGTGGTACCGTACCCCATTGATTATACAGCCTGTGTATGAGCGCACACGCCTAATCGGCCGACATGCGAGTGAGTATAGGTCTTCATCAACAGTTGAGCCTTCGCATTTCAATTTGGTAATCTGCAGGAAATGAAGAGGATTAGTGAGTTTCAAAATGTATTGAATCATAAATTATACAGTCATGTTTCTGATCAAGTTGCACACACATGATTCTCAAACCATTCAGCGAAGCGTGTTGACATCACTTTTTCAAATCATTCACCCCTTGTTGTTCTAGTTCCTCCCCGAACTTGCTGCAATAATAAAGGCAGAAGTTAATCAGTTTCTTGACACTAATATTGAATATAGTTGTCTAAAATGATACAACAACAATTACTCACTCTTTGTATTGAACAACCTCTTCGTAGTTATTTAGAACAGACCAAACCATGGAGTCATAGTCTTTTTCTTCATAATGAAGTTTAGAAGCACCGAGCAGGTTAATACCATGACCAAAAATACAGAAACCATTGGGTGAGATGTCCTGGTCACCATCTAAGTTTCTGTCAGGCCTAGTGAACCTATTAATAATGTCACTGAAATATGTTGAGCACTGGGTCATACACTCATAGGCAGTGTATGCCTCTGCAATAGAGCCTTCAGGTTTTGCTTGCTGGCGAACAAAACGCTTAAAGGTGCCCAATCTTCTCTCAATGGGATACATCCATCCATAGTGAACCGGTCCCCTAAGGAGTGCACGATCGGAGTAAGTGTACTGATAGGTGAATCATAACATCAAAGAATGCAGGAGGCCAAATTTTCTCCATCTTGCAAAGGATGCGTACAATATCTTTCTTCATCTGGAGTACGGCATCAACCTTTAGTGTTTTCGAGCAAAGTTGCCTAAAAAATCTGCCCAATTTAGCAATTACTTCATATACATCTTTGCGCACTAAACCTCGAAGGCCAGCTGGTAAAATACGTTGCAACATTATATGACAATCATGTGTTTTTAGCCCATGCATTGATCCTCCTCCCTCGATAGTGACACATCTTGAAATGTTGGAAGCATAACCATCTGGAAATTTAACATTGCTCACAAACTGTAAGAACTTCTTCTTTGCTTCAGGTTGTAGAACGTAACAAGCTCTAGGCTTATTACCTCCCTGCAAATGAAGCTCTTTTCTTATACATCTATCTTCCAAATCTAGTCTAGCATTCAATGTGTCCTTTGTCTTATTTGGAGTATTGAGTAGAGTGTGCAAAATGTGTTCACATATATTTTTCTCTATGTGCATAACATCAAGGTTGTATTGTAGCTTCAGATGAGACTAGTATGGCAAATCATACATGCTAGCCTTCACATGCCAAACTGGTTCTCCTTCACGGCGACGTTTCCTTGATTGCGGCTTATCTGGATTCTTGCCTGGAACATAGCAAACTTCCTCCAACCTTGCCCTGACCTCATCTGCACTAAATTTCCTTGGCTGCTCTCTTTTTTCATGCCTGCCATTGAAAGATTTGTTTGTCCTCCATTCATGGTCGATAGGGAGGAAACGTCTATGGTCTATGAAACCAATTTTGTTTCTAAGACCGCGGGAGCATGGATTCTCATCACAATGCACACATGAGAAGTAACCCCTAGTGGTTACGCGACATGGTACCTAAAGGTAGTCATGGATTCCCCATAGAATCGCTGCACGCAGATCGAAATCTTTGCCTTCATATGCATCATAAGTAGGGACACCTTTCCAAAGATCAAGCATGTCTTTTATCAAAGGCTGCATGAACACATGGAAATCTTTGCCTGGTGATCTTTTGCCGGAATCGAGTAAAGCAAGCATATAATTCGATTGGTCCATACACATCCATGGTGGCCAATTGTAAGGAACCACTATCATAGGCCGGATGCTATATGAATTGGTCATCGACCATATGGGTTAAATCCATCGATAGCAATGGCTACCCTCAAGCTGAGGGGATCATCTCGCAAAAGACTTGAAAGTGTCATCAAATTCTTTCCAAGCTTCTCCATCAGCAGGATGTCTCATTTCATTCGCAACTGGTACCCTCTTTTCCTTGTGCCATCTTACTAACTGTGCACGCTGCTTTGACAAAAAAAACCTTTGAAAGCGTGGAATTACTGGAAAGTAACGCAGGACCTTGTGAGGTACTTTCTTTCTACCCTTAGTGTTCACTTTCCATCTTGTGTGGCCACAAACTGGGCAATGTTGATCATTTTTATGGTCATCCCAAAACAAGGCACAATCATACTTGCACACATCAATTTTCTCATAACCAAAACCCATCTTCTTGAGTACAGCTTTCACTTCTCTATAGGACTTAGGGAGACCGGGCACATTTTTCAAAGAGTCCGATAGCAACTCAAGGAATGCATTGAACCCAGAATTTGTTATCCGATTGTACACTTTTATATGCAGCAGTTTAATAATGAAACTCAGCCTAGACTCCTTGGTGCAACCTGGATAAAGCTCGCGCTTTGCCACCTCCATGATTTGTTTATACAAGTTACCACCAATGACGTGACTTGCTGCGGTGTATAAATCTTCAACCAACCCTTGAACTCCACGTGCACTGTCTACTAGTCCTTCATCATGATCGCTATGGTCAACCCATTCTCCATGGTCAACATCATCATCTCTCTCAACATGGTCACCATCATCATATCTCTCTCCATGGTCAACATCATCCTCTCCATGCTCAATCCACCTAGTATAGCACCTGGAAATGCCATTGATGTGTAGATCCTCCTCTACATCTGATTGACTTTTTTCTTTTCGATTCAGGCAATGTTTGCATGGGCACTTGATTTTCTCATTAGCACCAAACCTGCTTCTCACATGTGCCATGAATTCTTCAACACCGGCAACATACTGTGTACTAAATGGTAAGCTGTTAAAAATCCAACTTCTATCCATCTTGACCCTGCATAAGATGAGGTGGAAAATTTTAAAAATCCAGCTTCACCTTGGTCTCCATCGAGAGAGGTTGTTGTCTGAATCATACCTCCCAGAGTGCTGCAGAGGGCGCCGGTCTCCACGACGTCGAAGGAGCTGAGCGTGGCGAGCGCGCTGCCGAGGCTATGCCCCGTCACGGTGACGCTCATCTCCTCGCCGCGGCCGTGGTAGAGTGGCACCACCTCCGCCAGCACCTGCTCCCGCGCCGAGTAGGGGCACCAGCGGCAGGACGCGTCGTTGCCCGTGTAGAGCTCGGCGAAGCCAGACTCGACCTTGGCGCCAGGGTCAGAGCAGGGGATCCCGAAGCTCGTCGCGGGGTGCGTTCAGCAGCCCGGCCCAGTCGCCGCGCCCGTGGATGTCACGCCACCGAGCCGCCGGTGATGCTCGCCGCAGAGCTCGCGCGACCGCCTGCGCGAGCCCACCACGCCGCCCCGCCATGCCTTCAGGAGAGCTGCCTCACCCGTGCTCCGCCGTGCTCGCCGCAGAGCCCGCGCAAGGGCCACGCCCATGCTCACGCCCCACCAGATCGAGCTTCGCGGCGACGCTCGAAGGCCATAGTGGCGCGCTCGACGGCCTGGCCTGCCGGTCAGTGTAGGGGAGGATGGAAGCAAATGGAGGCGCCGACGAGCGGCGGTCGCCGGTGAGGAGCCGCCGGTGATGTGGGCTCGCCGGTGATGCGGCCGGCCAGAGTGCCTCCGCCCGTGGCTGTCAAGTGGCAGGCCAGTCAGTGTTTGTTTCCCCAAATGCTAAGTACCTAAAGACAAGTGTGAAGTAATGACATGTAGGCCCCACTTGTCAATGTCACAATGACTTATGGGCCCTCAATGGTTTTTGCCCTGAGTTGGCATGAGTTCATAGTACAATGACCATTTCTCTTTTTAATTCATGGTACAATGTTGTAACATGGAGTACTAATCCATACTTACTCCAAATTTGATGATTTTTTTTCTAAAATTATCTAAAATCATGATCCGTCAATGTATTGGGGTCATAGTGCTCAAATATTCATGTAGCAAAGTTTGCATGATTTATCATTAAAATTTGAAAAAATGAGAAATGTCAACCTTAATTTGAAGCTCCAAATGATTCCATCGAGAAAGTGGTCAATACAAATGTTTCTCAACTCACCAAGACCGGTATTTGTTACAAAGGTCATTTTTGCATTTGAGAAAGTATTGACAAACATTATTCATAAAATCTTGAATCTCACTTAGACTTTAGGAAACTATGTGTGAGACTAGTGGATTTTGAACTACACTTTGCAAACACTTTCTCAAATGCAAAACTTGCCTATATATCAAATTTACATCTTGATGAGAGGACCAATCTTTGTATTCATGACTTTTTGAGTTGAGGCCGTCTAGAGTTTCGAAAACTGGATTTACATTCAAACTTTAGGAAATTTGAAATTTGAAATGTCGAAACCTCGTCAAATGCAAAAATGACCAATGTAACAAATTTACATATTGATGAGCTTGACATTCTTTGTATTGATGAAATTTGTATTTGAGACCATCTAGGGTTCGGTCAAAGTGCCTTTTGTTCTTAATCCAAGTGTTGACTTGGTCAACCTTGCTCAAATTAGGGACTAAATGACCTCAAATGAAAAACTTTTGAATATCTTGTTTGTACAACTCACCAAGACCAACATTTGTTACATAGGTCATTTTTCCATTTGAGATCATTTACTCACTGCATTTTGCTATTACAATTCCTAATTGTACTAAATTGGTCACTGCCAGTGCGGGCCCACGCGCCAGGCCAAAATTTGGCAGCCCGCCACCCTCTCTCCCGCGCTAATTCACTCACTGACATGTGGGGCAAAATCCCCTCTCGCCTAGCAGCGCCAAAATCCCCGCCTCTCTGCTCCTATTCCCCACCCCCGCCCCCGCACGTAAACCCTATCCCCTCACATCCGCCAAAATCCCGCCGCCCCCGCACCGCCGGCTGTTCCGCCCTCCACCGCCATGGCCTCGCCGTTGTTCCGCACTCAACCTAGGTCCCCACAGCGCCGCCGCCGCCACCTCGCCGCCTTCCCTAAGCCCCGTTGCAACCTCGCCGCCCTCCACCGCCATGGCCTCCCTCCGCCGCGTTCCGCCCTCAACCTAGGTCCCCCGCAGCGCCACCGCCGCCACCTCGCCGCCTCCCCAAGCCGCGTCGCAACCTCGCCGCCCTCCACCGCCATGGCCTCCGCCCTTGTTCCGCCCTCCACCTAGGTCCCCACGCCGCCGCCGCCACCTCGCCGCTCCCCCAAGCCCCGTCGCAACCTCGCCGCCCTCCACCGCCATGGCCTCCGCCGCTGTTCCGCCCTCCACCTAGGTCCCCACAGCGCCGCCGCCGCCACCTCGCCGCCTCCCCCAAGCCCCGTCGCAACCTCGCCGCCCTCCACCGCCATGGCCTCCGCTGCTGTTCCGCCCTCCACCTAGGTCCCCACAGCGCCGCCGCCGCCACCTCGCCGCCTCCCCCAAGCCCCGTCGCAAGCTCGCCGCCTTCCCCGCCATGGCCTCCACCGTCGTTCCGCCCACCACCTAGGCCCTCCACCGAACCCCCACCACCGTAGATCCGTCCCCCAACCCCCACCGCCACCCTCCCCGAGCCTCCACTAGGCCACCACGGTCGCGCCGCCTTGCTCCGGAGCCCGATCCCCCCCATCTCGCTGCGACTGCTCCGATGGGGCCATAGTCCCCATCTTGCCGCGACTGCATCCTCCTCCCGGCAAGATCCAAGAAGGTAGCACCCTCGGACGCCCCCCATCTTCCACTTCTCTCCACTGTGGCTGCTGTTTTAGAGTAGTTGATTTTTCTGAATTGGTTGTAGCTCAGGGTGTTGTCTCCATTGATGCTGCTGTTTATAGATTGATTGACTGCCTGATGCTGTGTGTGTGTGTGCTTGTGTTTAGCATGAACAGGATCTGCAGTGAGATTACAGGTGTTAAAAGAATCATGTGATTTTTACTGTCCATGGCATTTTGAGACGCCGTTTATGAGTCACTTCTCTCTTAGGATTGTTCTAACCATTCTATAGAGATCCAATCTCACAAAATTTGAGCGGTCTCTGTATACCTAATGCAAATTTGTAGTGGTCTGATTTTTTAGTACTTGGTCAGACCTCAGGATTGACCTTTCAACCTGATGTTGACATGTTTTCAAATGTTGATATAAGTATTAACTTCTATTTACTGGTTGTTGGATGTCAAGAATGTTGGTTCACATGATAGTAAGTTTAATTAATTGGAGCTGCAGGGATAAATGACTTCCTTTTACTTTTTTTACAGTAACTGATTCCAGTTTCTACACTTCCTTTCATCGTAATAAGTATAAGAAGATATGAAAAAAACACAGTATAAGATCGAGCGGGACAAGAGAGTTAACAACATCAAGGATGTTTTTAAGTCTTTGGGAATTTCTGTGTTATCACAGACTGTTAGGGATGCTTTCTCAAAAGGGGAAAAAAAGGCAAAGGGAACAGCGTAGAGTGTGACAAACCAGAATCTGACATCGATTATGATCCTTGCTCGAAAATGATAACCATTCGACACCGATGATGATGATGGCCTTGTCAATGAGGTCATTCCGAGGTGAACATTATGCTTTTTTAGTACTTGGTCATTTAGTTGTTTACATCTAATGTTCATTGTCATTTACTTGGTCTTCTTTTCTTATAACATGTATGCATGTTTTCATTGTCGAGCAACCAAGATGGTTCCAGGGGACTCGTCCTCAAAATAAGCGAAGGCGGGCGCAAACGGCGCCCGGCGAAGTAACACCTAGAATGACCAGGAAGACTGCAGCCATGCATTCCCCTCGTGCAAACCCTAGTGCAGGACGGCGTCCACCTAGGCCAAGAACACCCATAACACCCATACCATCTAAGAAGAATTTGACAGCCAGCCTTAATAAGCATGCCAATGCCAGTAGCAGCCAACCCACTACAAGCACAACCAACACCACAGATGCTACTCCCAATGTCAACAGGGCCAATGCAACCAACTCTGAACCAGGCCCAAACATAGTGCATAGTCCTGGTAGATCAACTAGGCTTAGTACATCCATGGCCACACCAATTGATGTCATAATGCCTACTTCTACCAGATCCACTCAGCAACCTACTCCCGCCACTAGTGTTGGCCAAGCTGTTCCCAATGAGAACTCACCAGGCGGACAGAGCTCTAGGCAAAGCAATGACCCAAATGGGTTGACTGTGCCTTTGGATGCTGCTACTTCAGAGGGACATACAAGCGAAGGAGAACAAGCACAAGGCTCAGCTTCAGGTAAACACTAGGTTTGGATTCATTAGTTTCTACATTCAATATCTAGAATTTCTACTGAAATACGAAAACATGTATGTCATACTTTCCTATGCAGCGCAAGAAAAGAAGAAACGCGGGGTGACCATGGGTTATGGCTTAGAGAAGTACATTAATAGAGGCAAGAAGCTCGTCATCGAGGTGGCTGAGGGCAAGAAAAGACCTGATGTCCCTGTTCAGGCCGCGAAGCTTGCATCAGAATGTGGTGTTGCACTTAGAGATGCCCTGCCTATCTGCAAGTCTTGGAAAGATTATGATAATGAAGCGGCGAAAACCGCAGTTGGAAAAGTGCTAAGTGCTGTGGCAGTGAGTTAGCTATTTCATTCTTCCAAAGAATACCATGCAATAAAATACTTCAAGTGGAACTTCATGTGTTTAATGTTTCATTTGTTTGGGTTCAGTCAAGGTTGGAGGTGGATGTTAATAACGAGGGACCAAGCAAAGCGGCATGCACCGATATCATTAAGAAGGGAGTAAGGCAGCGGAGGTATCACCTCAAAAGGAGGTACTTTGATGAATCACTGACATTGGAACAGCTGTTGGCTAAAGATCCTCCACCAAAAATGAAGAAAGAGGAGTGGACCAAACTAGTTCGATCGGTGTGACCCAAGTAATCAGGTGAATGGCTGCATTATTGCCTTTTCTTAATATGAAATGGAAATTATGCATGTGAATGAAACCTAAGATTTGCATTTGTTGTGCAGGAAAGGTTTGCTAAGAACAAAAGGAACCGATTGAACGTGCGGCTGCACCCAAAGACTGGATCTAGGTCCTATATTGCTCATCGATACAGTCTGGTACGGATACTAGCTTCCTATGATCACAACTCTTCTTTTTTTACAATTCTATAAATCTGAAACTGATATGCAGCTACTTTTACAAGTATGCTAGATCTGAACTTCTTTTGTTTTATAACGATCTGATGACAGCTGAAGCAATGTAGTGTAGAAGTTTGATATGTACCTTTGTTTGTTACTGTAGAAGTTTGCTGAAATCAAAAAGTGAAGCTTAACTTATATCCCAATAATCTTGTCCAACCCTATTTTTAGATTCATATATATCATTGTAATCCTAGATTTTTGCATGCTGCAGAGGCCTAAGTATAATAACATGGACCCGGATCCTGTTGAGTTCTTTGGGGAGTGTATGACTAGTCCACAAGGTGGTCGTTCTCCTCTTGCAAATGAGGTCTATGTAAGTTACACACACTGAGCAGTCCATTTACTGTACATAATTAGATGACTTATTGACCAATCATTTATTGCCTAGTTATTAACTACATTGATTCTATGTACGAGCAAATGGTTGCAGAGAAGGACAAAGAGATAGAAGAAGGAGAAGAACAGAAGTCTCCCTCACAGATTGTAGCTGAGAGTCTTAGCCAGATCAGTTGTTCATCCACCTTCCTTCCAAACATGGGCGTCGCTCGAGCGGCTAAGAGTGCGGCATCCACATCGGCAGCCACAGAGGCCCGCTTGCAAGCTCAGTTTCAGGCAACACTAGAAGCAGAAAGAGAGGAAGCGGCGAGGAAGCAGGAAGAGCTGACAGCACAATTTCAAGCTCAACGGGTTGCTCTAGAAGAGAACCAAGCTTTGCTACGCGCGACCCAAGAAGAAGTGAAGGATATGAGTTCCCAGATACAAGAAAATATTACACTGCTGCGAGCGATGCTCAGCCTTCAAAAAAAATGAGGTAGGTGCTCAACTGCTCATGCAGTTTGTGTTGATGATGTCTTTGCCTCAGCTGAACCATTTGCCGACCCCCAAACTATCCCTGTTTGAATTTGTTGCAGTGTGTTTTCAGAACTATGGCCCTACTTATTTGTATCTGTTTTTATGTTTGAACATGTGTGTTGGAAACTGGAAACTTGTGTGATGTGTTTGAACTTATAATGGTTCTAAAGTTCTGAGTGAATGTGGTTTATATTGTGTGTTATATCCAGGAGTGAATGTGAATGTGTGGATGGCAGTATGATGTATAATGTGTGTACTATTCAGTGGATGTGGATGATGGATGTATGATGTATAAGCTGTGATGAGATTACTGGCTGTGAGATACTGTCACTGAATGAAATGGGCGTGGGCGTCACAAATATCCTGGAACTGCCCTATGTAGTATGACATGGATAACTCGTCACGTATTGTAACAAGGGTTATATGACGAGACTATGTCGTCACAAAATGCGTCACAATACGAGTACGAAGAAGGGCGACAGATGGGTTTTTGTGACGGTGTAATAACCATAAGTGACGACGCGACTAACCTATTTGTGACACGGTAAATCGTCATCAAAACTAGGACCAAACATGACGAAAACGCCAGCATCACAATTGTGTCAAAGAAATGACTAAAACAAGGACGCAAACAATATTCTGTGACAAGCTGACCAAATTTTATGTGACAATGCCTTGCGTCACTAAAAACACCAACCGTGACGCTATATACATTTCGTCACAAAAGGGTATCACTTTTTGTGACGATCAGTCATTTTTCGTCACGAGGTACCTTTAGCGACCCTCGATATATGACGACAGCCGTGACGAGAGAATTTCGTCACAAAAAGTCTTTTGTGACGAAAACTGTGCTTTGCGTGACAATTTTGTTTTGTCAAAAAACCCCAGATTTCTTGTAGTGTCTCTTGGTGCAGATTTACGTGGATGATATCATCTTCGGTGACTCTTCTCACGCCCTAGTGGCAAAGTTTTCTGATATGATGAGCAGGGAGTTCGAGATGAGTATGATGGGCGAGCTGACGTTCTTTCTCAGTTTGCAAATCAAGCAAACCCGAGACGGAACGTTTGTACATCAAGGGAAGTACACCAAGGATCTCGTGAAGAAATTCGACATGGGCGAGGCCAAGCCTCTTCCAACGCCCATGTCGACCACGACGGTGTTGGACCCGGACCATGAAGGTGAAGCAGTGGACCAGAAGATGTACCGCAGCATGATCGGGTCGTTGCTGTACCTGACGGCGACAAGACCGGACATCCAGTACTCCGTCTGCCTCTGCGCACGCTTCCAATCTTCGCCGTGCACTTCGCATCTTCAGGCCGTCAAGCGAATCATGCGGTACTTACGCTTCACCCCTGAGCTCGGTCTTTGGTACTCTACCACCTCGACTCTTTCTCTTTCGGTCTTTTCTGATGCCGACTATGCGGGTTGTCAGTCTGAGCGGAAATCTACCTCTGGCACTTGTGAGTTTTTGGGTTCGCCTTTGATCTCTTGGTCTTCTCGCAAACAATCGAACATTTCCCAATCCACTTGTGAGGCTGAGTACGTTGCTGCCGCTGCTTGTTGCTCTCAGCTGCTTTGGATAGTTGCGACTTTGAGGGATTTTGGCCTATCTTACACTAAAGTGCCACTATACTGTGATAGTACCAGTGCCATAAGTGTAGCAAAAAACCCAGTGCTCCATGCAAAAACCAAGCACATTCAGATCCGGTATCATTTCTTGAGAGACCACCAAGAGAAAGGAAACATTGACCTAAGGCATATCCGAACCCAGCACCAAGTTGCCGACATTTTTACTAAGCCTCTTGATCAAGCTCAATTTGTACACTTGAGGGGAGAGTTGGGCCTTTGCTACCCATTTTAGATTGGGTAGTCGTTGTATCTTGATGTACAGTTTCTTTGGCTTTCTCTTTTGTTTTTTTTTCTTTTTGTTTTTACTCTTTTGTATCATATTTCATTTCATCATGTATCATAGTGAGCTTCATGGATATAGTAGTCTTGATTATATTTATGCTCCTGCTAGTATGCCTTGTTTATATGTGATGGTGCTTGCAGCTTAGGCTCCTTTTGATCATTTTGTTACATGTTATGAGCTAAGCCTGCTTTTCTGAATGTGAACCTGATTAATACTTGATGAAATCTGAAAAATGTTCACCATCAGTTTGGTACTTAGCATGCATAGGTTTGTGAAGTCCCTTGTTCTACCTTGTGTACGCTAAGTGACTATGGCTCATGCTTTGTTTACTTGACTGGTTAAGCACCTACGTGACCTTGTGGCAAAAATAGAAAGACTCTTTTTATGGTCATCAAAATAAAACAAAACATAATTAAAAACAATAAAAACAACTGAGTGCATAAGGGACTGGCAAGTGCCTACGTGACCTTGTGGCAAAAGACCAAGCATAAGGGACTAGTGAGCCTTTGACAAGGCAAATGCATGAGATAGTCCCTTGGGGTGCACAGTTTAGAACCGGGTTGATTTCCAGCTTATGTTGGCTATGTGCTAAGTTTGATGGTGAACCCCTGTTTTTATGAAAATGCTTAAAACTGATTCAAAAAAACGCTTCTGTATCATATTTTGTTTCACTTGATCAGTTTGAGCATTGGCTTTGACATGTGCTTGTTACTATACTTACTGGCTAGAGCATCTTTGTACTCGGATTGCTATACTCTTGAAGCTCTATATTTTTGCATATCTATCATGGCATGATTTGAGGAGGAGTTGCAGTCTCTTTTGCTTCAATCTTGATAAGTGCATGTGCCAACAAGGGGGAGAAATATTCACAAATCTAGAGAGTTCATTTGTGAGGATGCATTTGTCAAGGGGGGAGTTGCACTCCGAGCTTTGAGTTTTGAGTTGCTTTGCTTTTGCTAGATGTGTTGAGCCTTTGCCTCTTCTTGAGGGTCTAGCTACTTTTCAGGTGATATGCGCTTTGCTAGTGGTGTTGAGCCCGTTCTGCCTCTTCTTGAGGACTAGCTTTCGTGTTTGCTTGGTTGCGTCGAGCCGTTGCCCATGTCTTTGGGGACCAAGTTTTGCTCTAGCTTTGCTCATTTCAAGTGACCCGTTCTCTAGCTTCTCTTTGGTTTTTGGTCACTTGGATGAGTTGTGTCTGGTTTGTGTTGGTGTTGACAATGCACTCATCAAGGGGGAGATTGCGAACACATGGCTTTTCCATAGCCATTGTGTAGCGCTTGTGTGATGTAGTGATTGTCAACACAACACAAGTGTGTGTGTGTGTGTGTGACATTTTATACTAACCGTGGCACGCGGATTCGTGCCAAACAACGGTGTCACTTGGCTTGTGTTGTACAGGTGTCGAGCTTAGAGGCAGTGGTCGTTCGGTGCGGTGAAGATCAAGCAGGGCGTGCCGTGCTGACGGACCGGTGCAGTGAAGGGCAGACATGAGGCTTGGATCGAGGGACCTTGAAGCCGGAGGCCAGCTGCGGTGGCTGACAACTGGGACATCGACAAGTGCGAGAAGTACATGGCGGGGGATGCGTACGGGCTATGCTACTCGCGGGACAGTTTGGTGGTTTCCCCTCAAAACCACTGGCGACGGGTTTCGCGAGTTTGCGCCTCAAAACCCGGGCAGAGGTCCCGATGCGGACGGATGGCACGTGGCGGCATCGGTGAGTTCGCGTCGAGGCGAAGCTACCGGTGAGAAGGCGCGGTGGCCATCGGATCAAGAAACCTTGAGTTGGACCATAGTGCTCTTGGCTAGGTGGTTCGCTCTGAAAATATTTAGGGGGAAAGAGGGAATGTAAAATAGGACCTATAAATAAGGATGAGGGGTTCCCTTCCCACTTCACCTCTTTCATTTCCATTTCTCCTTTTAGAATTTCCCTTCCTCTAGCTGCTGTGTGAGAGAGAGGTCTGCAAATCTTTGATTTGTACTCGAACCAGTGTGCGTGGCAAGCGGGTCGCCGAGAATCCGCTGTTTCCTCCGGGTGTAATCATGTGTCTGTGATTCTTGAGATGAATTTGTGGCTTTCACAGTTGAAGTGATCTCGGACGGTTGCGGGTGTATACAGCAAACAGTTCGAGGTCTCGGCTTCAGGTGCTTTTCTTGAGCTCCCGATTTTGCTGTGATTTCCGTGGCTTATTTTCACCCATTTTCCGTTCTTGAGTACGATCTGATTTTTCTGGATTTTGAGTCCATCTCAAGCCATGATTTTCTGGGATTTGGTTCCTGGCTGGGTGAATTTCGTCTGGTTGAAATTTGGGAGCGTTTCATGGAGATTTGGTTCGGATCTCAGTGATTTTCGGCCGCATCCTTTTTCCCTATTTCTGTTTGAGTTCGTAGGCCAGCCTTTCTGTTCATCGCAGTTCGAGGGGTGGATTTGACTAGCGTCCAGTAGCAGCGCTATCGACGCCGGTGCCTTGGCATCGTGCGAGCTGTGCGCAGCGGTGCTCGCTCCTAGCGTTGAAATCTCCTCTCTGCTCTTCGCTTTTGGGGAACAGCAGTTCAGCTACTAGCGCTGGTTGTGCAGGCATCAAGCGAGCTCGATTGAGTAGCATTTACTGCAGGTGCACGTGGCTGATTGCTCGCTCCCTCTTATTGCAATTTGGAGAGCATTTATTGCTACATGTGAAATTAGAGCTTGATTTTGATTGGCCCAAAGTCTATCAGTTTTTTTGTTTACGGGAATTCCATCTTGCTCCGGTACTTGCTGGCAAAAATTCTAGCCTTAAGGCCCATCGATCTATAGCAGTACGAGCACACTGGAATTGATGAGACAGATGAACGAATTTTTCTGGTAATTTTCTAGAGATTTGTCACTAGCTCTGATTTCTCTTCTTGTGCATAGTTTCGTCCTTTGTACTCCGATTCGTGTTCCGCTTGTTGCGATGGGTTTCTATGGCTCCAAAGAATTTTGCTAGATACTTCTGTCACCGGTTGGCGTGAGTATTTTAGTATTTGCGGTTTTGGAGGTAAAATTTAAGGCTCCCATTCACCCCCCCCCCCCCGCGGTCGCCGATTCCGGTCCTTCATATATTAATCAATTATTTAGGCGCTCTAAGTGCCAGCCAGGTTGGCTAAATCATATTTCCTTACATGCTTATATCATCAAACACCCGAGGTCTCGTCTTATATTAAAGTATATATGCTATGCACAATAGGACCCAGCTACCTACTAGGCATAAACAAAACACAACATGGATATGTAAAACATGACCCCAATCGCAACATGGAGATGCATGTATATAACCGTGATCTGTGTATACTCTTCTAAGACCCGGAGTCCAGGTTCACTGTTTTTAGGATTCGTACTGGTTCGACTAGTTATTAATTAACAGAGCAAAATGCACTGGAGGTCTATAACTTCTGACGAGATGTCATCTAGCTCCACCAACTTTGAAACTGCATTTTTAACTCCCTAGACTATGTAAGTGGTTCACCGGAGATCCATATCGTCCCTTCGTTTATGTTTGTGTCTTGTAGAAATCTCCCCTTGCTTCTTTTTCTCTCTCATGGCCCCTCATGCTTAACCTTCTTTGTCCTTTGAGCGCGCACGGCAGTGTGCAGCGCGAACAAGCCAGACAGGGGCCTGGAGCAGACGAGCGTGCACGTAGAATGAGGCGCTGCGACGGCCGACGAGTATAGCGCGATGCCATTGCGGCCAGGATACCGACCTGGAAATTTGGCCGACTGACGGGTGCTAGACAGTAGACACGCAGTGCTGACAAAGGTGACCCTGTCGGCGATTCATGTGCATGTATCGATCGCGACATGCCTGTGCGTCGAGCTTTCCTTTTGGACAGGAACGGAGTAAGTCGCGTCTAGGGAAGTGCAAAGTCGCCTGGACGACGGTCTGCAGCCCAACCATCCACGGTGGTCTCGGGCTCATCCACATGTGCTTCTTTGGTACGTGCTGCGTTTGAGCGCATATGAGATGGGAATGGCTTAGTCATGTCGAGCTAGAACATGTTTGGTCCAGGCTACCGGCACATAAGGAGAAGGCTGTCACCGCCATGCTTGCACGCCTCCATGAGTGTGCGCTTGGGGCACTGCTCCCTTGGCAAGGTTTTAGACGGGCTGCGCCTAGAAACTGCTCCTCGGCAAGGTTGCTAGGAACTGCATGCATGCTCCTCGGCAAGGTTTCTAGGAACTGCTCCTTGGCAAGGTTTTACATACATGGCTTATGCTTCTAGGCGCATCTAGGAATTGATTTCTAAGAACGGCTAGATATCTACTTCTAGTGACAGAGCAATAAAGGCAGATGTCATAGTGAAAGCCCTAAGTTTGATTTTGGTAACTGAAAGATAACTAGTGGATTGCGAGCCTTAGGCGTGTTGATTACACCTGATCCTAGTTGGTAAGCATTCGCTCTCATTCCCTGCCTACACCCAGCGACTGAACCAAACAAAATTAGTAATCGATGATTCCCTTTCCATTGCAGTTGTAGAACCAGTCCATTTGCCCTAACATTGTTTATCTAAAACCAAACATCACCTAATTTCTTAAGCTCAACGAAGCCGCCACACTTACACATTGCTTTTCTACAACTAAACAGCACCTAATTTCTTAAGCTCGACGAATGAAGCTGCCGATACCTGCAGTGGGTTGGACACACTCTAGCTTCTTGACTTCTTGTTATATAATTTGCTTGACCAATTATATATATTGCCCATCTTTAATGTCCTAGCTAACGGGGAGGTAGCCTTGGTTGTCCCAACCCTAAATATGCATGCACTTGGTTACAGACTGACGTTCATACTTGTGACTTGTTTCTGTATATATACACGAGTAATTTTGTTATGTTGGAGCAGGTGGCCGGCCTAACCTTTCTTTCTTTCATTTTGTTTGGCATGACCGACTACTTGCGTTGGTATCTTGTCATTATAAATGTTTTGCATTGGTAAAAAACATTAACATATATTTTTTAATTGTTCTGTTTACAGATTGAGGAAAGTCATTACTAAATAAAAAAACAAGTTTTTGGACACCCATGCCCTTACAGATTTCTTTACTCATAGTACTTTGACAATAGAAGCCATTTTTGTCACATCAGGAGGCAGAACGTGACAAAATAAATTCACATCATATTGATGTTGTCCTAAGTGCAAAACCATTACCTTTTGTTGTTTAGAATTTAGGCAGTCACTACGATGCGGACATGGAAAAACACGACGGGCAATGGAGGACATATGTATTACGCACCTGTGACGTTCCTACTTGAGACTCATTTATCTACATACGAGTCATTTTGTTGTGTTGTAGCAGGTGGCGTAACCTTTTCTTTTTCTTTCATTTATTTTTGACATGATCGACTTGGCGACTTGCATATATGGTATCTTGTCTTTATATATAAATGTTTTGCATAGGTATCATTAACATATTTATTTAACTATTCTGTTTATAGATCTATGAAAGTTATTACTGTAAAAATATATAAGTTTTTGGACACCCATGTCCTGTTAGATTTTTTCACTACCTTGATAGTAGAAGGCATTTTTGTCACATCAGGAGGCACAACTTGCATGACAAATTAATACATTCATTCACATCACATTGATGTTGTCCTAGTGCAAAACCAGTAGACAGTCATCGTGGAGTGGACATAGAAGAACTGCGTAGGTAATGGAAAACATATGTATAAGATTCACATCACATTGATGTTGTTCTAAGTGTTAAACCATTAGTTGGCCACCTTTTGTTGTTTAGCGTTTAGACAATCACTATGCTACAAACATAGAAGAACAGGATGTGGAATGGAGAATATGCGCATACGATACATAGAAGAAAGAGGATGGGGAATGGAGAACACATATATAAGATTCACATCAAATTGATGTTGCGGACATATAAGAACGTGGCGTGGAATAGAGAATATATGTATAAGATACATAGAAGAACAGGATGGGGAAGGGAATGGAGAATATATATATGTATAAGATTCACATCACATTAATCGGGACAAAATACATTCACATCACATTGATGTTGTTCTAAGTGCTAAACCATTAGTCGGCCACCTTTTGTTGTTTAGCATTTAGACAGTCATCGTGTGGTGCGGACATAGAAGAACAGGATGGGGAATATAGAACACATGTATAAAGATTCACATCACGTTGATGTTGTCCTAAGTGCAATAAACCATTAGTCGGCCACCTTATGTGGTTTAGCGTGTAAACAATCACCATGTTGTGGACATAGAAGAAGAGGACGTTGAATGGGGAAAATATGTATAAGATACATAGAAGAATATGATGGGGAACGGAGAACATATGTATAAGATTCACATCACATGATGTTGCGGACATAGAAGAACAAGTGGAATGGAGAATATATGTGTAAGATTCGTCACATTAATGCGTTGTTCTAAGTGTTAAGCCATTAGTCCATTTGATGTTGTTCTAAGTATTAAACCATCAGTCGATCTGCCACCGTATTTGCTGTTTATCATTTAGACAATCACCGGACCACATGCCGGTTCGCTATAACTGGTGTTTGTTTGGATAAACGAATGGAAAACCACATGACGTGGGCTGGATTTTTTTTTTTTTTAGAAATACGGCGAGAGACTTGCCGGAGTTTTATTAGACATGGCTGGATCGCTCGCCCAAATAACGGTTTGCTATTTACAAGGCTGCAGCCCAAATGCGTAGGGCTCGTTTACGCAAAGCCTTGGTATGCTATTTGCCCACCAGAGATACGTCTCACTATCTCGGCCCATGTGTCTTTAATATGAATATATGATTTAATACTTATATATGGAGTTGCTGGATCCGATTTTCTTATTAATTATTAATAATCTATAGATCCTAATATACATGGTTTGAGTTTTGAAATCCCGTGTTTTTTTTTTTTTTTTGCATCTACTAGCAATTTTTAGCATAAATATATAGGCAATATATTATTTCTGGTTCGTGGGCCAGTCGCGGTGGGCCAGGAGATGCGGCGTCTGAGGCGACGCGCCGGGCGCTCCGCCGCGCCGGCGAGCGACCGCGCTCTCCGGCGAGAGAAGTGGCGGCCTCTCCGTGTCGGGTCAGGGGCACTCCGCCCAAGCCTGCTCTGCGTCCCCGGATGCAGCGTGTGGCGCCTCACCACGAGGCTCGTCGGGGCCCCCATGTCGGGCCACGCGGCAACATCGTGGAGAAGCAGGTGTCGAGATCTGGTGAGGCGCTGGAGGGGTCCAAGGGCTGCGATTCGGTGGAGTTGGTAGAGGACGACGGGGTTATAGAGGAATTTTTTGGTCAGCTTTGGTGGTTCCCTACCAACTCTCCCCCGCCGCGTCCTCCTGCTAGGGTTTCGGGTCATGGCGGCGGCGGCCGAAACCTAGTTTGGGTCAACAGGAAGCAGTGGGAGGAGAAGGATTTTACTCCAGAAGACTGCTATCCAGTGGGTTGGGGTGATTGTTGGAGCTCGGATCCGAAGAAATTTGACTTCGCCAGTGACATTTGGGGGAGGGGATTCAAGGAATCATACTTGTCCAAGGTCAAGAGAGGAATGGCGAACCGAGGCAGAGGTGGAAGAGGTCCTCGTCCGAGGAACCCAGAGGAGACCTGGGGGTGGGGAGATGGTGGCTGGTACCAGGCGCCGCCACCATACTTCACACCGCCGATGGGAGGGATGGGTCCTCCGATGGGGCCGATGGGGCCGCCGATGGGGGCTTTCCCTCCTCATCCTCATCCTCAGGGTCCTTATGGATTCTACCATCAGCATGGCCCGGATCACAGCAACAATTACTACAACCAAGGTAATCAGCCCTCCAACCAGTTCAATCAGTTCCCAAAGGGCCAGGGTGCTAGGCCAACTGGTAGAGGAGGATCTCAGGCTAATAGAGGTAAAGCTGTGGCAGAGCAAAGCAACCAATCTCAGAATCAGCAGTTGGCTCAGCAAACAGCTAAAGTTTCTGAGCAAATTGGTAAGCCTAGTGTTGCTGTGGGGTTAGGAGAGAAGGCTAAGGTAGTTAGTGCTGGTGGAAGTTCTAGTAACAAAGCTGCTCAGATTGCCTATTACAATTGTGGAGACACTTGGGCATTTTGTTGCCTCCCGTACACTCAACGAGAAAATTTGCTTCATCTCGCTACAAGAATGATCATATTGCTGAGAAGTGTCCTAGGTGGAAGGAGAAGGAAGGGGTAGTGAGCTACTTGGGCAGTGCTAGCAAAGGTCTGGGCTTCCTACATGTTGACTTATCCCAGAAGGCCGAGAGATTTAAGTTGTGGACGGGGTTTGATAAGCTGTGGAGTCTTTCTTGTTGAAGAGGGTGTCTTACAACAAGAGTCACCGCTGGATCTACTCAAATCTCGGTTTGATCCTAACCGGAATTGGCAAAAGTTGAGGCCACTAGATGATTTCACTTACCCGGTAAGGTTCCCCACTGATCTGAGAGTGGAGAGGCTTGTGATTAACAAAGTGAGTTACTTCTACTTGGAGAATGAGACAGTCATGGTTTCTCTGAGGGCTTGGAATGGTAATTTTGAACCTGTTAGTAAGCTGGTTGAAGAGTGGGTGCAGATCAAAGGAATTCCCCCCAAGTGGTGTGACTGGGAGACTATCAGACAAGTGGTATCTGCAATTGGCAAGCTAGCAGAAGTGGACTGGCATTCACTATTTGCAAGCTTCTTTGGCATGGTTAGGGTGAGAGTCAAGTGCAGAGACCCTTCTCAAATTCCAAGCAAAAGGCTCATAGAATTTGAGGATGAACTCTTTGGCATCGGCTTTAAGACGAGACTCTTGTCAGCATTTGTGGTGGTACCAACAAAGGAGATGATGATGATGGTAACAACTCGATCATGAAGATGAAACTCCCCATGAGGAAGGTGAGAAAGATGTTGGGAATGAGGGTGATGGAGATAGTCCGCCCCCAACACAGACCCTCATCAAATGGTGGAGATGGGCTTGGAAGTCAAGATAGAAAAAGCTGACAAGATGCACCAAGTGGGAGTCGCTCGTGAGAAACCTAAGTGCTATGTTTGCCTGTGAAATGCTCTCGGTGGTGGGGCAAACAAGGATAAGGAGAATGAATGCATTAGTTTCTGAAGGCAATGGAAATTGATGATCATGATGAATCTTGGGAGGAAGTGGACAAAGAAAAGGAATTACTAGAAGAAGATGAAAGTCGACATTACCAAAAGGAATGGCTTTTGGTGGTTCTTCTACTCTAGAAGCCGCTCTGGATGTTGGGAATTACTTCTCGGTGCTAGGCCGATCAAGGCTCGGGTGCGATGTCAGTCTCGATGTCTTTGGGGATCGGGGACTAATTCAAGTGTTGGGGAAGAAGATGTTGGTGGTAAGAAAACAAAGGGAGTGTGGGGGCTGTGTTGCCGTAAAAGAGGAGTTCAAGGATACCCCGGGATGGCATTCCGTGATGGAAAAAGCCCAAGCTCTAAAGAGGAAGAATAACCTGGAGATTGAAAAAGGTAAGAAAACTACTGTTCCTATTACTGCTAAGTCTTTACTAGATGTAGCTTCTAATATTGATATTCATGTTTCTCGTCTGGTGTTAGTGATGTAAATATTATTCGGAATATGCTTAGTTTAGAAGTAGAAAGAAATAAAGCTTTTGATGCTAATTCTAAAGTTCTTATTGTTGATAATGGTGCAATGTAGTTCGAAATAGTTGGTAGTATAGTGAGTAGTTTGTCCCCTGGTGGTCGGTCTTCTTTGAGATCGGAGGATCTCCGGTGTAGCTAGTTGTTCTAGGCGGTGTTCTTTGGATGATGAGCCAAAAACACCCATATTTGTGGTAGAGATCGAAGGATCTAAATCTGCTGGAGGCGAGAAATAGAGAAAGCATGGACTGTTGTAGTTAATAGGAAAAAAGCGAGAAAGGTTAAATGATAGGGCTTTTTTGGAATATTAGGGGCTTGGTAAAACCGGTAGATTACCGGCTTTAATAGGTAGGATTAGGAATTCCAAGGCTGACTTTGTTGGCATCATGGAAACTAAAAAAGAGTCCTTCTCTATTGGCTATTTGAAGTCTTTAACTGGTTTTACTCCTTTTGAATGGTTTTATCTTCCTGCTAATAGAACTGCCTTTGGTGGCATCCTGGTGGGGTGTAATAGTGATGTTTTTTTCTGCTACTTTAGTGTCTACTTTAGACTATACCGTTAGTGTGATGTTGACTCGAAAAAGTTTCGGTTTTAGTTGGAAACTAATAGTAGTTTATGGTTCCCCTTATGAAGAAGGGAAAGAATCTTTTATCAAAGAATTACATACGGTTATGTCTCGTTTGGCAAGGACCGGTGTTGATAGGAGGGGACTTTAATTTGATTAGGAAAGTATTCGAGAATAGTAATGGAAGTATAAATTATAAGTGGGCCGATGCTTTCAATGAGTGGATCAATAAATGGGCTTTGTTAGAATTAGATCCTTCAAATAGGAGATTTACTTGGACAAATAACCAAGATAGGTTAACAATGTCTAGAATTGATAGGGTTTTCATGTCCACTGATTGGTCTCTAAGGTTTCCTCTAGCATCGGTCAAGTGTTTGGATAGAATACCAAGTGATCACAATCCCTTGGTTTTAAGTGCTAGCTCTACCATTTCGGGGGAAAAAGAAATTTCGTTTTGAGAAATGGTGGTTACAACGAGGAAGGTTTTGTTTGAGATGGTGGAGAAAGCTTGGAATACTCCCCGTAGTTTTACCGGTAGTATTGAAGTGTGGCGGTTTAGAGTTAGAACTGTTAGAAGAGTCATTAGAGGGTGGGCTCTAAATGAGGTAGCCAAGTTGAATAAGTTTAAATGTGAGCTAGCCATAGAATATAAGGACTTAGAAGAAGCCCAAGACTCGGGAATATCTCTGAGCAGAACAATCTAGATTAGATATAGTAGCTAAGGAATTAGATAAAATTTGGGCATTAGAAGAGATTAAGGCCAAGCGAGAGGTCTAGAGATAGAAATATTTTAGAAGGTGATAGGAATACGCTATTTCCATTCTGTGGCTAATCAAAGGAATAGGAAAAAGAAAATTGAGGTCCTAGTTGGCCCTGATGGTCTAGTAGAAGACCAAAAAGGGAAGATTAAGGTAGCTGTGGATTTTTATAAAAAATTGTTTGGTAAGGAGGACAATCCCAAAGTGTCTTTAGATGATAGTTTCTGGGACCAACAGGATCTGGTTCTGGAGAGTGAAAATGAGTTACTCTGTGCCCCTTTTTCAGAAGAAGAGATTAAGACAGCAGTCTGGAGTTGCTATGGTGAAGGAGCACCTGGCCCAGATGGACTGTCCTTCATTTTCTATCATAAGTTTTGGGATGTGATCAAGGGTGATTTAGTAGCCATGTTTAATGATTTTTATAGAGGGGAGTTGGATCTGAAGAGATTAAACTTTGCCATGATCACCCTGATACCCAAAGTAGAAAATGCTAACACTATGAAGAATTTCAGGCCTATTAGTTTGATAAATTGTAGCTTTAAAATCTTTTCCAAAGTCATGACTTTGAGACTAGCAAAAATCATTGATAGGTTGGTAGCTCCCCAGCAAAGTGCTTTTATCAAAGGGAGGTTTATTCTGGAAAGTGTAGTATTGGCACATGAGTTAGTGCATAGCTTGCACAAGTCCAAGAAACCGGGGATTCCGCTTAAGCTTGATTATGAAAAAGCTTATGACGGGGTATCCGGGATTTCTTGTTTGAAATTCTAGTCTCTAGAGGTTTCAGCCCTAGGTGGATCCAATGGATGAAACATTTAGTTGTTGGAGGCTCGGTGGGTGTAGATGTTAATGGAGAGGAAAGCAACTTTTTCAAGACGGGGAAAAGGGCTTAGGCAAGGAGATCCTATATCTCCCCTGTTATTTAATTTAGTTGGTGATGTCCTTACCAAAATGCTCTAGAAAGGAGCTGAAAGAGGTATCATTAAAGGATTAGGAGAAGATTTCACTGAAGGTGGGATAATTTCACTTCAGTATGCTGATGACACCATCCTTTTTTCTAGAATAGAGGAGGGATATACTAGGAATCTAAAAGGGATCCTGATGTGGTTTGAACAATTGTCAGGGATGAGGATAAACTTTCACAAGAGTGAAGTAGTTCCACTTAATGTTGAGCCAGATGAGGTTTTTAGACTGGCTCATTTGTTTTCTTGCCAAGTGGGTTCCCTGCCCATTAAGTACCTAGGTGTTCCCTTGCATTATGATAAGCTTAGAAGAGAAGATATTCAACATTTGATTGATAAAATGCTTAAAAGGATGGCTGGTTGGAAGAGCAAACCGCTTTCTCATGCCGGTAGACTTACTTTAGTTAGAACTTGTTGGCTAGTATACCCATTTACTTGTTGTCCTTTATTAAATTTCCAAAATGGGCAATTAGATTGATGAATTCTCATATGGCCAATTGCTTGTGGAATGATAATCCCGAATCTCATAAGTATCATTTAGCTAATTGGGAGAGTGTTAGCATGTTAAAGGAGTTTGGTGGATTAGGTGTTCCTAATCTTAGAGATCTCAATGTGTGCTTATTAGCTTCTTGGCTTAAGAGATATAATCTAGATGGACAGAAATTGTGGAAAAATTTAATAGATTACAAATACAAAAATGGCCAGTGCCTAATATATTCTATAGTTCTACTCTAGGTGCCTCACAATTCTTCAAAGGGATGATGTGGGCTGCTTCTGCAGCCAAAATGGGTTATAGATGGGTTTTAGGCAATGGTAAGAAGTGTAAGTTTTGGGAGGACAACTGGTTGGGCTCATCTAGTTTAGCAATTCAATATTGGGAGATCTATATTTTAGTCGATGAGAAATCGACATCGTAGATAGTCTTTGTGGGATGGTAATGATCTTAAATGTACTTTTAGAAGATGTTTTGATGACGGGTTGTATAGCTTGTGGATGGAAATAGTCCAGTTAGCTTCTACCATTACTTTGACTAATAGGGAAGATGAACTTGTGTGGCAATTCAACTCTAGTGGAGTGTACTCCTCTCAATCTTTATATAGGGTTATAAATTTAGAGGAGTAACCCCTGTTCATGTGCCAGCTTTGTTTGGTCGTTAAGAATCCCTCCAAGAGTTCAGTTCTTTTTATGGTTGCTTTCAAAGAACAAAATTTTAACTAGAGACAATTTAGCTATTAGGCGGGAAGTGGATGATCCTTCTTGTCTATTTACGTGCAGATCCGAGTCGGTCAATCACTTATTCTTTGAATGTGTGGTTGCCAAGTTAATGTGGGAGGCACTGTCTAAAGTGCTAGATAAGTTGATTATTCCCGAGTTTTTATCGATTGGAGCCATGTGGCTTAGTGATAGGAAGTTTTCGGTTGAGAATACTTTTTGTCTTTGCCGCGCCCGTGGGGGCTCGGAAACTAAGGAATAGCTTGTGTTTTCGGGAGCGGTGTGGAGAAATTGTCATACGGTGCCGCGATGGCGGCGGGTATGTTGGAGAACTGGAGCGTTCTCTCGCCCAAAGGAAAAGTTACCAAAGTTCGAACTCTCCTGGACAAACTCGGAGTGTGGCGAAGAGACAACAAAGGCTAACCGGCTAGACCTCGGTGAACAACAAGGTGGACCGTCTCCTCTTCGCGTCGGCGGGAGACCGGGATGCTCCCATTCCGGAGGAAGCAAAGGAGTGGCCGCGATGATGTGGAGAAGGTGTCTCGCGGCAAATGGCTGGACCTCTCCAAGATGCGCAAGGCGTGGAACATGTGATCCTTGTGTCTTTGTTGAGTGCTTTTAGCCTCGGTATGTGATGTATCCGGTTGAGAGTTAAAACCGTGATGGTGCTTAAGTAGATGCTCGTAGGGGTTGAGGTTGGTGTTGCTGGTTCCGGTGAGGCCGGGTGAACTTGATGTATGAGCTTAAAACTGTTTTGGTCTTAATGAAAGGCCGGGGGCCACCCTTAAACTCTAAAAAAAACAATATATTATTTCGGCTAACAGCCCGGCGGAAGCGTTCTTTTAGCTTTGGACCTCCTATGCAAAAGGCCTACACTCTAAAAAAAGAAGAAAAAGAAGCCCATATATATTAAAAAAAGAAGAAAAAATGAAGCTCACACGAACCGCCGAACCGTAAGCGCTCCCCTTACTTCCTACAGGGTTTGTTTTTAAGGACAAAAATCAGATCATATTTTTCAAACATACAACAACTCCCTCCATTTTAAACTGCTAAGTTATTTTTCTTTTTATAAATACATAGCATCTATTATATATCTAGACCTAGTGTAACTCTAAAAACAAAAATCAAGTGAATAAATGACGGCTCATGGCTTGATATGGAACTGCAGGGGTCCGAGAAAAAAAGGTTGTGCTACATATCTAAAAGATCTAATAATACAATACAAATTCCATTTTATTGGCTTGCAGGAAACTCTAGTAAAAACTGCACGATAGAATTCTTAAGAGGTTTGATCCCCAATTGGATTACCTATGGATGACTGTGGATGCTATAAGTAGATGCGGGGGATCCTGGTGGGAGTTAGAATTGACCTCTATGATGTTGGTGCTTTTCATCAAGGGGAATATATGATATAGTTGAATCTACGGGACAAAATTAATAGGAAAAAGTGGAATCTTATAATTGTTTGTGGGGCTGCACATGAGGACAAAAAGATGGCTTTCTTATCTGAGCTATCTACTTTCTGTTCTAGAAATGCTGATCCTATCCTCATAGGAGGAGATTTCAATATTATAAGATTCTCTTATGAGAGAAATAAGCAATGTGGGGTTCAAAAATTTTCCCACCTTTTCAATACTTTGATAGATTTTCATGAACTAATTGAAATTGAAATGGCTGGTGGGGGATACACTTGGACTAACAACCAAGAGATCCCCATTCTGAAGAAATTGGACAGGGTCTTAATTAATAAAGATTGGGAGGATACATTCCCTAACACAGTGGTGAGGAAACTATCTAGAGAAGTTTCTGACCACAATCCACTGATCATTTTTTCTGGGTGTATAAATCATAAGAAAAAGATTGAGTTTAGGTTTGAGCTCATTTGGTTCTCCAACCCCGACTTTATCCCCTATGCAAAGTGAAGAAAATCTGGGATAGACCATGTAGGGCTGTTTCTACATTGGACAAGATCCAACGAAACTCAAAATGATAAAACAATACTTTAAGGGTTGGGGTTTTAATCGCAAGGGGAATTGAGAAAGCAAAGGAAATCCCTAAGTGAAGAAATTGGAAGACTTGAATATATTGAAGAAATTGATGGTTTGGATAGCCAACAGATGGTGAGGAAGGTTGAGTTGTTAAAAGAAAATTTGAATCTTCTAGATCAAGAAGAGAAATATTGGCACAATAGATCTCATGAGGAATGGCTAATTAAGGGTGATAACAATACCAAATTCTTCCATAGGTTTGCTAGTGGGAGAAGGAGTAAAAACACCATAGTAACTCTTGAGAAAGAAGGTGTTACAATTGAGGGGGATGAAAACTTGTTAAAGCATGCCCAGAATACTATTCTCAACTGTTTGGACCCCCTCAATCTTATGACATCTCTCTGGACAATAGCATCCGGGGGACTTGTGAAGGGGTGTCGATAGTGATAACACTATGCTTTGTAAGCCATTCTCGAAGAAGAAATTGGTAATGCTCTCTTCCAAATGGAAACCAATAAAGCAGCTGGACCCGATAAAATCCCCATTGAATTTTTTCGGAAGTGGCTTTGGAGTTTTATAAAAAATGATGTTATAGCTGTATTTCATGGTTTCTATGAAGGAAATGTTGATATAAGCGAGATTAAACTATGGGATTATTACCCTACGCCCAAAGTTGCAGATGCCTCAAAAATACAACAATATCGCCCCATTTGTTTGCTTAACTGCTTATACAAGTTAATAACTAAAACTCTGACCATGAGGTTGGAGAAGGTGGCTGATAAGTTGATTCACTCCAATCAAACAGCTTTTATGAAAGGAAGGAATATAATGAGTGGGGTTATGATTTTACATGAGATCCTTCATGAGACTAAGTTTAAAAAACAGGTTGGAGTTGTGCTAAAGTTAGATTTAGAAAAGGCTTACGATAAGGTGAATTGGACCTTTCTTTTTGATTGCCTAAGTGCTAGAGGATTTTGTGAAAAATGGTGTAATTGGATCAGGCAAGTAGTAATGGGAGGGACCGTTAGTGTGAAGCCGAACAATCTTATTGGTCCCTATATTAAAAGCTACAAGGGTGTAAGGCGGGGAGATCCTTTGTCCCCAATACTCTTCAACTTTGTGGTGATGGGCTCACTAGAATGGTCTTCAAGGCTCAATCCAATGGCTTGTTTACTGGTCTAATTGACCATATTATTCCTAATGGTGTGGTAGTTTTACAATACGCCGATGATACTATAATTTTCTTAAACCATGATTATGATAAAGCTAGAAACTTGAAGATGCTTTTGTATATGTATGAGTTAATGGCAGGCCTCAAAATAAACTTTCATAAAAGTGAAATTCTGGTGATAAATGATGAACAAAATTGGGTGAAGCTTATCTTTGAAGTCTTCAATTGCCAAATTGGCTCTTTCCCAATCGATATCTAGGAGTGCCCGTAAGTCCTAGCGGGTTACATGTTTGTGATTGGCTTTCCCTAGAGGAAAAGCATGCTAAAAGACTCAAGCATATGGCAAGGAAGCTGCATGTCCATTGCTAGTAGATCACTTCTAATAAACACAAGTATGAATAACACTACTGTTTACCATATGTCGATTTATCTTTTGCCCAAAACCATAATAAAGAACATTGATAAGATGAGGAGGAAATTCTTTTGGCAAGGTGGGGGGTACTAAGAGGAAATATCATCTAGTCAAATGGATTATAATATGTAAGAGTAAGAGGAAAGGTGGTTTGGGCATTAAGGATATCGAGAAAAATGAACTTAAGCTTATTATGCAAGTGGTGGTGGAAGCTTGAATCGAAAATGGTCTATGGCAAAAGATTGTGGAATATAAATATTTGAAAGGCAAACCAATTAGTTTGGTCTCCCATAAACAGTCTAACTCAAAGCAATTTGGTATGTTGAAAATTAAGAACATCTACCTTCGGGGAGGAGAGTGAAGATTGGTGATGGTAAAAACACTCTGCTGTGGCAAGATAGTTGGCTTGGTAATGAGCCCTTGAGCCATGTATTCCCTGAATTGTTCAAACTATGTGAACAGCCATATGTGACTGTGTATCAAGCTAAAATGATACCCCCAATATATCTCTTTTACTAGATGGGTGTTAGGAGATCTACTAAAAGATTGGGAATTTATTAGTAGCAATATTGAAAACTTGATGCCGACCAGTGTAAAAGACTGTTGGGTATTTTAAACGCACACGTAATAATCCGCAAGCGCACGGATACCGATGTAGCTTTCACCGGGAGTATTCCAAGGTATCGATTTTCCACGGGGAACATGAAGTGCACTAATTAAGATTCAAGGTCGCCCAAAGATAACTATATGTTTTGTGGAGAGAGAAAGTGTTTTCCTATGAGTTCTCTAGATTGATCTAGAAATCAAGGTTACTTCAAGATTACTTATTTCGGGACATCGAGCACTAGCCACGAAATGGATGAGAATGGGGCTAGGAAGGTCTCGACTACGGTCCTACGTACACCAATCCGAACGAGGTGGAATACGTCGGCCGTTAGGGCTGTCACTACCCTAGGGCTACCACAACAATCCGTAGGATTGGGTGCAATTCAGTGTAATCGCGACTAAGAACCACGCCTAATCTATTAATTACTACTCTAGCGTTGCAAAGACTAGAGCACTTGATGCAAGCGGGAATCCAATAAATAACTTGAAAGTAAATGCGAAAGTAAATAAAGATCTTAGGAATTATGAATTGAAGAACCTGGAGAGTAGCTGGAAGACGAACTAGATGCTGCAAAAGTACAATGTTGAGGAAGATCCGACAGATCCGTCTCCTCCTCCGCTCTCTCCTCTTCTCTCTCTCTATTTTCTAGATACAACTAGACGAACTAGAACTAGAACTAGATGAACTAGACTAGAACTAGATGAACTAGAGGGACCCTCTTCTACTAGGATGGAGGATGAAACCCTAGCTTTTGATCTGTAGAAGAATAATGATGGGAAACCCTAGGGGGGGCGCCCTCCTTATATAGCCCTGGGTGGAGTAGCCCCTAAGGACTCGCCACGTCATCGATCCGCGTGAAGCGCCATGTCATCGATCCGCGTGAGGTGCCATGTCATCAATCCAGAGACTTGTCTCCTATTGGCTAGGAGAGGGGCGCCACCTTAGCCTCTATGACAGGTGGGCCCTCTTGCTTTGTCTCTATGTAAACATGACATGTGGGCCCTCCTCCTTTGTCTCTATGTAAACATGACATGTGGCCCCTTTTTGGCTCTTTTCGGATAACCCCCGTAGAAATAGACATTCACCAAAACTCGTGGAAATTTGTCGTTAAACCCCTAAGTCTATGGTGATATTACAATTATGCCCTTTTTAGCTATTTATTGACGATTAAAAATAGGAGTTAACTACCGTCAACAAACTCCCCCAAGCTTACCCTTTGCTCGTCCCTGAGCAAAGATAAACTCAGTAATGGATCAACAGTTGCTACAATGCTTTCATGTCTCAAAAGTACACTTGCGTTCAAACAAGAACTTTCTTCCGGATTAGAGTGGACTATTCCCGACTTCAAACTTACCCGTATTACCTTCCACCATGGGGCTTGTAGCCTTCACTTGGGTCTTGAGCAGTTGAAAGACAGAACGGTCAAGTCAAGCACTATGTCTCTAGCTCTTTGCTCAACCTTCATTCCGGAGTTTTGCAAGATTTTCAAATAAAACTCAGAGATTCCTATGTATGATCCTCTCAAGTCTCTCCTTTGTGGTATTTCTGGATCCTTACCAAGGCATTAATATGGTGTATGCCTTCTCTCTTCTCAAAAGATATGTGGTATTTTTGGCATAAGGCGAAAAGTAACATTGCGCCTTCACTCTCTCACCCTACCTCTAATAGGCTTATGTGGAGTTTGTAGGTGGGAGCTTATACATATGTTGCATAGTCAAACCATGGATCCGAAGAAACTAGACATACAATCAAATCAAGATGTGCATGTGTGTGGTCCTATATATGGGTTAAGTGGATATATGGTGATAGTGGAAAATGGTGATGATAGATATAAGATGAAATGAAGGGGGAAAAGGGATGATAAAGGTCAACACCTAACTTCTACTTTTGCTCCTTGCAGAAATTCATACCTCCCTTGAACTATGAAGAATTTGGGAGAACTTGGACTGCATACCTTGCTTGAACTATGAAGAATTTGGGAGAACTTGGACTGCTGGAAATCTCTCTATGTTGGGACATTCGTTCTCTTGCTATTCTTCTTTTTTTTTTCTTCTCTTTTTTCTCTTTTTTTTTTTTTTTTTGATGAAGCACCGGGATCTCTTCTTTGGAAAAATTGACGGACGTAGCAAGCAAACACATACTTGGAGCTTTATTGGATAACAAAAGGGCTAGCAATGGATGAAGGGATATTTGATGCTCACCCCGGTGTAGGAGTAGAACAATTTTGGGATGTGTCTAAATGGATGAATATGATGGCGCGTACTTCCGGGGTAGAAGTAGCGAGGGTGCATGATGTACGTGTGTATGATCTTGACTTTAAGCGTATGACGAGTTTCTAAGGGTCAACACAATCGACCACACTCAAAGCATAAGTAAGTATAAGTGGACTTCCTAATCTATTAAGCATGCATATATGGCGGTGGTAGGAATTTAAACTCTCGTCATACAGAACTCATCATGCAAAGCATTTTGAATTTTCAAAAGATAAATTCTCCGTAACTCTAGTATCACTTAGAACAAGATAAACAAACTCGAGACCTTCCCATATCATACCCGTCAACTACCTAGACTTAGATCAAGCATTCGCTACCCACAAGTTTTAGGTTCAGAGCAAATCTTAGATCAAAACAGTGTGTCCAAAACTTTGGAGAGTTGTAGGTTGAAAACAGGCACTTGAAAGGAATTACGGCAGAGCAACTATTTATCACTTCCAAAGAGTTTATTCTAGGGATTTATTTTAGCAAGCAAAATCTTGTACACTCTCCTTTTATTTAACAAACTTAAACATTACACAAGACTAAATATATAAAGCAAGCAAATTTAAAAAGTATAAAAGAAAGTAACAAGAAATACTTAGCCAGATACATAGGGGTGCTCTCCCCCAAGCTGAATGTTGGCATAGTCATTCACTCTTGTGGGTTGATGTAGGTCTCACTCTTCTCAAACTTAGCAAATCTGCAGAACTCAAATAGACAACAAAACTCGTGGAGCATATTAAGGGTTAGGTAATCGAGCAAGAGTTGCCTAGAGCTTCGGTTGATTGAGTTTTAATGTGGGAATTCTATGAACTCAATAACATCGAGTTCCTCGACGTGTTGATTTGTGGCTCAAGATACACTTTCAAGCGTTGGCCGTTTACTTTAGAAGTGTTTCCTACATCATCTTGGATGGTAATGGCCCCGTGGGTTGAAGTGTCAATGACTTTGTATGGTCCATCCCACTTACTTCGCAACTTTCCATGTCCAAAGAGCTTAACCCTTGAATTAAATAGTAGAACCTTATCTCCAGGTTTAAACTCCTTGTGCTTGATTCTCTTATCGTGCCACCTTTTTGTTCTCTCTTTATAGATCTTAGAACTATGATAGGCCTTTTCTCTCCACTCTTCTAGCTCGGATAGCCGCATCGACGATTCTTGCTAGCTAGGTGGAGATCCATGTTCCATTTCTTGGTTGCCCAATGGGCTTTGAACTCTAATTCTACGAGCGAGATGACATGTCTTTCCATATACGAGTTGATAAGGTGACATGCCTATGGGTGTCTTGTATGCAGTTCGATAAGCCCAAAGTGCATCATGGAGTTTGTCCTTCCATCCCTTACCCATTTCATCTACGGTCTTTTGCAGAATATTCTTGATTTGTTTATTGGATCTTTCTGCTTGACCGCTAGTCTGAGGATGGTATGCTATTGCGACATTGTGACGAATTCCATGATCTGCTAAGTACTTCCGGAAGTGTCTATCGATGAAGTGGGAACCACCATCGCTTATGACTATCCGCGGTGTACCAAAGCGAGGAAAGATTACTTCATGGAACATTCTCTTGGCATGTTTTGAATCAGCTTTACGACAGGGTAGTGCTTCTACCCATTTGGACACATAGTCCACAGCTACTAAGATGTATTCACAATTCCCGGACATAGGGAATGGCCCCATGAAATCAATGCCCCCAAACATCAAAGAGTTCAACTTGGAGATTGTTTGTGAGAGGCATTGCATTTCGTGAGTTGATATTCCCATGTTTTTGACATCGGTGGCATCTCCTAACAAACTCCTTTGTATCTTCATACATCGTTGGCCGAAGAAGCCACTTTGCCGAGATCTTGGCATGTGTCGGAATGCTCCATAGTGTCCTCCATATGGCGAGGAATGACACCTATCCATAATTTGAATAGCCTCGGCCATAGGGACACATCTCCTCAACACTCCATCAGCGCAGACTCGAAAAAGGTAAGGCTCATCCCAATAGTGAAAACGGCTATCATGTAGCAATTTTCTTTTGTTTGCACCAGGTGGGACATAGCCTTTCACTATAAAGTTTACAATGTCTGCGTACCAAGGATCGGAGTCTTGTATTTTGAGCAGGGTGTCATCCCTTAGGTAGTCATTAATGGGAAGCTCATGTGTTTCCTTATACTGAAGCCTAGACAAGTGGTCGGCTACAGAATTTTCTACTCCCTTTCTATCTCGGATTTCTAAGTCAAACTCTTGGAGTAGAAGAATCCATCGAATTAGCCGAGGCTTAGCATCTTTCTTAGTGAGGAGGTACTTAAGAGCAAAGCATGATCCGAATAGACAATTACCTTTGCCCCCACTAAGTAAGATCTAAACTTGTCTATAGCAAAGACAACAAGCCAATAGCTCTTTTCGGTTGTAGCATAATTGAGCCGTGGTGGGACAAGGTTTTGCTAGCGTAGGATATGGCGTAATGCTTCTTATCCTTGGTTTGGCCTAAACGGCACCAACCGCAAAGTCGCTAGCATCACACATGATCTCAAAAGGAAACTCCCAATCGGGTGGTTGGATGATTGAGCCGAGATGAGTGCTTCTTTGAGGATTTGAAAAGATTCATGACACTCATCATCAAAGATGAAAGGTGCATCCTTAGCTAGGAGACTAGTCAAGGGTCTAGCGATTTGAGAGAAATTCTTTATAAATCGCCTATAGAACCCTGCATGTCCCAAGAAGCTACGGATTCCTTTCACATTTATGGGAGGTGGAAGTTTTTCAATAACTTCAATCTTTGCTCTATCCACTTCTATCCCACGTTTCGACACTTTATGTCCTAACACTATTCCTTCCGAACCATAAAATGGCATTTCTCCCAGTTTAGGACTAAGTGCTTTTCTTCACATCGTTGTAAGACTTTGTCTAGATTCTCCAGACAATGATCAAAGGTTTTGCCATAGATGGTAAAATCATCCATGAATACTTCCATGATTTTCTCGATCATGTCACAGAAAATAGCATCATGCACCGTTGGAAAGAAGCTGGAGCATTGCACAACCCGAACGACATTCGTCGGTATGCAAAAGTTCCATACGGGCATGTGAAAGTTGTCTTATTTTGGTCATCTCGGGTGGATCGGGATTTGGTGATATCGAGAATAACCATCAAGGAAACAATAGAAAGAGTGATTTGCAAGCCGTTCCAAAGATTTCATCAATGAAGGGTAACGGGAAATGATCTTTCTTTGTAGCCTTGTTGAGTTTTCTATAATCAATGCACATACGCCACCCGGTGACTAATCGTTGAGGGATGAGTTCATTCTTCTCATTCTCAACAAGTTGTCATTCCTCCTTTCTTTGGCACTACTTGGACAAAGGGACTAACCCACTCGCTATGTGGCACGGGATAAATAATCCCGGCATGTAGGAGTTTAAGGACCTCTTTCTTAACAACCTCTCGCATAGCGTTGTTAAGTCTACGTGGCTCCCTAGAGGGTGTACAATTGGGATCGGTAGGGATACGATGCGTGCAAAGAGCGGGACTAATGCCCGTGAGGTCTTCGAGTGAGTAGCCAAAAGTAGATCTATGTCTTTCAAGCACGGTGACAAGTTGTTGTGCTTCATATTCGTAAAGCTTGTCACGATGATTACCGGGAGTGTTTGGGTTGTTGTGAAGAAAGACATATTTAAGGCCAGGAGGAAGAGGTTTTAGCTCTATCGTAGGAGGTGGAGGTTGTTCATTTATGTCTAGCTCAATGGGTGCTGACTCATCTTCTTCTTGAACAAAGTGTTCTACATCGAAGAATGGTTGAGTCATCTCCTCTTGAGACACCATTAAGACCTCCTCAATAGGGTCTCGGTTCGGAGTTTGGGTTCCACTATTGTGTTAATTGATCGATCAAGAGGAACAACAATAGTGGAATTCCCAACCTTGAAGTCTAATTGACCTCGTAATGGTTGTTCCCGTAGTAGTCTCATGATTGGTCTCGCAATCAATAGAGGAATCTCTCGGGATGTCAAAAATGTGAAAATCTAGACATATCCCGAGTTCTTGATTCCGATGGGAACAGTTCTCAATACCCCATGACTTTCTAAAATAAGTCCCGATGGATCTTGTAGATGTTTCTGAGATGGGGTTAAGGACATGTTAGGATAAAGAGTTTCAGCTAACACTTTTGAAATAATATTTATCCCGACAGAAGGATTGTAGTGGACCTTCCTAGCGAGATCTTCTAATCGACACGAAGAATGGTCAAGGAGAGATGATTCGAGCTACCTCGGGGGACATCTCTCGCCGAGTTAGCCATTCATAACTCATGATCGCCGAAAGGCTTTGAATGTGTTCTACGGCCATCGACTCTTTCGTGGATTAGATGGAGTGGTCTTTGCTCGAGGTCTCACTTGGATTGGAAAATTCGAGGCATTTCCATAATCTTCAAAGAGATCTTCCTCGAATTCAAAGGGAAGCTCTAAAGGAGATGGTTCATCATCCTCTAGGGGGGTTTGCATTCCCTTACTAGGAGGTTTTTCAACAACCAAATTTTTAGAAGAGTCTATTGGAATATCTAATTCAAGTTGTGGGTTCCTCCTCTTTTGGTTCGGGGATGGGCTCGATTTCTTTTTCTTCTTCGGAAACTCATCAAAAATACCGGTGTAAGGGGTGTTTTCAAGAATTTTCTCAAGAATGTCTTTCCCCTCATCTATGTTTTTGTGTGAGAATGAACCTCCGGAAGAGGTGTCGAGATGTAGAGCAGCTTCCTTGTTAAGTCCTAGATAAAAGTGTTCTAAAAGGACGTTTTCGGGCAAGGAATGGGTTGGACAAGATATAGTAAGGCTCATGAATCTAGCCCAAGCTGCTCCTAGTGTCTCCTTCTCTCGTTTGTTTGAAGTCAAGAATTTCTCTACGGATGATTGCCCTTTTAGAAAGAGGGAAGAAAGCATGACAAAATTTTTCTTGAAGTTCTTCCCAATTTCCATCTACACCTCTTACAGAATGAGCATACCATTGTTTTGCTCTACCCGAAAGGGAGAACGGAAATAATTTCCATTTAAGGGTCTCTTGTGTCATGCCAACAATTGTTAGGCAAGAACACAATAGCTCAAATTCCCTAAGATGGTTGTAAGGGTCTTCATCTTTTAGGCCGTAGAAGGGTTGATCCCGAACCATGGCTATAAAGCCGGGACGGAGTTCATAGCCGGAAGCCGTAATTGGCTTTGATGATTGTGGTGGCTCTAAGAACTCGGCCCTTGGTGTGGAGAATTTATGAATAGGTGTGGAATCCATGTGATAAATGGTGGTAGATGTTTGTGGTGAGGTGAGAAAGGTGGTAAAAGAAAAATAAAAAGGATACACGGACGACTTGGCTCCAAATTAGCACGGCCCACCGTCCGGCAACGGCGCCGTAAAGCTTGTTGGGTATTTTAAACGCACACAGAATAATCCGCAAGCGCACGGATACCGATGTAGCTTTCACCCGGGAGTATTCCAAGGTATCGATTTTCCACGGGGAACGTGAAGTGCACTAATTAAGATTCAAGGTCGCCCAAAGATAACTATATGTTTTGTGGAGAGAGAAAGTGTTTTCCTATGAGTTCTCTAGATTGATCTAGAAATCAAGGTTACTTCAAGATTACTTATTTCGGGACATCAGAGCACTAGCCACAGAAATGGATGAGAATGGGGCTAGGAAGGTCTGACTACGGTCCTACGTACACCAATCCGAACGAGGTGGAATGCGTCGGCCGTTAGGGCCGTCACTACCCTAGGGCTACCACAACAATCCGTAGGATTGGGTGCAACCAGGTAATTGCCGACTAAGCACCACGCCTAATCTATTAATTACTACTCTAGCGTTGCAAAGACTAGAGCACTTGATGCAAGCGGGAATCCAATAAATAACTTGAAAGTAAATACTAAAAGTAAATAAAGATCTTAGGAATTATGAATTGAAGAACCCGGAGAGTAGCCGGAAGACGAACTAGATGCCGCAAAAGTACAATGTTGAGGAAGATCCGACGATCCGTCTCCTCCCTCCGCTCCTCCTCTTCTCTCTCTCTATTTTCTAGATACAACTAGACGAACTAGAACTAGAACTAGATGAACTAGACTAGAACTAGATGAACTAGAGGGACCCTCTTCTACTAGGATGGAGGACGAAACCCTAGCTTTTGATCTGTAGAAGAATAATGATGGGAAACCCTAGGGGGGCGCCCTCCTTATATAGCCCTGGGTGGAGTAGCCCCTAAGGACTCGCCACGTCATCGATCCGCGTGAAGCGCCATGTCATCGATCCGCGTGAGGTGCCATGTCATCAATCCAGGAGACTGTCTCCTATTGGCTAGGAGAGGGGCGCCACCTTAGCCTCTATGACGGTGGGCCCTCTTGCTTTGTCTCTATGTAAACATGACATGTGGGCTCTCCTCCTTTGTCTCTATGTAAACATGACATGTGGGCCCTTTTTGGCTCTTTTCGATAACCCCCGTAGAAATAGACATTCACCAAAACTCGTGGAAATTTGTCGGTTAAACCCCTAAGTCTATGGTGATATTACAATTATGCCCTTTTTAGCTATTTATTGACGATAAAAAATAGGAGTTAACTACCGTCAACAAAGACCAGCCTTACTAGGGGCTGGGCAGTGGTGGTAAATTCTCTGTCAAGTCAACTTATAAAGCTTTAACAAGTAGTGATGGTGGTCCTTATCATAAAAGGATTTGGAAAGGGAAAATCCCTCCAAAAATCAAAATTTTTATGTGGCTAATGTTGAATAATGCTATTCTAACCAAAGATATTCTGATTCAAAGGAAGTGGTCTGGCTCCCCTTCCTGCTCTTTTTGTGATGATGATGAAAGTATTAACCACTTATTCTTCAGATGTAGCACAGCCAAAGCAGTTTGGGCTATTGTTGCACATGCTATTGGGGCTAATAACATTCCCAATAGTATATATCAATGCTGGTGCTGGTGTGAGCATTGGCTCCCAGCTGGTGCTCAGTTTCATACTACTGGAGTGGCTGCGATATGCTGGGCCATATGGAAAACGCGCAATGCAGCTTGTTTTGAAGGGAAACTATTGATAAACCCTGCTAGTATCGTTTGCTTTGCGTGTGCGCTCATGGGTTATTGGGCAGGGCTATTCATGTGAAAGCTCCGGTTTGGTTTTGGTAATTAATGACCCTCAAACGTTGCTAATGCTTTGCTCTAAGTGTGGTTAGACACATAGCAACGTGACGATGGATGATGGAGCATGGTGATCACGGTGACGAACATGGTGGACATGTGAAGTGATCAAGCTCCGGTGATGAATGGAAACGCCCGTGGAGATCAAGGCGAAGGTATACTTGATAGGGCTTTCCGGTTTTGGTGGTCAAGACACTTAGCGAGTGTGACCATATTTAGGATCGATAACCGACTATCAAGAGGGGTTTCCTCGGTTCATTCGCGGTCCTAAGTGCCTCTAGTTGTGACTTTGCATGATGCATGAGAGGCTAACTAGAGAGCTAACACTTGTCGCCATGATCTTGAGAAGATAAGCTAACTCCGATGCTTGAGAAGTGATCTACTCTGTGGAGTTAGCACCTTGGACAAGTGGTTTGGAGATTGGATCGACGACGGCGCGACATCGAAGATCATACGAGATGGTGGCATGGCTCTGGGCGTCGGACGCGGGCGCCGGACGCCGGGCCTGGCGGGCCGGACGCGTCCGGCGCACGCTGGGCTGGCTTGGTGTCTGGCTCGCGGACGGCTGAGCGCCGGACGCGGCTTGGCGCGTCCGGCGGTCCCTCGGACGCGCACCAGAAACTTTCTAGCTCAGCGCGCTCGTGCGTGGCTCACCCGTCGGACGCGCGCCGGACGCACGCGTCGGACTCGGGCGGTTCACTGTTCATCGTCCGGCGCACGGTGGATTCAAACGAAGACGAAGCAACGGTCGGCTGACGTAGCGCGGCAGAGAGCGGCGGACGCGTCCGCCGGCCGAGCGCCGGACGCGTCCGGCGCTTGATGAAGTCGTCAGCCCGAGGGCAACGGCTCTATTTCGACCTTGGGTCTATAAATAGAGGGTTGGCCGGCTTGGGGACTCTCTCTTCGCCATTTCTACTCACTTGAGCATACTTTGAGCAGGAGAGACACTCCCCCACTCATCTCTTTGATTCCTTTGCTAATCTTGAGAGAGATTTGAGTGAGAACAAGTGTTTTGCATTGAGAGTTGCATCTAGAGGCACTTGTTCATCGAGTGAGCTGCGGATTCTTGTTACTCTTCGGTGATTCCCGTCACCGTAGACGGTTTGGAGCAGCGGGTGGTGGTTGAGCTCGACTTGGTGATTGTTCGAGGCCACACCGGGTTCTTGTGAGGGTTCTTGATCCTTCCCGCGGGAGTTCGCGAAAGGATACTCTAGTGGATTGCTCGTGGCTTGTGGATCCTTGTCTTGTGTGGAGATTGCGGCTCCCCATTGGGGTCTTTGGCACCGAGCCAATTGAGCGGGCAACTCACCAAGCAAGTGTATCGCCACAACGAGGAGTAGCTTGCCGGGAAGCAAGTGAACCTCGGTAGAAAATCTTTGTGTTTGTTTGTGATTGCCGAGGCTTCGACCTCCTTGTGATTGTGCTTGAGCTCTCTAGGTGATTGGCTTCTACACCGGTGATTGGCTATCTTCTACTCTTCGCGGCGGTATAATCTTTGATCATATCTTTACTTTCCGCAAGTAGAATTGCTTGTTGTGGTCGGTCGGGAACCACTCATTGTGTAGCTTAAATCCCGTGGGTAGAATTGCTTGGTTGGTTTCGGTGAACCGACATTGTGTAGTTTGATCACCGTTGTTGTGTGTGCAATTGAGTTGAGTAGCCTTGCATGATAGGACGGCTTGCTTAGAGTAGTCGAAGCACTTGCTTTGCAAATTTGCCGCCTTGCTATCTAATTGGGTTGTCTAGTGTTCTTGCTAGAAATTTTATTAGGCTATTCACCCCCCTCTAGCCAAGTGTGACCTTTCATCATGGAAGGTGATAAGGAGAACTTCGACGCTGGAGTAAGTGCAATGTTGGAGATTGCTTCAAGACTTGTCGACGAGCAGAAGAAGAAGAAGGCGCGGCTGCAGCTGGAAGACGCCCCCTGATGATGACCAGAAGTGTAAAAATCGCCCGATGTTGATGCTGTTGGAAAATCGACCAAAGAAGCAATGGAAAGATGTCCCCAAATCTTAGGACTCTTATAGAGAGTTAGCTGTTCTGTTATCTTATCAAGAATTGAATCCCTGAACTATCTCCTTTTGCTTGCTTCTCGTAAAAACTCTAGAAACGATGTATTTCCGTTATGCTTAATGGAAATGGGGGAGTGCCCTCGCGTCAAAAAAAAATCTAGACATAGTGTATATGTAGGTCCATGTGAATAAAATTACGAATCTAGAAAAGACAAAATGACTTACAATTTAAATTTAAGTGTAGAAACAATAAGCTAAATAAATGAACATATTTATTTATTATAAGCATGGCTTGAAATCGTCAAGTGTTAATACTAGAAAAAGAAGCAATAATCAGAATATTATATTGTTCGCTATGCCAGGTTAATTATTAAAGCACGAATTTCTCAGAATGAACAAGGACGGATATTATTCAAACTTAATGGTAAGTAGCATTAGTCTCCCTTCATATCAATAATAATATATATATGTTTAGCTTATGTAAATTAGGACAGCTGTTATGTCTTGTTATATTCCAACATCGTCTATGGATATGCCAACTAATATTCAGTCTTACCTATCGCCTATCAGCCACCATTTCTCTATATTCATGCATTGGAATTCCACCATGTACCACCCAACAATGTTCTTCCATTGCTTTTTTTTTTTTAGTTTTCTTCCATTGACACTTATCTTCAATTCCCAAGCCATTTCCAATGTTTGGGTACTATACGACAAATAAGATTAGGAAAAAGGTGGGGACGAGGTGGAGGAGGACGAAGACGACACAACCAGATTGGAGTATGGTAGCAAGCTAGGATAACGATCTAAACAGTTGCTACACGTGTTTGCTGAACCTTCTGTACTCTTTTTGTGAATTAGAGAAACCAAACACTGGTCATACTGAATTTGCCATAACTTAGAGAAAACATCATAAGTTGGTAACCAATATTGCCCTAACTTTATATTAGGCATGCCACAATATTGGTGCATGCCTAAGTCACATTTTTTTTTTAATAAGGGAACAAAGTTCACCGATGGTACACAGCCGAATAAAATTACTGAACAAGCCCAGTGAACGTTTGGGGTGTAGTATCGTCATTAATTGTGATGGAACGGTATAGATTACAATCTGAAAATCTATCACGTACTACGTACACTCTTGTCTTCATCAATACTTAGTTGATCATGACCGTGCTGCCAACTTAAAAAAAATAATGGCATAAAAATAATGGACACATTCAACTCCGTGCATGATACTTTAGTTATTTTGTTAGGGCATTGTTGGACTCTTCTTGGGCGAGCTTTAAGTGAAGCTAAAGAAACTTGAGTGAACCTAACGACTCCTCTTTTTGTTTCTCTTTTCCCTTGTGTCACTTTGAGTAAACCTAAAGATTTTGTAGCTCTTGTGACTAGCTTGAATTGTTGCCAACATTTTCACCAGGAATCATAAAGGGAGCACAGTACAAAACACCAAAACTGGTGGGTGTTGTCCTATACATAGGCCAAGAAACGAACATAAAAATAAAGGCCAGGAATACTTTAATTTGTTGCCCAATAACCACTCTTTTTTTTATCAAAACCACAAAGAACCAAGTTTTTCACCACAAAAATCCTTGAAGACATATATATCTCACTTTATCCTTTGCATTTCCTGTATTATTGATTGAAGAATTCGAAATCATAATAAACAATATCAAATCTGATCAGGAGTTAAGTTTGACAGAAGAAATCCTATACCGAAAAGAACAGACGTAGAGCGTCCGTACAACATTATCTGATACTCATGGACTGCGTGCGTGCATCAGTTTTTGTGGTCACCACCGTCACCGCCGCCGTCCTTGTTGTCCGGCGGTGGCAGCAAGCGCGCGCCAGCCTCGGCGTCATCGTCCGGCTTGGCCGCCGTGGCCGCCGCCTTCCTCTCGGCCTCCTTGGCCTTGAGCGCCTGCAGCTTGGCGTGGTTGTAGTAGGCGACGCCGAGGAAGGCGATGCCGTAGCCAATGAGGTTGATGGGCGTGACCGTGTCCTTGATGACGGTCCACGAGAAGGCGATGAGGAGCCAGTCCTTGACGACGCCGGCGACGTTCATGGTGAGCGCGGAGGTCTTCCCCACGAGCAGGAACACGGCGAGGTTGAGCGCGAACGCGCAGAGCGAGTTGGTCCCGAACACGAACACGTCGGGCGACGCCGCCGTGGCCGCGGCGGCGCGCAGCCGGGGGAGCTCGATGGCGTACCAGGGGACGGTGAGGAAGACGAGGCAGCAGGGCGCGACGTAGTAGAGCGAGGTGATGGGGTTGAGCGAGACGCCCCGGGAGGTGAGGAGGATCTGGATGAGCACGAGCCGCGTGGCCTCGGCGGCGACGGCAAGCAGCTGGAGCATCACGCCGAACGCGTCGAACCGGGCCTCGCCGTAGGCGGCGACGGCGACGCCGGCCGAGATGGCAAGCATGTTGAGCAGCGTGGACCGGCGACGGGCATCAGCGCCTTGAGCATCTGGATGAAGGACACGGAGAGGTAGATGTAGGCGGAGTTGGAGAACCACAGAGACAGCGCGTACAGCGCGCCGATGGGCACCACGGACGTCGTGTAGAGGCGCGGCGTCATGGACGACGGGACGGAGACGACGCAGAGGACGCGGACGAGGACGAAGGCGAGCGTGGCGCAGAACGCCATGTGGATCATGGTGAGCGAGATCGGGAACGGCCAGTTGTAGAGCTTGGGGTCCAGGATGTACTTGTTGTAGACGATCACCGCGAAGCTCAGGCTCATCCAGATCCCCACGTACGTGTAGGAGAGCAGCACGGAGCGTAGCACCGACGGCGGTGGCGATGGGGTGACGGACGACGGCGAGGACGAGGAGGTCACCGACATGGCGGCCGGCTTCGTGTCGTCGCCGGCGCCCATCGCGATGGCTGTGGTTGTGGCTTGTTGTGTTGGAAAATGTTGGATAGATGCGCTTGGCGCGTTGACATTTTAAGCGCGATAGAGGGTGTGTATCACTCACTCTGCGCCTTTACGCTTTACGTACGCTGTGCTTCAATTGTTGACCAAGTAGCTTCAAACCGGGAGGTGCTATACTAGACCTTCAAAGTTCAAACTGGTTGATGAAGCTCAAGGTCCAGAGACAGTGGACTCTGCTCAACTCTGAATGATGAGATCAGAGGACGCTGGCATGAGACTCAAAAGGGCGGCTTTTTAGCTGCTGGGCGTTTCGAGTGCAGTACAACCGATGTTGAAAGCAATCTTTTTGAAACAGAGAGGTGAACAACAATTGGATCTGGGGCTTGCATGTACAGCAGTTGAAATGTAAAACCATTTGTTAGAACAGGTTTACTACTTTCTTACATCGAATCTTGGGGGGAAAAAAGAGAGATTTCTCCAGTGTCACTCTAATCTAATGTTTTTGTACCTACAACTAACAGGCTTGCTATGACTTGGAGGTCCAATTTGTGGAGACCAGTATTTTAGCTCACGATTTTTTTTTTAAAAAAAAAGAGAGATAGCAAATTTTTAAGGAAAAAAATATATAGCAAACGTGTACCTAAAATCAAGTTGGGCTCAGCCCAGAGCTACCATACCAGGCCTCTTCCCCACCGGCCCACGAACTCCATCTCCTTCGCTACCCTGGCCCAGTTTACGCACTCTGCGCCCAGTACCGGTGATTGTTCAGTAATCAGTATAGCAGCAGATTACAGTTTGTGGCGACATATGATAGGACTGATGCCACTTGAATAATTGAAGTTATGTATCTGCACACTGCTTGCTTTGTCGATCGATTCCAGTCGAGAATCAAACGCACCCCTTACCCTCAGTGACATCTTGCATACTGCTGTAGATGCTAGTTCAAATCCCCAACTATTGCAAATGAAAGGCGGCCTGTCATGAATCCGTGGAATTTCCAGACTTCAGACTAGTGCTGTAGCTGCACACAGGTTTAATCCTGTGTTGTAAATGACTATGATGCCCAGAGGCTATATCCCAGTTGCCCAGCTTTGAGTTTGTTGATACTGAATGGTAGGATGGAAGGCGGCGGTATTTTCTCGATAGTCAATAGATGGAAGGACGGCAGACTGCAACTAGCAAACGGGAAACATCATTTTCATTGTCCAATGCTCTGTCGTCTCTCGTTAACTAGATAAATAAAATAATTGTCCTATCATTTTTATTTTCAGCAGACAGCATGCTCCCGCTTTTGTACATCCAACACCTCAAGGACACCCTGGTGACCCCGATCTCTCGGCAGAAGTGGCCCACCTCGTCTTCCCCCAACGCGCATCCGGGCTTCGACTTGGGCACCCGCCAACCGAGCCACTCCGCAAACCGTGTCATGCGCTCCTCCGTGAACGTGGTCCGCGTTTGGCGCCTGCCACTGGAGCCGTGCCCGTGCGCGCCACCGGCATCACCGACCATGCCAGCAATATGGTGCATGCTGTAGCCCGGGGATGATAATCCGGGCGAGGGCAGCATTTGCGTTGTCGGCACCACCGCCATCTTCAGAGAAGTTGAAGAAGGCATCGACGTCGAACTCCAACGCCGCAGTGAACTCAACCGTTGGCTCCACTGCTTTGGCTGGCAGCATATCCTCCAAGACATGGGCCATGTCATCGTCGTCTTGGAGCGTAACGGGTGCTGCTGCCTTGCTCCTCTCCTTCAGCTCTGTAGACATGCTGCTTTTGGTTGTAGTACATCCAATTCCTCAAGGACACCCTGGTGACCCTGATCTCTCGGCAGAAGTTGCCCACCTCGTCTTCCACCGATGCAAATTCGGGCTTCGGGCAGCCGCCAACCAAGCCGCTCTGCGAACCGTGCCATGCGCTCCTTCTTTTCCTCCATGAACGTGGTCCGCGTTCGGCGGCTGCCTCCGGACATTTCGTCCCGTGGCCGAGCATCCACAACCTCAAGTTCTTCTTGGTGACGCCGATCTCTTGGCGAAGTGGCCCACCTCGTCTTCCCCGACGCGCATCCGGGCGTCGACTTGGGCACCCGCCAATCGAGCCGCTCCGCGAACCGTGCCATGCGCTCCTTCTGCTCCTTCGTGAACCTGGTCGGCGTCCCGCGCCTGCCACCGAAACCTAATCGAGAAAATCCAATGCTTTTCCTGTGATCATTAACAACTTAGGAAATGTAAGAAGACATCAATCAATCAATGAAACAAAAAGTATGGAACGGACCCGTCAGCCGGGCCGTGGTGAAGCCGCCCTCCGAAACGAACCTACCTGGCTGCGGTGAAAGTTCCCGCCCCGGCGTTTCGAAATCACGGCCAACTTCCTACGGAGTAAATCCCTGGCTCCCGTAAAAAGGCAATTGCTGCTCCACCTCCCGAAATAATTCTTCAGTTATTGTAATAGTATCCATACAATTAATAAGAAGTGACACCAAGATCTGATCTGTGTAGGTTAGAACAATACCATTCATTATAGATGGCAGTCAGAGCAAATGGCTGCATTACAATTATGTTTCAAATAAGACTACCTAATCTATAGCAATGGGTTCTGAAGAGGTGTCATGCCAAACATGGTGACTGGGGTATGATGGACGTCAGAAGCATGGCCTTTGTGGTTTCCCCCTTGCAAAGCCACCTTGATTATTTTTTTAAATAAACAAAGATTAGACAGTGGGCCCAAGGCTTAGTTTAATCATACTACAATGCTTTGTGCACATCTGATCGATATCATTATCAACTAAACAAGGGAAGGAATAAACAGTTGATATATGAATGTGATACAAATGCAGGATATGAAGTTTTGCTATAAAATTGAATTTTTTATCACTTCATTATTTAGGTGTTACAACCTCAGCCTGCTAGGATATTAAGTTTTTCACGTTCTCATTTGGGATGGAAAGAACAAGGTCACATTTAGTTTGTTAATGTTATAATGAGCAAGAGCAACAATACAATGATTGGTTCAAAACCCATTATATACATTAAAATATAATCAATGTCTATTGAAAACATGATATACTGGTAAATCAACCTTGAACTATGGTTGCTAAAGAAATCTAAAATATATTACAGGAATACACGGTATATATAAAAATTATTCAAGAAGAATACAAGCAGAAGATTGGAACAGCAAGGTAAAGAAGAATTGGTACTGATTAACTATTTGTACCCAAAAAAATTGGTACTGAGTACTTATATGTAGGACTACAATGATAGTTTGATCGATTTTCTGATTTTTTTGTCCGTTCAACACTCCATATTTCATAGATTTGGTCAAGAGATTTGAATTAAGTTATTTAGGACTACATGCTTTGTTCAATGATTTACAAATTTTTTATGAAGTTAAAGCAACAAATTCTTGTGCAGAGCTAACCATGAAAGCAAAGAGCAAGCAGAGATAATTGTTAAAGCAAGGAATTCCTGTGCAAAGAGCAAGCAGAGATAACGATTACAAGCAAGCAGCAAGGCGGGTCAACAAGTTATGTGCAGAGCTAACAGTAAAAGCAAGGAGCAAGGATTCTTTAGTGTAATGTTTTCCCTACTCCCCACCAAGCTGAGGTGCTCATGTCTTCCCACCAAGCTGAGGTGCCCTGTCTCCACACCAAGCCTTTGACCCATACTGATTGATGTTGTTATTTTTTGGTCAATTCTATTTTACTCCATAAATTGCTTGTGCATGTATTATTGAACTTTCTGATTGTATTTAATTATATCTATTAAATTATTAACTTTAACTTGGGTACCGTGAAGATCTACTTACATAATTGCTCTTTTTTCATTACCACAACTTTTTTTTTAATTTTCCTTTTTCTATAAAAACATAGAAATGTAAGGTCTTAGTGTTGTTTCATCAAAATTAATACCATTATATGTAGCGTTATCAAGAACCACGGCCAATTGTATGTAGTGTTACCAAGAACCACAACAAGATTAAACATCAGGATCCTCGCCATGCCGCCTGCTGAGAAGGATGTGAGCATGGGGAACAAGAAGAAGAAATTGGCAAAGGATATATTCATGAAGAATATCGTATATAAAGAGGTTCAACTTTTTTACACATGATACTTCCAGCTACATCTTCTGCTACAAGAAGTCAAGCTACACGAAGTCAGATGCCGCATCTTGGACATGAAATTTTGTGTTATATTATAATTATCTTTCCTAAGGACTTATGCAATATCGTTCTAAACATCACAATTGCAGTATCTTTTTTTAACTAACAATAAAACACACTCATACCCATGTTATCATGGTATTTTTTTCACTAACAACAAAACACACACTCATACCTATATTATCATGGTATTATGGTTTCCCGTTGCAACGCACGGGCGTTTACCTAGTCAATGAAACAATGTATAGCTAGCTATACAGCACACATAAGTAACCTTCTCAAATACGCAACATATTCTTCCCGTTCCATGCATTTCATCTCCTCAATTTCATCTCGATAGTCTTCTACCAGCCAAACAAAGTGTTGTGCTAGCCAATTACATATATGTCGGTGTTTCGTACCCCGGGGGGTATAACACCAACGAGTAAATTTCTATGCGTGCTCCCTAATCCGGATGGTGATGCAAGATGGACACAAGCTTTTATCCTGGTTCAGGCAAAGAATGCCCTACGTCCAGCAGAGGGATGAATTTGTATTATCTTGCACCGGGGTGCTTGTACAGGGGTGAGTACAAGGTAGTCCTGAGACTTAGCGAATGTGGGTGAAGGCGTAAAAGCGTAGTAACCTGCCCTAAACTAGGCCCTGGCATCCCCTTTTATAGGCCAAGAGGAGGCTCAGGAGTACAGAGTAGATAGGACTGTCGTGGGCGTGACGTCGAGGCACATGCGCCATGTCAAGTCGTCGAGACTGTAGACGCTCCCTTTGGTCGGGCTCGAGCCTGTAGCGGTATGGTCAATGATGGCCCGCTTGTCCTTCTCGGTCGTGGGCTGACGTAGTCGAGGCATGGTGCTGGTGTAGTCGAGCACGTGCGTCCGGGAACCCCGCCGTATGGCCGTCGAGGTGGGAGAGACAGGGCACCGCGTGCCCCATGCTCAAGTCGCGTCCATCACCACTCCTCGAGCGGTTGGGGGCTGCCTCGAGGGGGCAATGATTCGAGCGACGGGACGGGACGACGTAGTTGGTGGTACGGAGAGTTGACAATGGCGTTTGGAGAGAGTGCCGTACGTGTCACAGTACTCGGCGTGGCGTAATAGTGTTACTCCGGCACGCCCGAATCCCGGTATGGGCGGTGGAATAGGAGAAGTGACCGGCGTACTTCTCACTATGTCGCGCACTGTAGCCATGGGGTTAGGCGGAGCAGGCATATTTCCCACTATTTTACATACTGTAGCCATGTGCGTGCCTTGGATATGCAATGATTGTAGGCGGACTCGAGCGGGTGCTCGCTCGGCGTTCTCCGTCCCGCTCGAGCGGCGGCTTGCTCGAGCGGTTTGCGCCGTTGTCTCGAGCGGTCGTACGCTCGAGCGCTTTCGTACTCTCTCGAGCGAGTGAGCGGCGCGCGCTCGAGCGAAGGTTTCGAGGCTTTGCGGGCTCCTGGTAGTGGGCCGGCCCGGTATGAGAAGGATTGGGGTTTCTCTGGTTAGTTTGCTTTTGGGATTTTTAGACAGGGGTGAGGTTGATTTGCTCGTCTTTAATCTACCTGATTTTGGACCCCCTAATCTAGGTACCCGACAGTAGCCCCCGATCCCTTGTCTGATTGTGAAACTTCAAACAAGGGATCATGAAGTGGAGTTAAAGTACCTAGAATTGGGATTATTGTCGGCGTTTCGAGGAGTCATTTTGTTCTTTCTCCGTGGGGGGCGCGCGAGCGTCCCCCGCGGGGGTAGCCCCCGAGGCCCAGAGGAATGAGGCATTCCTCTAGGGGCTTTGAGATGAACGGATTTAAGTAGGAGTATCATTAACTGAAGTTGTAGCTGCTCGAGGTAGGAGATTTCTGATAACTGTTCGAGCCCCCGAGTATTTCCTGCTCCTCCCGTGTCGAGGGAGGTTGTTTTGTGTGACTCGAGCCCCCGAGCCTCGAAATGGCTGGGCTGGAGTCGTGATCCAGTTCCTCGCTGGATCTCTTGGATCAGATCCAAGTGGTGAGAGGTCTGACGCTACTCGCGACCGAGCGAGCGCCATACCCCCTGTGAGCTGATGGCGGGTAGTCCAAGTGAGAGCTCGCCTCCTTTCGAGGGGAGACTGCTTCGTGGCCCGGGGGCGCTCTCATGAAAGCTGGGAGCTTAGTTCCCAGAGGACCGGCCCCGTTCGAGGGGACCGGCGGCTCGAGTGCCTCCCGTCGACGGGATCTCTTGGATACCTAGCGCCCCGCCTTGGACACGCCATCTGGGTTCGAGGGTTCGTTCTCGAGCGGAACCTTTCGAGGGTTCCTTCCCATAGGCGCCCTAACTCGGGTGCTCGAGGGCGGCCGTTCGAACCCGTCCGTGGGTCAGCCTCCGCTCCTCGAGACTTACTTGCGGGACCGGGTCCCCGGGTTTCTTACCGTGTAAGGGACCGTCCGTCGAGACGTCCCGTCATTACGCATCCGTCCGTTGCGAACGGCGCGCCTTTTTAGGCGGAAACCGGCGCGTCGTGGTGATCGTGGCTTGGCGACGGTTCCGCTCCGCCTCGCGTCGTGTGCGCCCTGTAAAGTGGAGGTGGGTGGCGGTTTGTCAGGGCATTTAATGCGGTTACCGTTTTTCGTCGAGTCCGCCGGGTGCGCGTGGCCGTTGGATGGCGTAATCTAGGCCGTCGGATGTGATTCACGCGGATCGGCTTGGGCTCTATAAATATGGAGGGGTAGGCTCCTGGTTCTTCTTCCCCGCATTCTCGCCCTTTTCGCTGCTCTTCGCCGCCAGTTGCGCTCTGCTCCGGATTCAATCCGCCGCTGCCCTCATTTGCAACCGCCGCCGCTGCTGCCGCCTGTGACCGCCGGTGATCGCGCCTGCTTTCCGCGCCTCCGTTCCCCGCGCCATCGTTCCCCGCGCTACCGTTCCTTGCGCTCCGCCGCCGCCGTTGCTCCGCCGTCCCGCTACCGTCATCGACATGAAGAGGTCGGTCAGGAGGTCGGGTCAGAGCTCCGGCCAGGGTGCCGGTAGCAAGGGCAAGGGCAAAGGCAAGAGTGCCGCCAAGCCCTCCCCGCCGGTGGTGATGGAGGATGCGCTCCCGTGGCCTCGGTCCTCGGTGACCGAGGCAATGCCGCTCAACTTGGTGAACGGCGGGATCGCTTCCGCCCAATCCGGCGGAAGGGTTACCGGCGTGGCGGGTGCCGGACGACGACCACCTCGAGCCCAATCCCCGCCGGGCTACATCCCGAGCTTCATCAGTTCCACCGGCGGGGGCTTGGAGCGCGGCCGAGCCGCTTCATGCGGGCGCTCCCCACCATTTCGGGGTTGAGCTCCAAGACTTCAATCCCAATTCCATCTCGCTCGCGGCTACTTACGTCGCCGTGTGTGAGGGGTACCTGGGAATGGCGCCGCAGTGGGACTTGTTCACCCACATTTTCAAGGCGACGCTCTTCACCAAGGCGGTGAAGAACAAGGAGGCCGCCGATGACGACGGCGACGACGATGACGAGGAGGAGGAGGAGGAGGATGAGGAGGAGGAGGAAGACAAGGCGGTGAAACCAAAGGTCCGCCGCTACGTTCGAGCGGGTTCCTGCTCGATTGGTTTGAAGAGGAAGGAATGCTGGCTGTCCGGCGCGTGGTCGTCGAACAACGCCAACTGGGACCGGGAGTGGTTCTACCTCCGCAACGAGGAGGGCCTCTTCCCGGAATATACCGGTGCCGTGCCTACCGCGCCCGGTTTCAACTGGACGCACGGTCAGCCGGCAGCGCGCCAGCCCCGCATGGATTCCCTGCTCAACGCCATCACGAGCCTCCGCAACCGGAGGTCCGGCAACCTCTTTTTCAACATCGCGCATGTGGTTGCCGAGTTCCACAGCCGCCGGGTGCTCCCGCTCACCGAGCGCCCGCCGGCTCGACCGATGACGGAGGACGCCGATCCCGCGGCGCTTGCGGCCGCCGGGATGTCGGACGTGCCTCCCCGGCCGCCACAATCGTGGCTCGGGTGCGCGACGCGATCGACGGTGGGAGGAACTTTGGTGAGAACCAAGTTGGCCTCTTCCGCATGCGTCCGGCCGTCAATCCTCGGGCTATGTAAGTTTTCTCGAGACCTCTTTCGTTGTTTCGTTACTCGAGCGATCCTTATCGAGGCTTGCTCTTCTTCTTTTCAGAATATCAACGACCACGCGGAGTCGAGGCCCCCGGTGAAGGAGGATGCACCCGACCGCGAGGTAAGACGCCTGAGGGACGAACGAGCACATACTGCCGTGGTCTCGAGGAGGGAGGAAAAGGCGCAGAAAGCCCGCGCGTTAGAGGAGAAGGAGAAGCGTAAGGCTAGGCGCCGCCGGGAGCGCGAAATAGGTCTCGGCGGGCGGACCCAACCGACCGGAGCCCCGGGGCCTCGAATCGACCGACGAGGATGAGGACGATGATGACGACGATGATGATGAGGCGACCGACGCCGATGACGCCACCGCCGCTCGAGCCCCGACGCCTCCTCGCTCGCGTGCGGAGCCAACTTTGGCGCGGGCCTCCGCGCGACGACTCGTCGCCGGTTCGAGCGGGTCGGCCAGGAGGAGTCGCCGAGCCGCGGTACTCGAGCGCGTCGCCGCCCTGTGGTGGCAACGGGGTGGGGCGTCTCAACACCCAGCCCGCCGCACTCGCTCGTCGTCGCCGGCTCAAGCAGGGCGGCGGAAGGAGTCGCCCCGTCCCTCTAGCCATGGCGGGCGGGCGCCGTCTCCGACACGGCGGGAATCTTCCTCCCGCCACCGTCCATCTTCAACGGGCGCGCACACCCGGCAGCATGAGGCTGCAAATGTGCGCACTTGCCCCGCGCAGCCCGGCGAGCAATGCCGGCTCCTTCAGCCGACCGCCGGGCCGAGCGGACCTCGACCCGCAGAACCCAGGGTCCCGCAAGGGACTCCGTGCCCGATCCGGCCAAGGAGTCGGCCGGGACGGGGGCGGCCGCCAGGGTCTCGAAGCCCCCGAGCGGCGCAAGCAGCGGGCTCGAGGCCCCTAAGTCCTCGAGCGACTCGAGGGGGGCGACTGAGGCTCGACAGCCCCCGAGCGCTTCGAGCGGGCCGGGCGGCTCGGGCAGAGCCACTTCGATCGCGGGGTAAGTCTTCTGGCCGACCTATCCCTTATTACACTGTTTTGTTCGCGTGTGAGTATCTTGTCATAGTAAAAAAATTTTTGTTTTTCTCTTTCTTCCAGGACTAAACGTTCCCTGCAGACCTTACCATCCCTCCCCCTCCTGGTGCCTACTAAGAGGCTAAGGACCGCAGGAGGGTCGAGCGGCACCCCGTCGATGCCAGGTGGAGTGACTCTCCCTCCCTCTACTCCCATTTGGTTGGAGCGGGCCAAGGATGCACTTAGGCGTGGGAGGTTGACGGCACCGCGCCTCGTGTGTGGGTGCCGGGGCCGTGACCAAGGCCACGGGGAGGAGGACACCACCACCCACGGCCTCGACGCCTCCCGCTCGAGACCCCGACGTCGTCGGGCGCGCCGGTGACGCGGCGGCCGGCGACCAAGGGGCGAGGGCGCGCGAGCCGGCGGCCCCTATTCTCGCGACGGGCCGGATCGGAGCAAGAGCCCATCACGCCGAAGACGAGTCCGAGCTCAGCGCCAAGTCCTCCTGGCCGATCGGCCTGCGCCGGCTCGAGGAGGAGCGCAGGGAGAAGGAGGAGGAGGAGGAGATGCCGGCAGCCACCGATCGGCCGGTGGGAGATGTGGTAATGCAGGAGGCGGGACCGGTGCCTGGGCCTCAGCCGAGCCGGGCCTCAACCCCTCCACGGGATATGGAGGTTGAGTCCTCAGCTGGGCAACGGGTCGAGGAGGGGGAGGCCCAAGCCGCCGCTCGAGAGGGGGCGCTCGAGGAGCGCCCCGCCGCCACGCAAGAAGAGGAGAGGGCGGAGGAGCCGGTGGAGCAGCAGGCGGAGCAGGCGGTGCAGCCTTCCGCCACAGTCGGCGAGGAGCGTCAGCAGCAAGCGGAGCAGCAGGCGGCGGCGGTGGCGCAGCAGGCGGATCCGGCGGTGCAGCAGCCCTCCGTCACGGATGGCGATGAGCGCCGAGACGTCGAGCAAGAGCTCCATCCGGCGCCGTACCAGGCGCCACCGCAGCCTCTGCAGCTCGTCGGGGACCGGTGCCTTACCTCGTGCCCGACTCGGAGACGGGCGAGGTGAGGTTTGAGGTCATGACCGACGCCGATCGCGGGGAGGAGGCCCAAAGGAAGCAGACGGCGGCCGCCATCGTCGACGCCACATGCGGTCGGTCGGCCTTGGTCCCACCGAGCCCACCGACGTCTCCATCGAGGAGCGGAGGCGCATCGAGGCGCGGCGCGCCCAAGAGGCGTCCTCTTCCCGGGAGCCGCCGCAACGCCCGCCTACCCCGGGCCGAGCGGGTGGTGACGGCGGATGTCGACTGAGGCGGTGAGGAGACTCCGCTCCTCCGTTGACAAGGAGATGCGGGAGGAGTTCCCTCTTTGGGAGAGGCCGCCGCCGGTGCTCTCCGACCCCTTGACCACGAGGCTCCCCCCGATCGTGATGAATGATCGAAGGAGCTCGAGGCGCACGTGGAGGCCGAGGAGCGCCGCGGTGGCTCGAGAGCGCTTTGAAGACCGCCGACGCTCGTCTCGCAGGACATGCCCCGGCTTCATTCCCGTGAGTGCCCTCGAGTTCGGTTGCTTCCCTTTTAGTTTATCGCGTTCTATGTTTTAACATTTCCCTTTCGAGGTTCGACGACGCAGAAGTCGCTCCTACGCCAAATCCGTGCACATCCGTGCCACGCAAGAGAGCGAGCACGAGATCCGGCGGTATGTGCGGATGGGGCAAGATGCCGAGGGCGAGCGGCACCGCTTGCTCGGCTCCTCCGAGATGCCAATGCCGCCCGGACGCCGCCAAGGAGGACGCCAAGAAGGCCCAGGAAGAGCTTGCTCGAGTGGCGCAGGGGCCGAGGTGGCACGGCGCCGGGAGGCGGACGAGAAGCTTGCCCGAGCCGCGCAGGAGGTGGAGGCCGCCCATCAGAAGTACGCGCAGCTGCACGAAGTTTTCGAGCAGCTCAAGAAGGATGCGGCTACGGCGCTGCAGAGCTACCGGGCCAAATGCCGGGACATGGAGCAGCTCCAGAAGGAGAAGGCCGGCGTTGAGGCCTACGTGAAGGAGCTCCAGGCAACGGTCACCCGGGAGGCTGCCGAGAGGGAGGCCCTTGCCAGCGCGCTTGAAGCCGAGAAAGAGCGGGTGGGCGGTTTCCAGGCGGAGGCGGCCAACCTCCGCCAAGTGGTGACGGACAAGGACCTCGCCATCCAGGGCGCCGGCAAGGCTTACGAGGAGCTGCGTGTGGAGAAACGCGACATCGAGCGCGCCCTCCAGAGAAAAGAGGCTGAGCTTGCGCGGGCGCTTGAACGCGAGCAAGGGCTCTCGACCCGCTGCACCGGTAAGTGCTCGAGTCCCTTAGTCCTTTTTTCGTGCGTGATTCATACGTGTTGCTCGAGTACTTGATTGAGTACTTGATTCTTGTCGTCCTTTTTCAGGTTTGGAGGCGGACTTGGCGGACGCACGTGAGTACGCAAAGTCAACTCACGCGCTGGCTGAAGGCGCGCTCTCGGCCAAGGCCCGCATCACCGGCGCCATCGACACCCTCAGCGCCAGCTGGGGCTTCCCGCCGGTGGTGGATGTCGAGGGGCCGGATGCTGGCCAGAGCTATGCTAGCCGGGTCCGTGAGTTCGGCGCCTCTCTGCGGGGTCGTATCCAGGAGGCCCTTGTTTTTGCTGCGCGCCGGACGATGGCCATCTTCTACTCGGGATTCAGCGTCTCGAGGGAGGACGCCCGGGCCGGGATGGAGGCCGTTGCGAGCGGCTTCACCTACGTCGAGGGCGAGCAAGAAGGAGGGGTCAACCCCCGGATCGAGCAGCTCAAGGCCGAGGCAGAGGAGCCGGGCGCCCTTCTTGGAGGCGATCGTCGCGAGAAGTCCTTCCGCTCGATGTGGAATAATCTCTAGCCGGCCTGCGAGCCGAAATTTGGGCAACAAGGCCCTTGTAAGAAAACAAGTATTTTTTGGTTATGGAAGTGGCCCAAGTGGCCTTGAACCGTAATACTTCGATGTTTATAATCGTTATGCTCTAATTTTTCCTTTGCGCTCGATATCATTTTCCACTTCCTGCCTTTACTTTGTTTTAGCTAAGTGTTGGCGCTGTGCTCGAACTACTTCGAGAGGGGATGAGTTAGGGTGCCGTAGCTCGGAAGCGTGGGAAGCCTTGTGCTCGATCGCCCTGGCTCGATGAGCTCGAGGTGACGCTAATACTTAGCTTACGAAAAATTTCGAGGCGAGGAAGGGAAAGATTACGTCGAGCATCGTTTTCGAAAAAACTAGGTGCGTTTTTTCGAGGACTTCAGGGGGGTCCCCCCCCTGGTCTAGCCCCCGAGGGGGGCTTGACTTTGTGGAAACAAAGTCGAGCCCACCTTGCGTATGAACAAAAAGTAAGAAACCGACTTATTTATTCATACTAGCGGTACAATTGAACGAAATATGTACAAAGCATCGAGGCCTAGGGGAAAAAGCGACGTAGCTGTTCGATGTTCCATGCGTTGGTGTTAACACCAGAATTTGGTCAGGGATATGACAGGTGGACCCGCAGGCGGCAGAGAGAGAGATTCGGCAAATGTATATGCGGTCGGCTAATTTCTGTGTGTTCGGCAAATGGCCAAGCGGTCGGCAACCGTTTTTTCGTTTGAAGGCTGAAAAGGGAAAGGAAAGCTGATCGAAAAGGGAAGGAGTCGTGATGGTCAAGGATTCCGATTATGGATAGAGTTAGCGTGTCTTTGTCTTTCCAAATTTTGTTTAGATAGCTCGTAAGTGCTTAGGATTCGTGTTCTGTCCAGGGTATAAATATAAACCCTCGACCATTGTAATAAGGGTTCACAACCAATTCAATACAACCGGCTACGCGCCACCCTTCGAGTCCTTTTAGTCGAGTCGTCGAGTTCTTCGAGAGGGCCAATCGATCCGTCGACCTCCGTAAGTCCCGGCAACCTTGTTATCATGTCTAGTATCGTGCGGCGGATTTAGATGTGATGCAAGAAGTCTTGCTGCAATGCTTAGTATCATGCGGTGGATTTAAGCATTGAACCAAGAGGGTTCCGTGTTAGTCATGAGTCGTGCGGCAGGCTAAGATTAGCTAGGAGCTAGTTATCAAAGTTTCTCTGATTAGGTCATGAGTCGTGCGGCAGGCTAAGATCTAAAGCTTAGAGGCTAGTTATCGGCTCTTTTAGATTTGGCATAATCTAATAGATTCATTAAGTTATCATGTGTTGCTTGCTTTATTTAATGTTTAATTATTTGCAACACTCTTTTGCCCAATCTAGATTGATACTCTTTCGGCTTGTTGATCATTCTTTTCATACTTATTCAATATCGAGTAGATCAAGCTCATATAGCCGAATTAGATCAATCTAGGTTGTTACGTGTTGTGGGTTCATCCACGTTATATGTAGATAAGCCTTGACAGGACCGGGTACCGTGCGGCAGATGCAGGTCTTTGGGTTACTCTAGAGCTAGTCATCCGGTGGACTAGAGATCGGTTTAATCTGATAGGTTTCTTTTACATGTTACATGTTTGTTCCTTCTTCATGGACCCCGATTCGGCAATCTTACCGATACGGTTATGCTTATACATGTAACGAGTATCTATGGATTGTTAGACAATCACGTGCTTTTAGCTCTCTATTGCTAGATTGTATCATGCGGTGGATTGATCTAGTAGTGAGGAGTGGTGTAAATTCATAGTGAGTGGTATCATGCGGTGGATTAGCTTGCTTGAGTTTATGCTTGACGGGTTTATGAAGGCTAGACGTGCGTACTAGTTGAAGTAGCCTATGCATGTATTTGTTTAGTAGATTTATATTTATAAGTTACTTATTCTTAATTATTAAGTGCTTGATGATGCTTTAAACCCGAGAAGTAGTTTGATATGTGTTTCACGATTCAATTTTGTTCAAACATGTCTTCATCTATCGTATTCGGCAATTTCGTTCGTTTACATCGCTTATGTACTTTAGCCGAATGAACCGCAACTGCTTGCGATAGCTTCTATAGCTATATGTCGTCGTAAGTGGCTTCGGTGGCCGTAAAGATGGAACCGTCGGTCTCACCCAAAGACGTTCCAGCTTATGATCTTATCGTTTTATCCCTTGTCGATTTTCAGGTCAAATCGACCGGCACGCTTCCGGATTCGTACGCCGGCACCCGATTGAAGCTAGGCTTTCCGGCTTTGCCGTGTGTGAGACGCAGTGGTGGTCACATTTTGCGTCAACACACTTTTTGGCACGCCCGGTGGGACGAACTTCTCAATATAAGATGGGATCGGAAATTGACAATGCCACGTTCCGAACGTGACCATGGACGAGCCGCCGCCGTAGCAACGCCGCATGGTGGAGCAAGCAATGGAACAATTTCAGCAGAAATGTCTGATGTCCTTTTCCAAGAACAAGAGTGGCAGAGTGATGATCAAGCAAGCACTGCCACGAGTTCTTCTCGCCGGTCAATCCGATGTTACCGACGAAGAGGAGATGCGTAAGGTAGTTGGAGCCATCTACAAAGTCAGTAGGAGACACTATGTTGAATCACAACACAGCTTTTCCGGGCACCTTCCGCAAAATCATGGCTGAAACTTTTGGTCCGGCAAGCTTGACAAACGATTTGAAGCAAAATTTGGAGAGCTTGTGGGCCGTGTACTTCAACACTCAAGAATCTTCGGGGAAGTCAACTCGGAGGAGATGAGATAATCGGCACAAGCAAGGATGGAGCTATTCATGATGGAAAAGAGAAGCCTCCCGTGACCGAGAAAGCAAACTCATGGTCGTAGCTTTTGGTGCAACAAATGATATACCCGCATCCGCATACAAGATTTCTCCAAAGAGCAAACAGATTGCATAAGAGTATCTATGGAGATGGGTATAGTGAATTCACTGACATGCTGCTCGGATGCTTTGCCGAATCCAGGATACGTGGAGTGCATCAGAGTGCCTTCTAAGAGACAGGAGCAAAAGATGCAAATGATGAGCTCCTGCGTAATGGCCGATATGATGCGTAATCAATTCGGCCCGAAACCAAAGCATCGACATATGCATACAAATCTCCTTTCCTGAATGGTACAATAGGGTAGCTCTTCCACCAAGAGTTAAGCCACCAACGGATTTGACCAAATTCTCTCGGTCAAGATGACACCAAGCACCATTGAGCATGTCGTAGATATCCGATGCAACTTGGAGAAGCCGATGAAGCTTGGAGGATTAGATATTTTCCTATGTCTCGACAGGCCGGCTTTCACATGGTTTGCATCGCAGCCGGCCAATTCCATTGGTACATGGGCGAATTGGAGCAAAAGTTCCATTCATACTTTTATACAGAACCAATGAGAAAAAGATGGTTGATCTCGTGGGCTATGAGGATGAAGACTACCGAGACACCAATGGAGTATCTCCGCAGATTCGTAGAAGCAAAGAACATGTGCTATTCTCTCGACTATTCCCGATGATCAACTCGCACAATTGGTCATTATGTGCATGCCGCCACATATCGAGACAAGCTATTCGGCATGGAGTTTGAAGATCTTGGGCAGCTTGCACAAAAGCCGACAAAGAATGAGCAATCAAGCCCAAGGGTTCAAAAGAGATGCTCGTTTTCGTAAGAACAAAGGTAACCGTTGACATGTATCGTGGATTTCTAGAAGAAGCATCTCGAATATGAAGATGAAGATGAAGTAGCTCGCAGAGTTGAGCTGGACAAAGGAGCCTACTTTGGTCAGTCATCGATGGGTGAAAAAGAAAAGGGATCCTATGATTTTGATGTCGAAAGCGTATAAGCTCTTTTTGTATCTCGGTCCAAGAGGGACGCGTTAAGCCGCGTAAGGACATCCTATGCCGCGCCCGAAGGAGTAAAGGATAAGAAGTACTGTGGATTTCATGATACAAACTCTCATCATATCAATGATTGCCGAGTGTTCGAATAAAGATTCGAAGGCTATTCAAGATGGACACTTAAGATTTGATGGCAAGATGAAAGTAGACAAGAACCCGTCCCCTCGTAACATGGTCTCTTTCTCCATAGGCATGGTTGATGCCGGTGAGTCCAAGGAAAAGGGAAAGATGAAGGTTCTCGACATCCGAAAGAGCCAAGGAGAGTGGTTCTCGTTGACCCTAATCGGCAAGTTACCAAGGAGGAAGTGCAACAAGCGCAGCTCAAGAATAGCCAAACAGAGAAGGGTCGACTTCGATGCAGCTAAGGGAAATTGCCGAATACACGCCGATCCGAAGCGCAGGATTACAAGACGACACTTGTTGAATAAGTGGCAATGGGAAAAGAAGATGGAATATGATGAGGAACAAGAAGACATTGAAAAGGAGCGCAGTTCATGGCGTAACGTCGCAGATATGAAGCGGAGGTGCGCCAAAGAGAACAAGAAGAGTACAGAGAGAACAAGAGCAATCTCATTGAACCTGTTCTTTCTTCGCACACGTTGGAATGAAGGCTTGAAGTTGCCTCGCCAGAACAATTGTCCCGAATGCGTTGATCAATATTCGAATACAGTAATCTCGAGTCAACCGTCCCGTTCACGATAGACTTGGGATGAAAGTTTCGCAGAACGATCGGCGCTTAAAAATAAAAAGTTTTGATGAACATCGGAGGAAGAGATTTGCAGATCAAGCTTGGGCTCACAAGCAGTTGTCCATAATGCGTAAGAGAGCTCCTACAGTGGCAAAGAGGACAAGGGTGCCCTCCCGGTCTCCGCGGAAAAGTCGAAGAGAAGAGTTCAGCGTTTGAGAAATCAAGAACCGAAACAAGAATTAGCCGAAAAGAAGCCAATGTGGCGTCCTAAGAAAAAGGATAATGGACAGGTCCTTCGGCCGATACTAACATGGTGTTCTTTATTCCATTAGAGTTTAAAGCTCCCGAAGATCAAGAAGTGCAAGATGAGGTATATTCAGATTTTGATGAAACCGAATGCCGAGACTTGATGGCTCAACTTGTGTTGACTCGGCAAGCAATCTTTGACAAGCCGCTTAAGAACCGTCATCCGAAAACCATTATACCTAAAAGGATATGTCAATGGCAAGCCTTTAACCAAGATGCTTGTTGATGGAGGGGCTGCTATCAATATTATGCCCTATGCTACTTTCAGAAACTTGGTATGACAAATGAAGATTTGTCGCAGATCGACATGATTCTTAGAGATTTTGTCGGCAATGCTTCGATACTCGTGGAGCAAGACATGTGGAACCGATGATTGGATCCAAGACCTTGATCACTACCTTCTTTGTCATTGATGGCAAGGGGGCATATAGCATGCTTCGGGAAGGGATTGGATCCATGCTAATTGCCGTATACCCTCAACTATGCATCAAATCCTTATTCAAGGGGTAGGAGATGATGTAGAAGTTGTTCAGCCGATGATTCAGCTTAGTGTTGCCACTTCGAGCCCGCTTATTGGGAGTATGACGGACTAGATTGCCTTTCGGGTAAGGTATGGAAAGAAGGTCCCGTCAATGTGTTCGACAGAGATCAACAAACCGATCCAAGCAAATGGCTCGACAAGAACTTTTAATGGGCAATCCAATCGATGGCAACAAAGGCAACCGGGTCGTGGTTTCATGTCGGCCGACAAGTTAGAAGAAATCAATGTTGGTGATAGCACAAAGTCAAGGCCGATGTATATCGCTGCAGATTTAGACCTTAATATAAATTGAAGTTAATAGAGTTGCTGAATGAGTTCAAAGATTGTTTTGCTTGGGATTACACAGAGATGCCTGGATTGGATCGATCAATTGTTGAGCATAAGTTGCCTATAAAACCCGGATTTCGCCCCTTCAAACAACCTCCACGAAAAATTTATAAAGAAGAGGTATTGGCCGATGTAAAGAAAGAAGTTGAAAGACCGATTGAAGCAAACTTTATTCGCCATGCAGTATGCCGAGTGGATTTCAAATATAGTGCCTCGTCTACAAAAAGAATGGGAAGATGAGAGTATGCATAGATTTCGCAGATCTCAACAAAGCTACTCCCATGGATGGTTACCCAATGCCGCTTGCCGATTTACTAGTTGATGCAAAGCAAAAATAGGTATGAAGTCATCGCCTTTATGGATGGCAATGCCGGCTACAATCGATTTTCATGGCGCTTGAAGATATTGCAAAGACCGCATTCGATGTCCCGGCCACATTGGGTTATTTGAATGGATAGTAATGACATTTGGATTGAAGAATGCTGGTGCAACTTATCAGAGAGCCATGAATTATATCTTTCATGAGTTGATCGGCAAAATTGTGGAAATTTATATTGATGATGTGGTGGTCAAATCCAGAGACCATGAAAGACATTTAGCCGATTTGAGGAAGACTTTGGAGTGCACAAGGAAACATGGTTTAAAAATGAATCCAAATAAGTGTGCTTTTGGGGTCTCGGCCGGTGAATTCTTGGGGTTCTTGATCCACAAAGGAGGGATAGAAGTTGGGAAAAAGAGCATGGAAGCAATAGACAAAGTTGTTCCCCCAACTAATCTTACGTAGTTGCACACATCGGGCAAGATTAATTTCGTGAGGAGATTCATATCCAATTTATCGAAAGAGTATTGCCTTTCTCTCCATTGTTGAAGCTCAAGAAAGATCGAAATTTGTTTGGGGTGACATACAAAGAAAAGGCTTTTGATGAGATCAAGCAATATATGAAGGCACCACCAAGTGTTGGTACCTCCACAACTTGAAAAGCCTTTCAAGTCAGTATGTGGCGGCCGATAGCCTAACAATAGGATCGGCCCTTATGCAAGAGTTTGATGGAAAAGAGAGAGTAATAGCTTACATTAGCCGAAAATTGTTAGATCCCGAAACAAGGTATTCGGCTATAGAAAAGCTGTTTGTGTGTTTATTATTCATGCACCAAATTTCGGCACTATTTGTTAAATGCCGAATGTGTGGTGATATCTAGTTTTGATGTAATTAAACACATGCTATCAATGCCGATTTTAAATGGCGTAATCGGCAAATGGGTATTAGCACTATCGTAGTTTAATTTAAGGTATGAGTCGGCAAAAGCAAAGTTGAAAGGACAGCAATTGCCGATTTTATTACTCAACATCGTGATTTATCTCGTTGATATGATTAACATTGCCCCATGGGCATTATTTTTTGATGGATCGTCATGTGATAAAGGCGGTGGTGCTGGTATTCTTTTGATATCCCCACGTGGAAGGACATTTGAGTTTGCTTTTTCAATTGAATATCCCGTCACTAACAATCAAGCAGTATGAGGCTTTGCTTAGAGGGCTCCGGCTATTGATAAAAGTAAAGGCTATTTATTCGAGGTATTTGGTGACTCGAAGTTAGTAATCAATCAATTGACAGACAATATGAATGCAAAAATGATGTACTACAAGGGTACCATGAACAATGTAGGGAACTTCGAAAAGCTTTTCGCAGTTACTTTGCAACATATACCCGAGAGCACAATGGAAAAGCAAACAAATTAGCTCAAGCCGCTCGGATATCGGGAAAATCATGAAGTCTATACGGCGTAAGAAGGTGCTTTCAATGGTGATCGATAAAAGATGATTGGAGAAGTGATATTATCGCTATCCGAAAGACCCATCTCAAAAAGTTTCCCGAAAGCTCGTGTATAAAGCCCTTAAGTTCGTACTTCTTGATGATCGCTTGTACCACAAGTCTATAGATGGAGTGTTGCTCAAGTGCTTGAGTCAAGAAGAGGCTAAGAAGATTATGTTTGAAGTCCATGAAGGAGCTTGTGGTGCACATCGCCGGCTTACCGAATGAAGTGGATAATAAGAAGGACAGTGGTACTTTTGGCCGACTATGTTGGAAGATTGCTTTGAATATTACAAAGGATGTCGAGATTGTCGATATTTGGTAATGTTCAAAGAGCACTCGCATCCGTTTTGAATCCAATAATTAAACCTTGGCCGTTTAGAGGATGGGGTATAGATTTAATTGGACAGATCAATCCTCCATCTAGCAAAGGACACAAATTTGTGTTGCCGGCAAATGATTATTTCACCAAGTGGGTTGAAGCTATCCCTTTGAAAAAGGTCACATCGTAAAATATGATCAGCTTTGTCAAAGAGCATATAATTCATAGATTTGGGATTCCACGTAGACCATTACAACCGATCAAGGGACTCAGTTCACTTCTTCGTAGTTTTGTGACTTTACCGAAAGCATGGGGATAACATTATATAATTCTTCTCCTTATTATGCACAAGCTAATGGCCAAGCAGAGGCATCAAATAAGATCATGATCAAGATTATCCAGAAGAAGATCGATGAGAAGCCAAGGAGATGGCATTTGGTCCTTAATGAAGCATTATGGGCTTATCGAATGGCTTGCCATGGATCCACACAAGCATCTCCATATGAGTTGGTTTATGGACATAATGCTATAATGCCTTGGGAGTTGCAATCAGGATCAAGGAGAGTTGAATTACAAAAGGACTTGACAGAAAAAGACTATAAGGATCTGATGATGGATGAATTAGAAGATTTGCATTTGATTCGTCTTAAAGCCTTGGAGAACATTGAGAAGAATAAAATACGTGTTGCCAAGTACTACAACAAGAGAGTTAAAATTAAGCAATTTGCAGAAGGAGAATTGGTTTGGAAAACAATATTGCCGATTGGTACCAAGGATAGAACATTCGGCAAGTGGTCTCCGAATTGGGAAGGACCTTTTCGGGTTGTCGGTTGTGCACCGGTAATGCGTATATATTGAAAACGCCGTTTGGAGAAGAACTTACTAGAGCCATCAATGGCGTATACCTTAAGAAGTTTTATCCAAGTATCGAAGTTGGATCTTAATTGTGACTATGACATAGCGTGGTATAGCCGATTAAATAAAATCGCTTCGTAACAAAGGAAAGAAGTTGGAGAGAGATAGCCGATGTTTTTATCGCCCTAGTACAAAAATAGCCGATATCGTGCATATCGTCTTCGAACAAAATAGCCGATACGGTTGTATCGCCTTTAGCCAATTTTTTAGGAAAAAAGTATAATGAACTTTGATTTTATCTCTTGGTTGGTAGATTTATCGGGAGAAGATAAAGTGAATTGAAGTGCTACGCTACAAACCGTCAAATCGTGGAACAAGATCGAGATCTAATCGGCTAAGGCGATGTCACTCGATTCGGGAGATTTCGTTCGGAAGAATGTTGCAATCAAGTTCTAGCTAAGGAAAAATTTGTGAAGAGCAAATGCAACAAAAGATAAACACCATCACGTATAAGCAAGATCAAGCAGAACGGCCAACATTCTTCATTTAAGTTTTATTTACAACCCGCGCCAATCCTAATACAAGCTACTCCTCTTCATTGGTGAAGAGCTTGTTGAGGATAGACTCGGGTTGGTGGCGTTGGCCATGGCATCGCCGTGGTTGTCGTAAGATGACCCGTCAGGATGCCTTCGATGCCTTCGACCTCGTGGGGAGCCCGTCCGGAAGCCGGCCGGCATCCGAGCGTAGTCGCTCCCGGTCCAGACGACATCCCCGCCAAGCCGAGCGCGGCGCCGAGGCGCACGCCATGAAGGGCAACCTCGGTCGATCCGACGGCACCGCCGAGGCGATCCACCACCGTCGCCCCGGGCGTTCACGTGGTTGGGCCGCCGTCGCCGCCACCTTCAAGCGGTCTAGCTCCGCGGTGAGGTCTGCAAAGAAAAGGATTAAGACGGATCAGTGAACAGATGAATCGGGAAGAACGGGGATCGAAAGGCATCAAGCAAAGAACAATATACCGGTGATGGCCTCGCTCATCCGCCGACGCTTGTCCTCCAACTCCAGCTGAGCGATCCCGAACTTCTTGGTTTCTTCACCAAGAAGCTCCATCGCCTCATCCCGCTCACGGCGGTACGCGGCGGCGTCATAGCGGCTGTACGGTGGGATCTCCTCATCGTCCCTCTCCCATATGGGAACGTACGAGGCCGACCCCGATGAGGCCGAAGCCGAAACCGGTGCCGGAGCTGGAGCAGGAGCCGGGGCTGGAGCCGGGGCCGGCGTAGGGGCAGACGCGTCGAACGCCGCAGCCGGCGCCAAGAAGCGCCATTGTCCGGTGCTGATCCTCGCCGTCCTACAAACAGGGTGCAATCAAAATCGGCTAAATCAGAAAAAATCACGGACAAGATGGGGAGATTGTTTCTTACTGCAGACGGCGACCACCACGGCTGCTTCCTCCGCCGCGTCTCCGCCGCAGGAGCAGGAGCGGACAAAGGGAAGGAGGAGTGTGGGTGCCGGCCCGGCGACCCGCTCCGGATGTTGGCGACGTGTCCCGGTGTTCCCAAAGAACCCCGAGGCAAATCGAGAATATGAGCAACCGCAGGGGGCAAGGATTCGATTGGGTAGAAAACCATCAATCGGAATGACTCAAGGGTTTGAAGATCTCACCGCCGGCGCCGGTTGCTACTTCCCTCCGCTCGTCCCGGGCGGGACGCTTGTTGCGATCGTCCACCGCCGCCATTGGTGGTGGTGGGGGTTTTTTTGGAAGCTTGAAGGCGAAGGGAAGTGGAAGAGATTGAGGAAAATGGCAACCGCTTGTGCTTGATGTGATGATGGTGGGAGCCGACCGGTTCTATTTATGAACGTGGGAGCCGTGGCGAACCAAGGAAAGCCAAGCGACAGGATAGGGTTTCCACACTCATGGGCCGAAGATGAGTTGGGCCGAGCCCATTACTGCTGGCGGTTCAGTTACCATACGCTCGGTCGGCTAAATAGCTAATAAGGGTTATTCGGCTAAAATTGAACACTTGGGGCCGCAGCAGTTGCATTCGGCTAATACATACATCAAGTGAGTACAGTCATGACGAGGATAGCCGAATGATAACAGAAAGCAGAGAAGAAAGAGAAAAACAAAATATTGAGTCGAAAGGGATAAAGTGTTGAAAAACAATGGTACACTCAGAGCATAGTATTTATAAATTTCATCATACAAGCCAGAAGTTTATACATTCAAATAAGAATTGATGACATTCAAGGCGCCAATCTTGATTTTGTTGACCTCATCAAGGGCTCTTTTGTCGTCACCCGAGTTTTGGATCTCGTCGCAACTGCGTTCTTGATTTGCTTGGTATCTCTCGACAAGAGAGCTTATCTTGGTCTTGGCGAATCAAGAGGTGGCAGAGAAGCAAGCTTGGCCTCGTGAGATTGAATATTAGCATCCAAAGCTTGAGCTAATTGAGCCGCGCCCGGTCCTCTCATCTCTCATACTCGCAATTCCGGCTCCAAGGTGTCCCAGACCGTTTAGCCGATTTAAACTCGAGTAGAGCTCCTTGACTCGTTGCTCTCTCGGTTGCCTTGTCGGCCTCCGTGATAGTCTTGTCGACATATTTTTATGAGCTCTCTTGACAACGGCAAAATGGTCATCAAGGTGAGACAAGGCGTTGATGGCGTCCTTAAGATCGAAGGGAGCTCTTGGATAAATGGCTCGCTATTTCCCTTATTTTGTCGACTCCCGAGTCAGTCAACCATATCCTTTTCCAGAATGAGACTATGACTTTCGGTTAGCCTCGACTCTCTCGATGATAATTGCCGATTAGAAGAAACTTCATCATCATCAAGCAAACTCTTCGGCAATAAGAGAAAAGTCGGCTTGTTGGAGAGCAAAGTTGTCCCGATGACGGGGGGAAAGGTTATTAGCCGAATAATTTGAATCGATGTGAAATGACCGAAGAAAGTTAAAACAAATACCTCTTCGGCAAAAGCCCGATTAGTGAGCTCCCGAGTGGCATCAAGACTTTGGGTATTTGACACAAGAGCTATTTCATGAACAAGCAGTTGTCATAGCTTGTTGATGTCTCCCGGATTGCCGTAGGGGTTGAATCTCGGTACATCTTGTAGAAGAATGTTCCCCGTTGCCTCTCCCGGGCCGATGAAGGGGATGTCTCGAAGCCGTTTGTTCATCAACCCGATGAGAAGGGATTTCTTTCGCTACTTCTCCTTGTTCACCTCGCTTGGTCATTTGTTTGATGAAGAGAAGTTTTTTCGTTGTTTCTCCTTGGTTACCCGGGCCAAATATAATAAGATTGGTACAGAGGCAAAAGGTGAAAATTATGAAAGCAAATACACACCAGGATTAATAGGCTCATCGGCATTTGCTTGGCCAATGGAGGCTTCAGGAGAATTATCTAAGATCACCACCCTGTCAGGACTTTGAGGGTTGACCCGCACCTAATGAAAGATGATTATCAATTCAAATATATTTGCAGAAGAAAATGAGGGGTCAAAAAGCATTCATACCCGAGGGGGCGCTTAGCTTTCTTTGTTCTTGTTTTCTTGGGGATGGCAAGTTGTCCTTGATGGGGGAGGAAGGAGTTTTTCTTTGAGATCCTTCAGAGCACGGTGTCATCGCCAGTGTATCTTGTTGAATGCCTTCGAGTTGGAGCATCATGCCCTAGAGCAAAGAATAAAGGCCGGCCGCGCCAATATTGAACCTCTGGGGGACTTGGAGGGGCAATATCCTATTCAAAAGAGGTGCTTAGAAATAGAGCAGAGACATATAGTGAAAAATGGTTATAAAGGCATACCTCATCATCAGAGGAGAATGAAGGCATTAGAACTTGGCATAAAGGGTGGACTTGCGCTCTGAATATATGAGAATGCCATTCCTGCCACCAGAGATTGAATGAAGGATGAGCAGCTTCAATTATTACCAGAGGATTGGGTTCATATGTTGGAAGCTTGCATCCAAGATTGAAAACTTTATTGGCCTCAATTGCATTCAAGAATGTCTCCCGGGTCTCGATTATGCTTGAAAAGTATGGCCTTGGGGGCAACCGGCCAAGTCCAAATTGCCTGGCAACCATGTTTGGATTGTAGAATTCATAAGTTGAGCTTATCATCCGGCCATGATGAAATTCTGGTAGTAGGGCACAGGGCTTGATGAAGGAGTTGAAAATATCCCTAGAGTCATCATCTACACAAACTCTCATAGCTAAATCAGGGGGAGAGTTAGATCTTCATTCTCTCTATATGGAAACCAGATCAAATGATTGAATCCCTTGTAGAAGATCTTGAAAAGACGGCCCGTGTCCAAGTCAATGGTGATTGAAGATGCACTTCTCCATAAGTCCGACAAGACTTGTATCTCGGGATCTTCACCTTCAAAGATAGTTGATTGAAGGAAAGTTCGGTTATGAAGATCAACAAACAATTTGATGCATATATAATTGCAACCACATCCGAAGAAGCCACCATGGTCCATTGACGCAAGAGATTTCACCCCGGTTCCTCATCCGCACACGTTGATCCGGTGCATCATATGGTAGAACGCTCCCGACGATATTTCCCCAAGGGAATCGATTGCTCGCAGCCAATTCTTCCGCCATCACTATATGATTCGAGTTGGCTCATTGGATTTACCACGTAAGATGAATCGCATAGCCACATGTTCATGAAAGCCTTATACTCTTTATCGACATGTGGCCATCCGAGGCGTAAGTCCGAATGTACTTGGCCCAACCTCCTCCCGATTTAACCGCCCTCTCGTTGGTCGTTGCTTTTGTACTTGAAAGGATAGGTTGGCTTGGTGATGTTTAAACCGGTCATCATGAAAATATCTGACAAGGTAATGGACATTGGACCATGACCAAAAACGAAGGCGTTGATAGCATCGGACCAAAAGTGAGAGGCGGCTATCAGAAGTGAGTCGTTTCTGGGCATTTCGGCTAGTGAAAGTTCCAGCAATGTTGAATGTCTTGGGATTCCCGTAAATCACCGTTCTCGGATCGCATCTCGCGGAACCAATCACGCCATCCCGTGATTGAAGGAAGGGGCCAAGTTTTGAAAGTATTCGGCCATCTATTTGAAGGGGAAATCCTAGATTTAAATGGGATCCTCAAAGTTTCCCTTTCAATGAAATCCTTTGGATTGTGGTCTCCCATCGGACCAAGAAAAACGATCCAGACACGCAAGATTGGAGATCAAGATCTCATTCTTCATCTCCTTTAAGAATAAATTGAAGCGAATGGATCAAAGAAGTTCATCGAGAAACCGATTCAAGAAAGATTGCCGAATGAGTAAGGGCAAGTAGGGTTACCTCTAGATGTTCTTCCCGAGTTCCGTCGCCATGATGGAGCTAATTGAAGATTCCGCCGCCATTGACAACAAGTGAGTGCAGATCTCGTGTGGCGGCCGCGGGTGTTAGTGGTACCGACCTAGGCGGAAGGCTGATAGTCAATTTCGAAATAAAATCCTTTTATCTCGAAATTGAGGGGGCATGTGTTAACACCAGAATTTGGTCGGGATATGATGTGGACCCGCAGCGGCAGAGAGAGATTCGGCAAATGTATATGCGGTCGGCTAATTTCGTGTGTTCGGCAAATGGCCAAGCGGTCGGCAACCGTTTTTTCGTTTGAAGGCTGAAAAGGGAAAGGAAAGCTGATCGAAAAGGGAAGGAGTCGTGATGGTCAAGGATTCCGATTATGGATAGAGTTAGCGTGTCTTTGTCTTTCCAAATTTTGTTTAGATAGCTCGTAAGTGCTTAGGATTCGTGTTTTGTCCGGGGTATAAATATAAACCCTCGACCATTGTAATAAGGGTTCACAACCAATTCAATACAACCGGCTACGCGCCACCCTTCGAGTCCTTTTAGTCGAGTCGTCGAGTTCTTCGAGAGGGCCAATCGATCCGTCGACCTCCGTAAGTCCCGCAACCTTGTTATCATGTCTAGTATCGTGCGGCGGATTTAGATGTGATGCAAGAAGTCTTGCTGCAATGCTTAGTATCATGCGGTGGATTTAAGCATTGAACCAAGAGGGTTCCGTGTTAGTCATGAGTCGTGCGGCAGGCTAAGATTAGCTAGGAGCTAGTTATCAAAGTTTTCTCGATTAGGTCATGAGTCGTGCGGCGAGGCTAAGATCTAAAGCTTAGAGGCTAGTTATCGGCTCTTTTAGATTTGGCATAATCTAATAGATTCATTAAGTTATCATGTGTTGCTTGCTTTATTTAATGTTTAATTATTTGCAACACTCTTTTGCCCAATCTAGATTGATACTCTTTCGGCTTGTTGATCATTCTTTTCATACTTATTCAATATCGAGTAGATCAAGCTCATATAGCCGAATTAGATCAATCTAGGTTGTTACGTGTTGTGGGTTCATCCACGTTATATGTAGATAAGCCTTGACAGACCGGGTACCGTGCGGATGCGTGTCTTTGGGTTACTCTAGAGCTAGTCATCCGGTGGACTAGAGATCGGTTTAATCGATAGGTTTCTTTTACATGTTACATGTTTGTTCCTTCTTCATGGACCCCGATTCGGCAATCTTACCGATACGGTTATGCTTATACATGTAACGAGTATCTATGGATTGTTAGACAATCACGTGCTTTTAGCTCTCTATTGCTAGATTGTATCATGCGGTGGATTGATCTAGTAGTGAGGAGTGGTGTAAATTCATAGTGAGTGGTATCATGCGGTGGATTAGCTTGCTTGAGTTTATGCTTGACGGGTTTATGAAGGCTAGACGTGCGGCGTAGACTAGTTGAAGTAGCCTATGCATGTATTTGTTTAGTAGATTTATATTTATAAGTTACTTATTCTTAATTATTAAGTGCTTGATGATGCTTTAAACCCGAGAAGTAGTTTGATATGTGTTTCACGATTCAATTTTGTTCAAACATGTCTTCATCTATCGTATTCGGCAATTTCGTTCGTTTACATCGCTTATGTACTTTAGCCGAATGAACCGCAACTGCTGGCGATAGCTTCTATAGCTATATGTCGTCGTAAGTGGCTTCAGTGGCCGTAAAGATGGAACTGTCTGGTCTCACCCAAAGACGTTCCAGCTTATGATCTTATCGTTTTATCCCTTGTCGATTTTCAGGTCAAATCGATCGGCACGCTTCCGGATTCGACGCCCGGCACCCGATTGAAGCTAGGCTTTCCGGCTTGCTGTGTGTGAGACGCAGGGTGGTCACATTTTGCGTCAACAGTTGGTGAGGGTCGATCCTTTTTCGTCGGCTAACTTGTACGTCCCCGGCTTCAGCACCTTGACCACGATGAACGGACCTTCCCAGGGAGGAGTCAGCTTGTGGCGCCCCTTGTTGTCTTGTCGTCGACGGAGCACGAGATCGCCGATCTTGAAATCCCTCTTGCGCACGTTTTTCTCGTGATATTGCCGTAGCTTCTGTTGGTAGCGCGCAGAGTGTAGGAGCGCCGTGTCTCGAGCCTCTTCGCTCGGTCGATGGCGTTTGCCAACCTTTCCCGATTGGTCTCGCTCGTTGTAGGCCTTGAGTCGAGGGACCCGTACTCGAGGTCAGTGGGGAGGACGGCCTCAGACCCATAGACCAAGAAGAACGGGGTGAACCCAGTGGCTCGACTCTCGGTTGTCCGCAGACTCCACAGGACTGATGGGAGCTCGGCCACCCATTTGTTGCCGTGCTTGTTTAGGCGTTTGAAAATCCTGGGCTTTAAACCTTGCAAGATCATGCCGTTGGCGCGTTCGACTTGGCCATTAGTTCGAGGATAGGCGACTGCCGACCAGTTCACACGGATGTGATACCGATCGCAGAAGTCCAAGAACTTTTTGCCCGTGAACCGGGTGCCATTGTCAGTAATGATGACGTTTGGGACTCCAAAGCGATGGATGATGTCGGTAAAGAACTCGACCGCTCGCTCCGAGCGGATGTTAGTGATGGGCTTGGCCTCGATCCACTTGGTAAACTTATCGATGGCCACGAGCAAGTGGGTGTGGCCTCCGTCGTCTTTTGAGGGGTCCAACCGGATCGAGCCCCCGCACCGCAAATGGCCACGTGAGGGGATCATCCGGAGTGCGTGTGGCCGGAAGATGCGTTTGCTTGGCGTAGAATTGGCATCCCTCACACGCTCGAACAAGCTTGATGGCGTCGGCGCTGCGGTGGGCCAAAAAGCCTCGACGGAATGCGTTCCCGACAAGGGTTCTTGGCGCGGCATGGTGGCCACAAGCCCCGAGTGCATGTCTCTCGAGCGTTTCTTGCCTTCCTCGATCGAGATGCACCGTTGGAGTACACCGGTTGGGCTCCGGCGGTAGAGTTCTCCGTCGTCCCCGTAAAGGACGTAAGTTTTGGCTCGATGAGCTAGTCGTCTCGCCACCGTTCGATCTTCTGGCAACTCCCCTCGAATGAGATACTCGAGGATCGGTGCACGCCGATCGGTTGGTGGGCTCGTAACCCGGTCGATCTCCATGACCGTGGCCCCCGTCGAGGGGGTTCGGTCGTAGGAGCAGCTCAACGACCGGGTCCCGCCCCGCCTCGAGTCCCACTTCACGGATGGCTCGTGAAGATCTTTCGAGAAGACGTCGGGGGTAGCGGCGCTCGAGATGAAGCGATTTTGGCCGCTTCGTCCGCAGCCTCGTTGAAGCGCCTTGGGATGTGGTTGAGCTCGAGACCATGGAAGCCGGCTTCCAACTTGCGCACCTCATTGCGACGCTTCCATCTTTTCGTCGTGGCGGCTCGAGGCTTTCATCACTTGGTCGATAACAAGCCGCGAGTCGCCTCGAGCATCGAGGCGTCGGACCCCAAGCTCGATGGCAATGCGCAACCCGGTAACGAGCGCCTCATACTCGCCATGTTGTTCGAGGCGGCAAAGTGGATGCGCACCACGTAACGCATGTGTACTCCGAGGGGCGAGATGAAGAGTAGGCCCGCGCCTCGCTCCGTCTTCATAAGTGACCCGTCGAAATACATGGTCCATAGCTCGGCCGGATCTCGGACCGGGGGAGTTGGACGTCGGTCCACTCGCGACAAAGTCGGCCAAAGACTTGGGATTTGATAGCCTTTCGTGGGCGTAAGTGATGGTCTCGCCCATGAGCTCGACCGACCACTTGGCGATTCGACCCACGACTTCCCGATTCGGATAATTTCCCCAAGTGGGAATGATGTTACCACCGTTACCGGGTGGCTAAGAAAGTAGTGCTGGAGTTTTCGACGGGTGAGCACGATTGCGTAGAGCAACTTTTGGATATGGGGGTATCGAATTTTGGCATCTGAGAGCACCTCACTGATGAAATACACCGGCCGCTGGACGGGGAGCGCGTGCCCCTCTTCCTGCCTCTCAACCACTATGACCGCGCTGGCCACTTGTGTGGTTGCGGCAATATAGAGGAGGAGTGGTTCGGCGGGTTGATCGGGTGTAGCCGGGTCGAGGTGGCACGAGCACGGGAGGAGGAGAGCATGCTCTTCGGCCTCGAGAGGGCTTCCTCCGCCTCGGGTGTCCATGTGAAATGCTCGGATTTTTTGAGGAGTCGATACAGAGGCAAAGCTTTTTCTCCCAAGCGTGCGATGAATCGGCTAAGGGCGGCCAAGCATCCCGTGATCTTCTCGTACCCTTTCAGTCTCGAATCGGCCCCATCCGCATGATGGCCGTAACCTTCTCGGGGTTGGCCTCGATCCCCCCGGGAGACGATGTAGCCTAGCAGCATGCCTCGAGGCACTCCAAAGACACACTTCTCGGGGTTCAGTTTGATGTTCTTAGCCCTGAGGCACTCGAACGTCAACTTGAGGTCCTCGACAAGGTTTTCGACTTTACGTGTCTTGACAACGATGTCATCCACGTATGCCTCAACCGTCTCTCCTATATGTTTGCCAAAAACATGAAGCATGCAGCGCTGATATGTTGCCCCGGTGTTTCGAAGGCCGAAAGGCATCGTGACATAACAGTACATGCCCATAGGGGTGATGAAAGAAGTCGCGAGCTGGTCCGACTCCTTCATCTTGATTTGGTGATAGCCGAGTAGGCGTCGAGAAAGGAAAGTACTTCACAACCCGTTAAAGTGGAATCAACAATTTGATCTATTCGTGGTAAAGGAAATGGGACTTTGGGACATGCTTTATTTAAACTAGTGTAATCTACACACATCCTCATTTTCCCATTCTTTTTCTCTACCAATACAGGATTAGCTAACCACTCGGGATGATGTACCTCCTTGATGAATCCGGCCTTCTCGAGCTTCTCGACCTCCTCGCGGATGATCCTGCGCTTCTCCTCGTCGAAGCGGCGCAGCGTTGCTTGACAGTCTCGAACCGGACGGATCTCCAAGGCGTGCTCGGCGACATCCCTCGGTATGCCGGCATGTCCGAGGGACTCCACGCAAACATGTCGGCGTTTGCGCGGAGAAAGTCGACGAGCACCGCTTCCTATTTGCTATCGAGGGAGGTGCCGATGACCGTCTTCTCCCCGAGGAGCTCGGGTCGAGCGGGATCTTCTTGGTGTCTTCGCGGGCTTGAAGTTGCCGGCCGGCCGCTTGGGTGTCGGGCAGAGGCCTCGGCCGCCATGTGATCGAGCATCATGGCTAGGTCTTCGATGTTCCCAAAGACGTTTGTCGGTGATTCCCCGTACTCGACGCACTCCACATCGCGGTGGTAGGCGTGCTCGTACGTGGAGTTGATGTGATGACTCCTTTGGTCCCGCATCTTGAGCTTGAGGTAGGCATAGCCGGGGATCGCCATGAACTTTGTGTAGCATGGCTCGCCGAGATGGCGTGGTACGTCCCCTCAAAACCGGGCACGTCGAAAGTTAAGACCTCTCGACGAAAGTTCGAGCGTGTCCCAAAGACGACGGGGAGGTCGATGCGGCCGATCGTGAGTGCTTTCTTGCCGGGGACCACTCCGTGGAAGCCCCGGCGCTCGGGCCGGAGGTCGCTCTTGTGAGGCCGAGCAACGTGAGGGTCTCCATGTAGATGATGTTGAGGCTGCTGCCTCCATCCATGAGAACTTTGGTGAAGCGGGCGTTGAGGATGATCGGGGCGACGACGAGAGGGTACGAGCCGGGATTGGTGACGTGGTCTGGATGATCATCACGGTCGAACGTGATGGGTGCATCTGACCAGTCGAGGAATTGAGGCGTGGCGGGTTTTATTGCGAAAACCTCCCTACGCTCGGCCTTCCGCTCTCGACGTGTCATCTGGGTGGTCGGGCCGCCGTAGATCATGTAGCACTCGGTGATGGGCGGATACCCATCGTCGTCGTCGTCGTTGGCTCGGTCCTCGCCACCCTTATCCTTCTTGCCATCGTCCTTGTCGATCCCGAGCCGCTTGAAGTAGCCTCGAAGCATTCGACAGTCCTCGAGGTTGTGCTTGACCGGCTCCTTGTGGTATGGGCACGGCTGCTTAAGCATTTTATCGAAGACGCCCCCATCCGAAGGGGGTCTAGGCTTCTTGCGCTCGGCTGCGGCCACCTCGTCTTCCACGATCGCGCGCTTGCCTTGCTGGTTGCCTTTCTTCTTCTTTCCGTTCTTCTTCTGGGCCTTGCTCGAGCCCTCACCGCCTCCAGGGGACGGCGGGGGCTTGTTCCCAGCCCCGCCAAAGAAGGCCCCCACGGCCTCGTCGCCGGCAGCGTAGTCGGCGACGACGTCCGTGAGCTCGTTCACCGTCTTTGGGCGGTTGCGCCCGAGCTCTCGCACGAGCTCTTTGCACGTGGTGCCTGAGACAAACGCCAGGATGACGTCGTGGTCCGGGATGTGCGGCAGCTCGGTGCGCAGCTTGGAGAATCGTCGAGCAAAATCCCCGGAGAGATTCCGTGGTATTTTGCTTGCAGTTACAGAGATCCCACGAGTTGCCGGGTTGGATGTAGGTGCCCTTGAAGTTCCCCTCAAAAATCTGGACCAGGTCGGCCCAATCGTGGATCTGATGGGGGGGAGCTCCTCGAGCCACCGTCGAGCGGTGTCAGAGAGAAACAGAGGGAGCTGGCGTATGATCGCCTTGTCCTCTCGAGCCCCTCCCAGCTGGCAGGCCAGCCGGAAGTCGGCCAGCCAGAGCTCTGGCTTGGTCTCCCCGTTGTACTTGACCACGCTCGTGGGGGTCGAAACGGGTTTGGCAACGGCGTGTTGCGGATAGCTCGACTGAAGACTCGAGGGCCCGGCGGCTCGAGAGTCTGCCGGTCTTCGTCGCTGTCGTAGCGGCCCCCTCGATGGGCCTTGTAGCCACGGTCCTCGGCACCCGCTGTCTTGCGTCGTCGGTTGTCGTTGATGTCATGACGCGCATCTTGAGGTGCACGGTTGTCGAGGATGTGTTCTCGAGCGGGGGCTCTACCACCTCGAGGGGGTGCCTCTTGGTGGACGGAGCCCTCCCGCTCGTGCCGCAGTTGTTCTGGGGCTGCCTCACGCTGTCTTGAGGCCGAGCTTTCGGCCTGCTGGACGGCCGCGACTTGGAGGAGCCCCTGGATCTCATCTCGTATCCGCAACGCATGTGGGTTCGAGGGCGCCGGCATGTCCCGCAGCAGCATAGCCGCCGCAAGGACATTTTGGCTTGCTCGGGGGAAATGGGCTGGCTCGATCGGCGCCTCTGGCCGCCCGTCGTTGACGATGCGGTTGAAGACGTCTCGTGCCTTTCCTCGAGCGCCAAGAGCTCGAGGAGGGGGCGGATGGTTCTGCTCAAGCGCGCGCTTGAGCAGCTCCAGATTCGCGCGCTCCTCGTTCATCTTGGCCTCGATCTCTCTGAGCTGGGCCCATTGTGCTGTTCGAGCATCATCTTCAGGTCGCAGGTTATCTTGGGCTTGTGGTGGCGGCCCACGCGGCTCGATCACCTGCAGAGCTCCGGCTGCCGATGTCCCGACCGCTGGGGTCACGTCTGCCCGGTTGGCTGCAGGGACAGTCATGGCGGCGCCATCTCTGGTCTCGTCATCCGACGGGGCGTCGTTGTTGAGATGAAAACACTCGCGAGTCGGGTCATAGCATCCTGAGTCCGAGTCATCAGAGTCTGGGTTAGCGCGGGGCGGCGTCCAGGGCCTCCCCGTGCTCCCCTCCTCGATCCAGCGACGCACATTCCCGACCGTGTTGCGGCGTTGTGAGCCCGGTGCTCTGTCAAATCCGCGGTCCACCGACGTCGGCCACACGATCTCTAAGTTCATAGTGGCACGCAGGAGGGGGCCGGGGCTCTCCTCCCGCGGTCCCATGACTGGCCGGATCGCGTTGGCATATGTAGTGGCGGTGTTGGTGAGCCCAAACGGGAGCCTGCGCCGAGCTCGGTATAGCCCGTGTGGCAACAGGTTGGGCGACGTCGGCCGTGCGCGCGCTCGAGGCGCCATGCCGGGCTCTTCGGCGAGCGCATGGCGAACGTGAAGCCGTGGTCCACGTCGGGACTTCTCGTCCACGTGCCACTCCCTGCCGCACACTTGGCACCCCGGCTGGGTGCATCGTGGCGTCTGGCCGGGAGGGCACACGAGTAGGGTGCTCAAGGCCCTGTGCCTGCTGGTGGTGATGCCGATGCTGGTGGCGTCGGCGACGTGGTGGCGAGCCGTGGTGGCGCGGTCGGCGCGCGGCCCCATCAGCGCGTCGGGGTGACGAGCGTCCCCCTCCTGGTTCACCGATCGAGAGTAGAGCCATGTCGTGGCCTGGGCCGAGCGACACGAATTCTAGACTCCCGAACCAGATCACCGTGGCGAACGGAAGCGAGGAAACGGGTGATGCCATCCGGAAAATGGTGGGAATCGAGCGAAAAACACGCGACACCCCTACCTGGCGCGCCAACTGTCGGTGTTTCGTACCCCGGGGGGTATAACACCAACGAGTAAATTTCTATGCGTGCTCCCTAATCCGGATGGCGATGCAAGATGGACACAAGCTTTTATCCCGGTTCGTGCAAAGAATGCCCTACGTCCAGCAGAGAGGGATGAATTTGTATTATCTTGTACCGGGGTGCTTGTACGGGGTGAGTACAAGGTAGTCCCGAGACTTAGCGAATGTGGGTGAAGGCGTAAAAGCGTAGTAACCTGCCCTAAACTAGGCCCTGGCATCCCCTTTTATAGGCCAAGAGGAGGCTCGGGAGTACGAGTAGATAGGACTGTCGTGGGCGTGACGTCGAGGCACATGCGCCATGTCAAGTCGTCGAGATCAGACGCTCCCTTTGGTCGGGCTCGAGCCTGTAGCGGTATGGTCAATGATGGCCCGCTTGTCCTTCTCGGTCGTGGGCTGACGTAGTCGAGGCATGGTGCTGGTGTAGTCGAGCACGTGCGTCCGGGAACCCCGCCGTATGGCCGTCGAGGTGGGAGAGACAGGGCACCGCGTGCCCCATGCTCAAGTCGCGTCCATCACCACTCCTCGAGCGGTTGGGGGCTGCCTCGAGGGGGCAATGATTCGAGCGACGGGACGGGACGACGTAGTTGGTGGTACGGAGAGTTGACAATGGCGTTTGGAGAGAGTGCCGTACGTGTCACGGTACTCGGCGTGGCGTAATAGTGTTACCTGGCACGCCTGAATCCCGGGTATGGGCGGTGGAATAGGAGAAGTGACCGGCGTACTTCTCACTATGTCACGCACTGTAGCCATGGGGTTAGGCGGAGCAGGCATATTTCCCACTATTTTACATACTGTAGCCATGTGCGTGCCTTGGATATGCAATGATTGTAGGCGGACTCGAGCGGGTGCTCGCTCGAGCGTTCTCCGTCCCGCTCGAGCGGCAGCTTGCTCGAGCGGTTTGCGCCGTTGTCTCGAGCGGTCGTACGCTCGAGCGCTTTCCGTACTTCTCTCTCGAGCGAGTGAGCGGCCGCTGCTCGAGCCAGAAGGTTTCTGAGGCTTTGCGGGCCTGGTAGTGGGCCGGCCCAGTATGAGAAGGATTGGGGTTTCTCTGGTTAGTTTGCTTTTGGGATTTTTAGACAGGGGTGAGGTTGATTTGCTCGTCTTTAATCTACCTGATTTTGGACCCCCTAATCTAGGTACCCGACAATATAAATGAACATCCAAGCTCTAATTTTCATGAATGGAATTCCTCCATCTCCGTGACACTTACGGGGAAATTGATGGAAGCAATTGGACCCCGATATTTCAGAGCAGCGAGAACATAAGCCCTCGCGGCCGCGTCTTCAGTGTCGTAAAGACCTAATAATCAGACAACATTTCCTATTTAAGTACAGATCTACTTGATGAAGCTTGGTCAAAACAGCTATATAATTGAATAATAAAAAAAATGATTGGATAAGAAATTATTCTTCTTACCTAGATATACTGCGATGAGGCACCACTAATCACATTCGGTCGTAGAAAACCCCAAAATCATCATTTCAAAAAAAAAATGTCAGAAAGGAGTTATATGGTGATAGATAAGACTTTCTACATCGCTTATTTATGGGTTTTTAGCTATCAACCTGATTTGCTTTTACTAGTCTCCTCCCCATCCTGCTTTATGTAGCTATGGTCCCAAAGGCTGGCTCTCCATCCAACCCATCTAAGCATGCAACGCAACAAGAGATGAGATGGGACAAGGATATAAAAGCAAAAATCTTGGTGAGGAGATCAAGCATAGCTTACCGGTGCCAGCTGACGCCTTGACTTTGCGTGCTTCCTCCAAGGACAACAGTGTGCTGCTCTCCATGATCTTGTCGACGTCGTATCTTGTTTTGTCGAAGTTTGTCACCGCCTTCGAGCCATGGTACTTGATGGCAGCTATGTCGTGCATCTCAGCGGCTTCTTCTTCATTGCCTGCATGCAGCATATATATTCAGTAAGTGATATGTAAGAAACAAACCCAGCTATCAGTGCGACCTATTCATGGAAACGATCATGTACTACCAACTAATGTAGTAAGTGCATCGGGAAGCCAAGATAAGATTAAAATGAACGCAAAAGCCATGCTCACAATTTTTTGGGGCACATTAGCAGTAAAAGCTTATATGTTCCATGCCTACCTTCTTCTACATCAAATGCACTTTGACGAGACAATTAACATATATAGATAGTACACGGACACTCCTAAAGGATTAGTGCTATTTTTAGTTAACGCCCTAACTTTTTGGAGCAATTTTAGCTCTAGTTCGCCCTCAACAAAAACAGTTCGGCCCTACACATCTGCAGTCAAGTAGGCAGATCTTTCTTACTGAAACGGCCGAGGTATAGTTGTCGTCCAGCAGGTCCTTGAATACAACAGCGCCATGCACCATTACTACGATGCCTGTAATAATGCAGTTAGAATGTACATAGACATAATTTCTTCATATACTTTGGTTGTCCTTCGCACTAAAAGAGCAAAATGTGGTGGCGTGATCTGCCAAACCCCAAACGGACAAACCTTGAGACACCTCGGTAGATGGAAGTGGAAGGGCGTACTCGAGAAAATCCAATGATTTTCCTGTGATCATTAACAACTTCGGAAGTGTATAGGAAGACATCAATGAAACAATGTATAGCTAGCTATACTGCACACATAAGTAACCTTCTCAAATGCGCAACATATTCTTCCCGTTCCATGCATTTCATCTCCTCGATTTCATCTCGATAGTCTTCTACCTGCCAACCAAAGTGTTGTGCTAGCCAATTACATAGAAATGAACATCCAAGCTCAATTTTCATTAATGGAATTCCTCCATCTCCGTGACACTTACGGGGAAATTGATGGAAGCAATTGGACCCCAATATTTCAGAGCAGCGAGATCATAAGCCCTCGCGGCCTCTTCTTCAGTCTTGTAAAGACCTAATAATCAAACAACATTTCCTATTTAAGTACGGATCTACTTGATGAAGCTTGATCAAAACAGCTATATAATTGAACAATAAAAAAATGATTGGATAAGAAATTATTCTTCTTACCTAGATATACTGCGATGAGGCGCCACCAATCACATTCGGTCATAGAAAACCCCAGAATCATCATTTCAAAAAAAAGTCAGAAAGGAGTTATATGGTGATAGATAAGACTTTCTACATCACTTATTTATGGAATTTTTAGCTATCAACCTGATTTCTACATCACTGGTACTGGGACTTGGGTCTCATCATCGATTGTTGGTGGTGCTGGTATTGGCGGTAGTCCCTGCTGGCCCCCTCTTCCTGGCCCTGGCCCTGCTGCTGGTGGCTGTAGTACGTGGCCGTTGCTTGCCCACCGCCATTGCCACCACCACCCATTAACAAGTCCTCTTGCTCCCATGGTGGGGACGACGACATCGTGCCTACTTCATGCGAAGATAACAAGACCATAATAACGTTAAATCAGAGAAAATACAGTTGACAGCAGAGAAAGAAGGGCGAGACGCACACTACCGGAGAGCGAGCCTTTTCCGATGGCGGCAGAGTTTGCCGATGGCCAAGGAATAAGCCATCGGCAAACAAGTCCGATTTGCCGATGGCAAAGTAACGCCATCGGAAAACCTGTTATTGCCGATGGCCGGACCATCGGCGAAAAAGCCCATCGGCAATGAGGCTAGTTTGCCGATGGCCGGGCCTTCGGCGAACAAAAGCCATCGGCCACGAATTTTTTTGCCGATGGCCGGGCCATTGGCATATCACCCCCATCGGCAAAATTTGACGGGAGCGGACGGCGGGCACGCCGTCACTTTTGCCGATGGCGGCCGCCGTTAGGCCATCGGCAAACCGCCTCGTTTGCCGATGGCCGCGGCCAACGGCACACCATGGCCACGTGGCTGCCGGGGAGCGCCCGGGCCCACCATAGTTGCCGATGGCCGGCCATCGGCATAGACTATTTGCCGATGGCTTTCCAAGGCCATCGGCAAACAATCTTTTTTTTTTGGTTTTTCCTTCCCAATTTTTTTACGGTGTCTTCCAACCTCACATACAACCCACCTCCAAAGTTTGGGACAATTTTGAATTTTTTAGCTATATTTGGTGAATTATTTTGGTTTCTTTGAATTTTTCGCACCTCAAAATTTGAACGCAGGTACATGAAATAATGCACACTTTTGATTCGAAAAATTATATTCATGATTCTCGGAGTATGTTGAGGCCATATCCAGGAGCTTGCATGAAATTACGACCCGTTGGCCTCGTAACATGGGTAGTGACGTCTTAGGGAAAGTGTTTTAAAATTCTATAAAATCCAAACGGAGTCCGAAATTGACGAAACTTGACGAGTTGTGTTGGCATAGCATGTGTAGTGTGTGGTAAAAATTTCAAAAAGTTTCGAGCAAGTTGTGACGTCGGATGGTCAAAACCCAGACATCTCCACATGTGATTTTGACCCGTGATCACATGTGGAGATGTCTGGGTTTTGACCATCCGACGTCACAACTTGCTCAAAACTTTTTGAAATTTTTACCACACACTACACATGCGATGGCGAGACAACTCGTCAAGTTTCAGCCATTTCGGACTTCGTTTGGATTTTATAGAATTTAAAAACACTTCCGCGCACGTCACTCCCCATGTTACGAGGCCAACAGTGGTCGTAATTTCATGCGAGGTCCTGGATATGGCCTCAATATACTCCAAGAATCATGAATATCATTTTTTGAATCAAAAGTCTGCATTATTTCATGTATCATAGTTCAAATTTTGAGTTGCGGAAAATTCAAAGAAACCAAAAAAATTAACGAAATATAGCTAAAAAGTTCAAAATTGTCCAGCTTTTGAAACTAGCTGGGATGTGTTTAGTATAGGAAGCCACCAGAAAAAAATTGGGAAGAAAAAACAAAAAAAAATTCAAATTTTGCCGACGGCCGGGAAAGCCGTCGGCAAAATCTATTTGCCGATGGCCGGCCATCGGCAAACAAGGTGGGCCGGGCGGCTTCGAGCGCCACGTGGCCGAGTTTGCCGATGGCTATGGCCATCGGCAAAGCCGGTTTGAAAATAAAATAAAAAAGAAGCCGGCCCCCGCCTCGACCCCAAACCCTATCTCCCCGACGCCCGACCCCGCCGCCGCCATTCCGGCCGCCGCCGCCATTCCCGCCGCCGCCACCACTTCTCGCCGCCGCCGGAGTTCCCGCCGCCGCAGCCTAACTCGCCACCGCGGCCGCCGCCGCCCGTTCCTCGCCCGCGCGTTCGCGCCACCCCAGCCCCGGCGGCGGCGCGCCGCACTTCGCCGCCAACCGTCGCCGCGTCCTCACTAGCTCCGCCGCCCCATCCCATCCCGTCCCCCGCGCCGCCACCCTATCCCGGCCCCTCTTGCACCGCCGCGGTCCCACCAACACCGCCGCCCCCATCCCGGCGGCGCCGGGTCCCGTTGCCCCGCCGGCGCCGCCGTCCTGCGGGCCGCGCTCGGCCCGCCGGGGCCACCACCGGGAGGGAGGAAGCGTAGGAGGAGCGAGTGGAGGAGGCGAAGGATAGAAGGGAAGGGGAGAAGGAGGAGGAGGAAGAAGGAGAAGGAAGGAAGGAAGAAGAAGAAGAAGAAGAGAAGGGAGGAGGAGGAGGAAGAGAAGGAAGAAGAAGGGAGATAGAGGAGAAGAAAAAGGAGTAGGGAGGAAGAAGAGAAGGAAGAAGAAGAAAGAAAGAGGAGGAGGAGGAAGAAGGAGAAGGGAGGAGGAGGAGGAGAAGGTTCGTTGTTCGTCCACGTTCGTCCACGTCATCCGACGCCGTTCGTCCACGTTCGTCCACGTCGTCCGACGCCGTTCGTCCACGTCGTCCGTCCACGCGCGTCGCCGGAGGAGAAGGTAAAGCTCTAGGGTTGTCGGCCATCGCGCCGTTTGTGTGTTGACGGCCTTCGTGCCGGGTTTGTGGTTGTGTGGGCCATCGTGCCACAAATGTGGACGCCGGCCTTCGAGCCGGCGGTTTTCTTGCAGGTTTTGGAACCTCCCCGTGCAGGGGAGGTTCTGCCGAAATTTTCCACTAATACCGAAGTCTTTATTGCTTTGCAGAGCAGGACTTGTCGGAGGGGACCTTGACCGTGTTCGTGCACCTACCCGCCTCTGCGCCGCCACCCTAGGTATAATTCACCTCTCTTCCTTATAGTTGTTGTAAGTACATTGCGTAACCGAGTTAGGCGTCTCCCGTCCGAAAGGGATTCGCGGTCGTTGGTATGCGGATCAGTGCATATCTGCGACGGTTTCTCTTTCGGATTGTCCACGTTTTTTGGACAGCCCGAGGATGCGTAGATGGGTTAGCTTCCATGTTCCGTCCCCGTCCGAGTTGGAGTTTCGTCAGCCCCCTCCCGTTGTTCTCCGGATACACACTCTCCCTGTTGGGACGTGTATCGGGAGAACAGCGGGGAGGTGCTGCCGAAATTCCGTCTCGGACGGGAGCGGAGCGTGGAAGCTAACCTCATCTACGCATCCTCGGGTGGGATTAGGACCGATCCTTCACCTAGTAGATGGTAGGAACGCCTTGTAGATGCAGATGTTGGTCTTATTACTCGCTTACGTTGGCGCATGACGGAGGATGGCTTGTGAGTGGATGTACACGGGATTCAAAGACAAGACCAATGAATGGGTTAAGGGGACCCGGGGACTTCTGGAGAAGGCATTTGGCCCGGCTTCTAAAGGGGCGATTTGGGTGTTTTGTCCCCGTAGCAAGTGTAAGAACCGGACAAGGAAAGAGCAACGGCGGATGAGGAATGATATTTGGGCGAACGGGTATGTTCCAAACTATACCCGCTGGATCCTCCATGGGGAACCCCAACGGGTCACGGAGGCGGTGGTGAGACCGGACCTCGAGGGGTTTGATCAAGATGCCGGAATGGCAGACTTGCTTGAAGACGTTGAAGCTGTTCAAGGATTGGAGGTGGTGGAAGAAGATCCAGAGGCGACCGCAAAGGCGTACTACGGCATGATGGAGGTGGCAAAGGAGCCCCTTCACGAGAAGACCCGCATTTCTAAACTGGATGCCATTTCACGCCTAATTGGGTTGAAGTCATCACTGGGCATCGTCGGGAAGGTTTTGATCTCGTGTTGGCAATCTGTTGGCGGGCGCTTAGGAGGAGCACCGCACTGCGCCGAAAAACACGACCGAGTCATAGAAGCTCCTTCGTGCACTCAAGATGCCTTATCGCCCGATCCAAGCTTGTAAGAACGGGTGTGTCCGTTCCGGGGAGACCACGAGGCAGCAACACACCGTCCGGAGTGCAAAGCCTCTAGGTACGTGGAGGTACAAGGCGGTGATGGCACTAAGAAACGGTCTAAGATCCCCGAGATGGTCATACGACACCTTCCAAGTACTACCGAGGCTGCAACGGCGTACATGACAGAGGAGCCCGCGAAACAAATGACTTGGCACAAGAATGGCAAAAGATACAAGTGACAAGATGCGACACCGGCGGATGGTGATGCATGGAAGCACTTTGATACCATGAATCCTCGCATGGCCGAGGAGGCTCGAAATGTACGCGTAAGCGCCGGCAATGATGGGTTCAACCCGTTTGGAATGATGGCGGCCCCGTACACTTGTTGGCCCGTGTTTGTGATCCCCTCAATCTTCCCCGGCGTCATGTTCGACCCCAAGAACGTGTTCTTGACGCGATAATACCCGGACACCCAGGCAACAAAATGGGTGTGTTCATGCGGCCGGTGTGGGATGAATTGCGAAAGCTTGGGATGAGGGGGTGCCGACGTATGACCGAGCTACGAAGACGAACTTCACGATGCATGTGTGGTACCGTACTCAATGCATGACTTCCCGGCGTATGGCTTGTTCGGCGCGTGGTGTGTTCACGGGAAGTTCCCTTGCCCAACATGCAAGGCGAGATGTGATGTTCACCCGGGCCGGCCAAGGGTGGCAAGTATTCTTCTTTCGACAAACATCGTCAATTCCTAAAGGAGGACGATCCACCGAGACTTGATAAAAAGCACTTCACGAAAGGTGTTCAAGTCACCGGCCCCATCCCTAAGGAAAAGAGCCCGGTGACATCCTTGCACGAGATAGAGGCTCTCGAAATTGATGACAATGGTGGTTTCAAAGGATATGGTACCGACCACATGTGGACTCATATATCGGGCTTGACTAGGCTCCCTACTACAAGCACCTTCTTCTTCCACACAACATCGATGTAATGCACACGAAAAGAATATCGCCGAGGCACTTTGGGCAACACTCCCGGACATTGGCAAGAAGTCAAAGGACAATGTTAAGGCTAGATGGACATTGAAACGATTTGTGATAGACCAAATCTAGTGATGAAGACCCTGCGCCGGGCAAGAGATGGAAGAAGGGCCCGGCCGATTACATCCTAAAAAGGCCGCATAGGAAGGAAGCACCGGAGTGGTTGTTGAAGCTAAGGTTCCCCGATGGGTATGCGGCGAACCCGAGCGGGGAGTGAACTTGCCGACCGGCAAAGTCTTAGGGATGAAGAGTCATGACTTCCACATCCGGATTGAGCGGCTCCTTCCTGCGATGACCCGGGGATACCTACCCGAGCCGGTGTGGCGCGTCCGGCGAGTTGAGCTTTTCTTCCGCCGGCCTTTGTTCCAAGGAGTTGTCTCGGGACGTTTGTCTTGAACTGGAGGAGGAGGCTGCACCTAAGTTGCTCGCAAGTTGGAGATGATATTTCCACCGGGCTTCTTCCCGTCCATGCAAGCATATGATTTTGCACCTACCAAGGAGGCACGGTTGGGGGGCCGTGCAAAGACCGTTGGTGCTATCCAATCGAGAGGTGTCTAAAGCTTCTTCGGAAAAAGTGTAAAAATAAAGCCAAAATTGAGGCTTCGTGGCAGAGGCATTCATTCCGGAGGAGGTGTCCACATGCACACGGGCGTACTATACCGAGAAACTTACGAGACCACGAGATCCAATCCCTCGTTACAACATCGACGAGAATTCATGCACTCTCGGCCTTTTCGAGGGGATCTCGGAAGAGCAAGAGCGGGGACCCCTCGTTACTTGCGGCATGATGAGTGGCACACTATCATGATGTACTTGTTGTTGAACCTTGAGGAAACGATTGATTATCAAGAGTAAGTTCTCGATGAGCTTGTTCCATATGTCGCCACTATCCTCCACCTATTGATCCGGCCCCTCTTGTCTATTGTTTCTCCGGGGACTTTATTAATGAACACCGGAGCTGCGGTAGGGCTCCTACCGAGGATGAGAAAGTCCATCTTCTCGGACATAATACGCCGATTTTGTCAATTGGTTCAGCAAAAAGGTAACTATCTACCTAACCTCGATTCCACTTTGCTCCTATGAGCGATTAACTTAACTATCCACCCGTCCTAACCGTGCGAGGCTAATTGTGATGCGGAAATGAGTCCCGCATTGAGATGTGTGGGCCAAACCTTCGATCGACATGTCAAGTCATTCGACGTTTATGACGTGAATGGCTATCGGTTTCGCACGAGAAGCTACGAAGAGAAACGGGGCAATCTAAAAACCACGTGCACCGGAGTTCGGACTCCGGCACGGATGGGAAGGACTATTACGGCATAGTCGAACGGATATTGGAGCTTGACTTTGGCAAGTTCCTAGGTTGTAAGCTGTGATGTTCAAATGCCATTGGTTCGATCCCCAGGTCACAAAAAGGACCTTAAGATTGGGCAAGTCGAAATCCGACAGGATTCCAAATATGGAGGAGACGATGTCTATATTGTTGCTTGAGGTGGAGCCGACGACCAGCAGGGGTGGGAGTCGGCGGAGGACTGCCAGGATGAGGCTGTTTGAGGACGAGGCTGTTTGTGCCGGCGGCGGTGGTGACGACGACGACGAGGAGGAGGAGGACGGCGGCGGCGGTGGCGGTGGCGAAGACGACGACGAGGAGGACGGCGGCGGCGGCGGTGGCGATGACGACGAGGAGGAGGAGGAGACTGCAGGCACCTCGGCTTCCACAGGCACCGCGAAGAAGCCCTTCCAGCGCGGGCCCGCTAGGCTCCCTGAGCAGTGCGCAGCAGATCGCGGGTCTTCAGGTAAGTGGAGTTTCATTCGTCGTTCGACCGTTTCACAAATAATGTACCTTGCCTTCAAATACAATCCACCATGCTCGTGTAATATTGCAGGCCACGGTCCAGGAGGTGCTAGCCAACCGAAGCGAGATGGCGCTTGCCTATCGAGCACGCGGCCTCGGTTGCGCCGCACTACCGCCGGCGTGGTCGCAGATGTCCCAAAGACATGCGTGCCATGGGAATGAGTGAGCCTCCGGCCCCGCTTTCTTCGCTCCACCACCAGCACCTCCCGCCGCCTTTTCTTGCACCTCGTCCGGTGAGTCCCTACATTGCCTATCGCTTTAGCTTGTGATGCCGATCCGCGGTACTAATTCCATCACTTGGTCTTTGTGCGCACACGGTCGGAGGGTTCGAACCCAACTCCTGTGTGCTAGCCCTCCGGCGGGTGCTTCTCCACGGGGTCCCGCTCCACGGCCCGGTTGGGGTCCTTTCTAGAGCCTCCTCACGCGGCCGTTCGTCCCGACACCTCCACCGACGCAGGGGTACTCGTGGCCGCCGCGGGGGCAGCCCGGGCCGTCTCGGTTCCCCACGCGGCCGGGGGTACTCGTGGCCGCCGCAGCCGCAGCCGGGCCGTCTCGGTTCCTCGGCCGGCTCGGCCATTGGCGGTAGCTCGTGGCGGCGGCGGCCCCGGCCCCGCGGCCGCGGGGAGTTGGCTGCGTGGGAGGATGCTTCGGGGGCTCGGGGACCCAAGGGACGCGCCACGAGCTAGGTAGCTTCTATTCCTTATTTTGGACCTTGTTGTGCCACGTCGGACATGTTTGGCCGATGTAGGACTTGTATGGATGCATTTGGACTTGTGATATGGATTTGTATGCATGGACATGGATTTGATGCTATATTATGTTTGAAATGGCGTATTATTGCGAATATATGTGATGAATGTTGTATATATTGCTTGTGATATCATGCTCGTGATTAAATGTCTTTGGGAATGGAAGAAAACGGGGAAAAAAGGGAAAAAAATTTCCCCAGGTTTGCCGATGGTCGGCCATCGGCAAACCGGGGAATTTGGCCGAACCCAGATTTGCCGATGGCCGAGGCCATCGGCAAATGACCATAAGTTTGCCGATGGCCACGGCCATCGGCAAAAAATCGGGAAATGATTTTCTTAAAACAAAAAAAATAAGCCGACGGCCGTGGCCATCGGAAAATATAATTGTTTGCCGATGGCCACGTGGCGTCGCCCATCGGCAAACCCGCCGTCGCCCGACGGGGGGCGGCCGACGTGGCGGGGATTGCCGATGGGGGCCACGGCCATCGGAAAAGTTTGCCGATGGCTTATACTTTTCCCATCGGCAAAAAAATGTTTTCCGATGCAAAGATTGCCGATGGGAGGTTGCCGATGGCCACGTCACTTTGCCATCGGCAATCTAGTTTCCGATGGCATAGATGGGTTTGCCGATGGCTTCAAGCCATCGGCAAAAGCTGTGGATCCGGTAGTGGCACCTCTCACCTTCCATGTCGCAGAGGGTGCCATTGGAGTCGGAGTAGGGGTCCGCCGCGAAGCTGTAGCCGCTGGCCGTGTCGTGGGCGTGGGCCGCGGCGGCAAGGAGGTCGTGGTGGCCGACGACGTCTTCCTCGGCGGCAGGCGGCGGCATTGGGACGGCCGCGGCGTAAGCCTCTAGCTTCCGCTGGACCGCCTGGTTGAGCTTACGGTTCGCCATGATGACCTTCCAGTGTTGCCTGACAGCGTCGTTCGTGCGGCCCGGGAAGAGGTGCGCGATGATGTCCCACTTGTTGCCGTAGAAGCGGTGCGCCGCAATGAGCCGCTCCTCGTCGCTGACGAGCCAGTGGCTGCGGACGGCGTTGTCCGTACGGCCGGGGAAGAGGCGAGCGATGATGGCCCGCTTGTTGCGGTAGAAGCGGTGCGCCGCCATGAGCCGCTCCTCCTCCTCGTGCTTGCTGATCAGTGGGTCCAGATAGTTGGACCACCGCTGGCGGCAGCTCATCCCTGCATGCGCACCAAGCACCAAGCATGACACCACATGTATAGTCTAGCCATAGGTGACGACCTATTGTATTTGTATATATATACTGACGATGATCGACGTGCGTACCAGATCTGCCGTCGAGCTTCTCGGCGATGAGTTTCCAGTCCTGGGGTCCATTGAGCGCGACAAGCTCGCGGAGCTTGGCGTCCTCGGCGGGGCGCCACTTGCGGCGGGACTGCCTGCTGCTGCTGCTCTCCCGGAGGTCTGCGGAGGCATCATTGGCTCCAGCGCCGCCGCCATAACCGGCGGCAGCGGTGGCGGCCGTGTCCATGTCGCAAAGGATGCCATTGGAGTCGGACTCGATGGGCACAGGCGTAGCAGGCAAGTGGGAGTAGTAGACGCTGTCATCGCCATAGGCGCCGCCCACACAGTAGTAACCAGGATAGGGATCAGCTGCCATCGGTGAGAAGAGGGCGTCGTTGGAAGTGGCGGCGGCCATCGGTGAGAAGAGGACGTCGTCGTTGGAAGTGGCGGCGTCCATTGGTGAGAAGAGCAGGTTGGAAGAGGAGATCATAGTACTGGACTGGAATGGAGCTGGTACAGCATGATGGCGGGTTCACAAGCGGAGGCCGGGCACCGCCATGGCTATGTATCTGTATGCGGGGTTTGGGGATTGGGGACGGAGGGAGCCGCGCCGCCCGCCGCAGCGCCACAGAGAGGGAGCCGCGCTGGCCGGGATGCTCCGCCGCCGCGCTCACCCGGGAACGCCGCCGCAGTGCCGCCGTGCTCGGCCGGGAGCGCCACCGCGCGCGCTGACCGCTGGATGCGCGCGAGCTCGGGACGGAAACGCAACCGCGCTTCGTCGGTGGAGGGAGCTCGCCCGCGGCCCGCCGGTGGAGGGAGCTGCCCGGCCGTGCGAGCTCCGCCCGTCCTGCCGGTCGTCGCCGGTGGAGGGAGCTGCCCGGCCCTCGCGAGCTCCGCCCGTCCTGCCACCTCCGAGGTGCCGCCTGGTGGGGAGGAGCGGCGGGCACGGGTGAGGAGGAGCGCGCGGGCTTGGCGGCGGCGTGGTCGAGGTCTTTCTCGTTTGGGTGGGCGTGCGGCAGGCTTGCTTATCTGCGCCGCTGAAAGTGTTCAACAGTATAGGCAGGGACGCGGGTAGCAGTCGACCCTCCAGAGGTGCCCACCAGCGAAGATATCATCAGAGCAGACTAACTGCCGCGTCTCGAAACCGACAGCACGCAGGCTGAGCATCTAACTTGGGCAGTGGATCCTTTATCTGTTTCCATTCGTGTCAAGCAATCACAGTTTTCATCCACTATGAAAAAATTCAGAAAATCTGCACTTATTGTGCTGAGTTCTTTCACACGGTTTCCTTCTGTATCAAGCGCGAGCAAGCTCTTCTCCAAACCAAAAAACCCTCCACAATTCCTTTTGTCATCTATGGTCCTTAGATGACCCAAATTTCCGAAATCCCATTAGACCGGTTCAAAGCACAAGTCGCTCCAGCTCCCATGCGTCCCTCCAGTCAACAATCGCTGCTGCAAATAGCCAGGCAACAGTTTGCTATTGATAGCTCTCCCTTTCACACAAGCATGCAACACTGTTCCTATGCTGACTGAGGCCTTGTTTAGATCTCCAAATTTGCCACCAAATTCACTATGCAGAATTTCTATTCCCCGTCACATTAAAATGTCGGCCCATGCATGGAGTACTAAATGTAGATGAAATCAAAAACTAATTGCATAGTTTGATTGTACTTTGCGAGACGAACATTTTGAGCCTAATTAGTCAAAGTTTTGACAATTTTTACCAAATACAAACGAAATGCTACAGTGCGCTGATTTGACAGGGTACTATACAAACTTCCAACTTGGCCATGATCTAAACAAGGCCTGAGCCTTTCCCGCCACCTTCCCTCCCCTCCCGGCTTTAATCAAAGGCGTCAGTGCCTCAGACTATCCGCAGCGGGTACTGGAAAGGCCTCCTGCACCGCTTTTACAGTACCAAAAGAGCTGCAGCGGGGTACTGAAAGATCTACGGAATCGTCCAGTATGGCCTCCGATCCTGGGTCTGTTGGGGATGTACGATCCATCCGGAACGACGCTGCGGGCCCACGATGTTGACGACGAGAGGAGAGAAGGCACGCTGGAGCCGGCCGCGTGCCTCGGTGCCGTCGGGACTCGGGAGCCGCCGTCCGCCGCCCGCCGGCCGCTCGCCGGAGGGAAGCCGGTTGCCCGCCGCCGGAGGAGAGCGCCGCCCTAGCCCCGCCGCCCGTCGCCGGTGGAGCTGCGCGCCGCGGCCGCCGTCGTAGAGGAGATGGGTGGCGCGCCGCCGTCGCCTCCGTCATGGCCGGGAGGGAAGCTCGAGAAGGAACCGCCGCCGCCGCGGAGAGGGAGGAGGGGGAGCTCGCGGCCATGACCTCCGTCTCGGTCGCACCGCCCGCCGCGAGGAGGGCTGACCGGATCTCGGCGCGGCCGCCGGTGCCTTTTGTGTGGTTCCTCGCCGGCCATGGCGGGGCGGAGGGCGCGACGAGGGAGGGGCGGCTCCTCGCCGGCCATGGCGGGGCGGAGGGGGCGGCTCCTCGCCGGCCATGGCGGGGCGGACGGGGCGGCTCCTCGCCGGCCATGGCGGGGCGGAGGGGGCGCCTCCTCGCCGGCTATGGCGGGGCGGAGGGTGCGACGAGGGAGGGGCCGGCTCCTCGCCGGCCATGGCGGGGCGGAGGGGGCGGACATGGCGGGGCGGAGGGCGCGTGCTGGTGGCCGTGCGTGGTGAAGAGATAGAGGAGAGAGAGAAACGGGGATGGGTGGAGAAAAAATTAAAAAAAAACTCTGACGTGTGGGCCCAACGTGGGGTAGTTGGTATGGAGTATGGGATATTGGGGATGACGGCTGCGGGAGAAATTGGTATGGAGTATGGAATCTCGATGACTAGGACAGAATATTCCTTTTGGGGATGAAATTTAGAGTACCACGAGTGCGGATAGTCTCAGCGCTCCAGGGTGTGACCCCGGCCCATGCTGCCACTGCTCTCTCTCAAGCCCAATATATCAGCGTTCCCATTGCACAGGCTTTTCAGCCAGCGATTGACGCATCGAGCAGCGACCCATCTGCTACAGGCCATTATCTTTCATTTCAATTTATGAATGCTGGCCCAAAGGGGGATGTGGCGCACGGTGCCACGGTCCACACTGATATACTAGAGTTGTGCCATTTTGTCCTTTGGTTGTTAACTCCACTGCACTGCACATCTTCTCTCGAATGCTGTCAAACATATACTGCGCCACCTGCTCATCTGTTCAGGCAACGCAGCCCTATGCACCGACGCTCTTGGTCCAAAGACTTGATTAAGCTTCATACGAGCCTCCTCCCTATCGCATGTCTGCCGACTTCTCAGGCCTTGTTTAGTTCCGGCCTAAGTTGGGAGTTTGCATAGTGCCGTGTCAAATCAGCGCACTGTAGCATTTCGTTTGTATTTGGTAAAAATTGTCAAACTTTGACTAATTAGGCTCAAAATGTTCATCTCGCAAAATAATCAAATTTGTCGCGATTAGTTTTTAATTTCATCTACATTTGATCATCTACGGGCCGACGTTTTTGATGTGACGAGGAATAGAAATTCTACATAGTGAATTTGGTGGCAAATTTGGGGATCTAAACAAGGCCTCACTCCCGCAAATAATTTGAGTCGGAGTGGATGTTCTCATTCCTGTGTTTTATGAAGGATAGTTGGCCTTTCCAGAGGAACGAAAGGATCCATTCCTTTGATCCAAAGGGCATGTGACGTAAGCAAACCAAAGGAAATGAATTCCTGCAAAATTCCTACGCCAAACCTGTGTTCCAAACGAGGCCTCAGCGAATTTTTGAACCCGAAACCACACACCAAGTTCGCTAAACACAACAAGATCAGAGAAGGGTCAACACTGTGCCGTGCCCCAGCTGTGTGTGATGATAGTTGATGTGCACATCGAATAGACCAGACGATGTGAGAGGTCACATCAAGCTTTGGCGTGCAGCCACTAGAGACAAGAGACGCGACGCAGCAGTCTACGGAGTACGTATGGACACGCGAGAGGCAACAGCAGCAGCAGCTCCCACCACTAGATGACAAATGCTGCTGCTTTTCCCTAGATATTGACAAATGCTGGTGCTTTTCCCGCTAGCTAGCCCATGACCTCAAAGGCCGGGCTGAAGGCACGGTGAAAAAGACGGGCCAGAGGAAATGGCTAGTGGCAGCAACTGGCTTGGCTAGCTTCAACCTTTCACCACATAAATTGCTTCTCTACACCACATAAATGTTTCTCAGTTACACCACATAAACACAACTTATTATCTCCACACTTCAGCCTGTAGTACAGTACAGGAGTAGTACGCATCATGTGGGAAGAAATACAGGCTCAACCCTTGGCAAAAAAAAAAAAAATATATATACACGTGGGAAACCACGTGCCATTCACGTGGGTACTTACTCGACAAGTGCTCTTTCAATTGCGCATGCCGATATCTTTGGCCGTCTCTCTCTATAAGACTGTCCGCACTGGGGGATGCAAAAGGAGACGGTAAAGCTTTTACCGTCTCATTTTGCTGCAGCGCGGGACGCAAAGCGCTACGCAAGGCTTGCGGAAGCCGCTCGGTCCGGCGTCTGTGGTGTCGGTACGGCGGAGACGCAAAGGAGCTGCAGGGCCCACTCGAGGAGAGAGAAGGAGGACTGGAGGAGAGAGGGCAATGCAGGGAGGAGGCGCCATGGCTACTCCTCGTCGCCGTCGCTTGCGCGCTGCCATGGCCGGAGCTACTCGTCCTCCTCCTTCGTGCCGCCATGGCCCGGGCCGCCACCGGGCCGAATCGTCGGCGCGCTCCATGGCAAGGGAGGGAGCAGGGAGTCCCTGCCGCCGAGCTCGCGCGCTCCATGGCCGGCGAGACCCGAGGACGCCGCGGGACGTCGCGACGGCGCCCAAGGCCGGGCGGCACGGGCGTTCACGGCCGAGGATGAGGCCGCCGCCGGACCCGGAGGAGACTCGCCTGCTCGCCGTCCTCGGCGAGTCTACCGCCGGCCGGCGCGCTCGGCTCTCTTGGAGGTCGCGCGGTGGTGGGCCGCCTACTGCCAGGGAGGAGGCCGCTCGCCTCGTGCCGGTAGTCCACTCGCCGCGGAGGAAGGGAAGGGGAGCACGGATCCCGCTCGCCGACCTCGCCCTCGCGCTGCTCTCGGCCGGGGAGGAGGAGGCCACCGCGCCGCCCGCGGGACCGGGAAGGCTCGGTGCCGCCATGCTCGCCTCCATGCCCGGGCCGCCGCCGCCGTGCGGGCGCGCGGGCGAGCGCCGTCGCTGGCCGTGAGCCGTCCGCCTCCGCCTGCTTCGTGCCTAGTGGAGTAGTACCATCTGGACGGAGGAACCGAGGGGGACGGTTTGATTGAGAAAAAAAAGATACATGGGTCCCACTTGTTGGTATTGAGTAAACTGTAGAAGATTGATGAGTGCAGGAGAAAGATGGATAGAGTAAGGAATCTGGCTGACCATGACGGAATATTCCTTTATAGGGATTGAGTGCGGATAATCTAAATCTCGCGCGCCTGCGATCCAAAACCAATCACTAGCTGGCCACTTTAGGCCTTGTTTAGATCCCAAATTTGGGATGCCAAATTCGGTGTTCACACACATGGCCTGTATTTATGACCGTGATTTCGTTTGTATTTGTGAATTATTGTCTAAACATTGATTAATTAGACTCAAAAGATTCTTACGCAACGTAGAACCAAACTGTGCAATTAGTTTTTAATTTTATCTACATTTACATTTATCTTCCATGCACGTATGCACAAGTTTGATGTGATTGAGAGAATCTTTTTCATAGTGCCAAAATTGGAAGTTTGGGTTGAACTAATCAAGGCCTAAGATCAGGGAGAGGGGCAGAGAGAGATCAGGCGCTTTCGGCGGCAGGTGCTGTTGGCAGCCTGTCAGGCGATAGCCCAGCAGTCCTGTCTCCTCCCGGCAGTCCTGTCTCCTCCCGTGAGGCAATAGCTGTGCTCCTGTGCCACGCACATGCACTTGTGCCACGCATGGCCACGAAATCACTGGCTGGTGGTTGCCGTGCTGGAGCATTCATGGAATAATGCGCGTGCCCGCTTGACCGTTCGTGCTCGGTCCATGAAGGCAATGAAAATGCAGGCTGGTGCTGGCAGACTTGTCTGTCGCGGTGAGCAGTGACTGAACAGGGCGTAGGTGAGCAGTGACTGAGGACGCCTTGATCCTCCTCAGCTACAGTATTCAGAGTAATGTACTGTACTCCGTACGTACGTACGTACTACGTATTCATTCATTCATTCAAACACTTGCAGCGGCGACCGGCTAGCACCACAACCGCGGTGAGCGGTGAGCGGTGATTGTGGGGTGCTGCATGCCTGTGTCCCTTGCGCCTGAGTTCTCTGCTCGCTTCCCTGCCACTCTGCTCGCGCACTGATCGCTTCCCTTCCCTGATGCACTGATCGCTTCCCTGCAACTCCACTCGCACCAATACAGTATAGCTCAGCATGCATGGTCATGGTCATGGTCATGCCAAGCCAAGGTGGGAGAGTAGACCCACGCTGCACCACCGTGGCAGAGCACCATGCCACTCATCGCCCATTCCGCTGCATCAGCCGGCATGCGTGGCATGGCGCCATCTGACATGTCATCGTTTTTATCTGACACGTACGTCTTTCAGCTTTCCGGAAGCAGGCAGAGAGAGCTCTCTACAGATTTACTGTAAATAGTAACTTTGGAACAACTAAAGGATTGAAATCATGTACAACTGTTTTTTCTGTATATATAAAACCATTTATTTCTGTGCCCCATCTAAACATTCAATCTTATAGTTTTTTGTATTTTCATAATTCGTAGGATTTGAGGTGTTAGAACATTCTATTATCATTTTCCCTTACTCCTGTGTTTATAAAATGTTACATTTCAAGAAGGCCTTCAATGTGGTATATAGTAATGCCGCATAAATGATGCTGCTATTGATACATTGTTCTCTTTTTGAAAACGTAACAAAATTTTCCGCTCATCCAGCTCCGAATGTGATGTGTGGAGCCTTCACCTCTCGAAGATTATCATTCAAATTTATGATTGCTAGCTGTTGAAATATTAAACCAAGTGTCATTTGTTTATCAGTTTAAACTCTATTTTTTTGGAAACCTCTTCCTATTTTTTATTTTTTTAATAATGCAGACTTGTATTAATTAGATCTCATAGGGAATCAATTCTAGGTCTGCTAAATGCTACTTAGGTGCTCCTTTTTTAATAATGGAAAGTATATTTCAGACTTCAGCCACCAGACAACACCGGTACACCTTAAAATAAAAGAAATTGATGGAAGAATTACATCCCCAATAAGGAACTCGAATGGTCTTGCACAACACGTTCTAACTTGCTCTGTGAAGTCAACTCCAAAAGAATAAGACCACCGAGTCAAGAAATCGCCATCAAAACACGTCCATCTTCATACCGGCACCAAAGCCGACAACCTAAGTGATCTTCTAAAAGCGACGTCTCCAATAAGAAAATGACATCCAAAAATGTCATCATCGTCCCAAAACAATATCTCCAGCGAGGAAAGTAGGTGCTCTTATCACTAGACTAGAGGTCCTTTCACATTAGTTTAAAGGGTCTTTTGCTCTGTTGCCCCTATTTTAGGACTCAATTACTCGTTTGCCCCCGTTTTTTGCGTTTTGCTCGTTTGCCCTTGTTTTTAGAAAACGAAGCCGCCGTTTGCCCCTATTTTCATGTTACGTTTGGGGTTAGAAATTGCCCCCCCCCCCAAAAAAAAAGAAAAGAAAAAGAAATGAGAAAAAGACCTAACTACCCCTTATCTCTTCCCACCGGCTTCTCTTTCTCCCGTGCAGCGAGCGTGCGGCAGAGGAGCTCGCACGGAGGCGCTCGCTGGCAGCCTCACCCACGGCGCCCCGCGCCGGCGCTCGTCCGCGGCGGCCTCGCGCGCGCTGGGCTCGTCCGCGGCGGCTCCCGATAGAAGCGCCCCACCCGTGCCAGGCTTTGCTATCGCGTGTCGGTGCGCGCACACGGCCCGCTCTCCCATGGCGAAGGAGCTCGCGGCGGGGCGCCCGTGCTCCGCGGCGCTCGCAGGCGGCTTCCCAGCGGCGGGGATCTTGGAGGAATCAGCGCTGTTGCGACGGGCGCGGACTCGCGGCGCGGATGTCCTGCTCGCGGCGACGGAGGAGCCCCTCCCGCGGGCCTGGCGAGGTGAGGCGGAGGCGTGCGGCCCGACGGCGAGGTGCAGGCGGGTCCGTGCGCGCGCTCGCGGCCGGCGACGTGTCCGCGCCCGCAACCGGCGAAGCCACGGCGCCAGCGCCCGCAACCGACGAAGCCGCATCCGCGACATAGCAGCGCTCGCGTTCAGCGGTGGCCGCGCTCGGCGTAGCCGCTCCCGCGCTGCACGAAGAAGAATCTCCGCCATGAAACGAAATCAGGCTCTCAGTGGGGGCATTGTAGTCTTTGTACACTTGACTTAACGATGTTAAGTCCACTTCACGGATTAGGGGCAAGCAGCGACTTCGTTTTATAAAAACAGGGGCTAACGAGCAAAACGCAAAAAATGAGGGCAAACGAGTAATTGAGTGTTAGAATAGGGGCAATGGCGCAAAAGACCCTAGTTTAAATTCTTAGAAAATGCGTATTGGAACCATAGATCTCGAGTTTCAAACCGTAGAAGACACAATTAACTAAAATACTTCTATTTCCAATTTAGACTTTTCTGTTGAATTTGCTGGACCATGGTAACTCTGCACGTCTGCCTTTTGTAAAAAAAAGGTTAAAACTTCATCCTATATGTGGATCGACCGATGCTAGTCATCTGGCCATGCATGACAAAGTAGCGTTCTGGTCAAGATGTCACGAAATTGCGCCTGAAACTTTCCAGAGTTCGTCCACCAGAAGATGCTTTGTCTTATGTTTTGCTTGTTCCAGAAGCTGCACTGCATTCCATAAAAAAAAAAGAGTTAAATTCACTGTGGGTACATGAACTTGTGGCCAAATCCGTTTAGGTCGCTAACTCAAAAACCGGACATCTATACCCAAAACCTTTGAAACCCGTTCATCTGGGTCCAAATCCGAAAACCAGCCTGGTTTTGGCGCGTGATTTATCAAAAACAACACTCTCTAATCTCCCATCTCGCCCCTTAGCCCTTCTTCTTTCTCTGAGCACTGACCAGAGTGACCCCATCTTCAACCTCAAGTTTCCTAACGTCGCCAAATCACTTGCGTCCACAACCAAATCATAGCCCATACCCTACCACTATGTGTGGGCGGCAAAATTAGTTTGCTTGGATCCTTTTGCATGATTTGGAAAAAATACTGTGAAAAAATTAACTAAGAGGGTCACATACTCACATGACAAACAACTCGATCGGTGGCCATTTGGTTGCTAGCCAACACAGGCCTCAGCGTCTTCACGCTTTTTCAGCATATGTTTTTTCAAAAGTTTGATGATGTTTACAGTGGAATCTTCTGTAAAGCAGTCAACCAAATTTACAGTGGCATGCAACGAAACAAACACACATTGGCAGCTGAAAGTCAGGGCATACTATGTGGCCGAGTCCGGCCGGGCGTTTGTCCATGGGCAAGGCGTTTGTCCCTGGGTGGGCAGGGCGTTTGTCCCTGGGCAATGGCTGCGAGAGAAGAGGGCACGGGCCGGGCCTAGGAGAGGCCCCTAGGAGAGGCCAGGAGACACAGAACAATAATGCAGCAATATTTGTCCTCCCAAAAGGCTGCCGCTGCTAGTGCTGGTACTCTACCATACACGATGCATGGCGAACAGAGGTCCCTCGCTGGTCCTTGTTCAGTCTCATCTCACATGTCACAGCCACGGCATGCCGGCGAGCCGATGAGGAGCTGCTGGATCATCCGAGCTACGAGTAGGTGCTGCTGGATCATCTCGCCATGTGCGAGCCATGGCCCCTGGGTGGGCATACATGCACGGTGGACACCTAGACAGAGACAGTAGACGAAGGGATCCAAAAATCAAAACCCCAAAACCCAAAATGGTTGGTGATCAGATGTAGTATTTACCTACTCACAAGATTTGCAAAGACCAGATGAGTACAAACTTGCCTTTTAGCGGGGTTTTGGAGGTGTCTACAGTCTTCTTGGGTAGTAGATGCCAAATTAAACACATCTCCGTACCTGGGTTAAAGGTGTAACATGCAGATATGAACAAAGGGGGAAGGAAGTTGGTAAGGTTTCAAAAGTTTAAATTTTGGGATCATCATTGGAAACCAGCCTTTAGGTTCGAGGTTGGCCTGTTGCTGTGTGTAACTGTGTACACCAACCTCCTCCAGCGAATGCATGCAACAAGAGCTCATTCTCAACTCTCAGTTTTTCTAGAGAAAAGACATTGCAACAGGTTCAGGCAAAATCCACTGAAATCGTTCCATGCATGGCTCACGCTCTGCTCTCTCACTATAGCTGAAGTGGTGTTCTACCTGCATATGTGCTCTACCTGCATCAGCGGCGACCGACTATAGCTGAAGTGGTGTTGCAGCTGAAGTGCTCGCGCCCTCACATACTGAGGTCTGAGTGGTGTTGCAGCTGGTGAAAGCTAAAAATGTGGTGCATTGGTGCGAGCACCACCGTCCCGTCCCATCCGTGCAAGACGGCAAAGCCACAAGCGAAGCTGCAAGCTCGAGAAGCGATGCATGAGCTTGTCACAAGCGATGCCATGCCCCGGCCACTGCTGACCACCGAGCCAGAGTGTTTTGATTGCACCAGCCCATGTCGATCAGTGAATTGAACATTTTACGACCGGTCGATGCCTCACCGGCCAGCCAGAAATGGGACTGGATGCCTCGCTAGCCACTCCGTAGAGAGAGAGAGAGAGAGCGCTATAGGCCGGCGCTGCATTTGTCTGGTCAAGCCACTAAGACTGCGGTCGAAGTCATTTTCATTATTTTTTCTGTATGAGATAGAAGATCAGATTTTTATGCAGCATGCAAGGATAACTCCCTCTCTCCTTGTATTGTTTTAATCGCAGGTACATGCTCAAGTTCTTCCATCCTAAAATAAGTGTCGTTCTCGTTTCTGCGAGAAATAACTTCGATAAAGATATCTTTAAATCTAGTTTTTTAATAAATTTATTTAAATATATAAATATTAAATATATTTTCTATAAATCGAGTCAAACTTGTGGCATGAAAAACCCAAAACGACACTTATTTTGAGGCGGAGGTAGTATCGTTTAAACAAATTAGATGCTTAGAGTAAATGCATATCTTTCTTCACACTTTATTCTGAATGAATTCCAGATGCCACAGGCCATGAGCTCATGCGGCCACACCATAGGGCCGAGCGGCCAGGTGGGCACTGCCGCTGTCGCTGCCGCGCAAAGTTCGTGTTAGATTGCTTAGAGAGGCTAAGTCTTCTCAAGACTATAAATAAAAGAGGATTTGCACCCGTTCAATCTAAGCAATAGCCAAAAGGTTTGTATCCCTTCCCCTTCTAAGCCTTTGTCTTTTCCCAAACCCTAGCCACCCTCTCTCTCACCCTCACACATGCATGCCGCCGCCGCTGGCCGCCGACTCTTCCACCATCAACACCACCCTCAAGGGCGCATCACACTTATGACAACTGGTATCCGGAGACCATGAAGATCCTTTGGGCGACCATGGTCGCCACCACCGCCATGAACGTCGACATCAAGGAGATAGTGATCCTCGACACTTGCAATGACCTCCGCAACATACTCACAAGTGGAGTAGCAAAACTCAGAACTTTTTTCGGTAGCAACAGAACTCGAATGAAATAGGTGAGATCTGAATGCCACCGCCGGCGCACTAAATCTATTCAACGACGAGCTCACTGAACTGAATCGGTGAATCACGACCAAAGAGGTCGAGCGGACACGTCTCCACATCAACGGCAACATCGGCACCAACTCCACGACAGTTGAACGCAACGACGCCATTGACGACGTTGTTATGGAGAACAACATATCAACGACAACGACCACCTCCAGTCGTCATCGTTGAATCACCTGTCGCCGCAGGATCTCATGCCACCCATCGATATCAGGGGCAAAGACCCATCAACGGCGACCGAGGCGGTGGCATGTCGCAATGCAGCCTTCCACTCAGCAAGGCGGCATGCTATGCACCAACTCTGGATGCGGTTGTTGGCGCCTCCCCCCCCCTCGACCCGCACCACGGCGGCTCGTCACCGCGTTGCCATGGCCCAAAGACTGGTTGTGCGGCAGGGACCTAGGCCGCGTAGACGACCTCGGCGGTTGCGGCACACAATGAACCGCATCTAGGTAGGGTGTGAAAGAGGCCCAAAGATTGGAGATGTCGGGTTCTGGTCCTCCTAATGATGTGCCTTGGGTCGACCTGCCGTGGTACCCCCTGGATGGAAAGGGGTGGCATTAGGGGACAAGGTAGATGACGATCTCGGAGTAGGGCCTGCAGTTGAAAGGCGTTGAGGACCATGGCCACGGGGTTTGCGCTTGCCCCAGCCAGTGTTGCACCGACGACTTTTCGTCGTCCATGTCCTCGCTCATGACACAAGAGAGGGTTCAGTGGTCAAATCTATATAGGAACGAAAATGTGGTGTTGATTTTTGGTTCCGAGTACAAAAAAATCTATTTGACAAAACCACAAACCTGATAAAATCTTATTTGTGTTGTGTTGGCACAAATATATTTAATTAACAATAGGAATTGCTAAAACACAGGTGCCTCATATTTATGTTTCTTTGAGGCGACATAGCATGACCATTAGATTTAGACTGGAGGGGAATTGTTCATCTTGTACCTTGAGTACTTGTTCAGTTTTCTATTTCAATGTTCATCTTTTAAAGTCAGGCATATAAGATATAGGAAATGTGAGTAACAATTTACCTAAGAAAAAAGTTTACAATTATTTGTATAGTCAAACAAGGACAAAAGGTTGGCATGTTAATCATACAAAGATAAATAACCAATAAGTAACAATTTACTTGTATATAAAAGAAGTTGGTTGTACTTCGTACTTTTTTTCCTTTGAAAAACAAAGAATCAATGTCTTCAGAATACAAATCTACATATCTCTGTCAGCGGCTATCCTGAGCAGTGCTATCCTGAGTAAATTGGTAAAAACTGCTACTATCTCAACTCTCATTATGGTAAAAAGTTTAATTATCTCCCAAATAGGAGTAGCTTTTTTTTTAGTATAAGGCCTTGTTTAGATTGCAAGTTTTTTCACTCTCTCTCCATCACATCACCATCACATCAATTTTTGGACTTATGCATGGAGCAGTAAATGTAGGTAAAAAATTTAACTAATTACACAGTTTGGTTTTAAATCACGAGACGAATCTTTTGAGTCTAGTTAGTTCATAATTAGATAATATTTGTCAAATACAAACGAAAGTGCTACAGGAGTTAGAATTCTAACTTTTCACTTTTCAACCTCAATCTAAACAAGGCCTAAATACAGTAGGAGTAGCTTTGTGTATTGGGATTAGTGAACGCTGGAAAGCATGGCATGCGATGGCTTGTCTTGGAGACTACTGACGACCGTACCCGCCGCTGTCTCCTTAATCACCAGCACGACGTCGACGGCGAGTTCGCAAAAGCAGCAGCACTGCTGCATGCCTCGGACACCGACGAGAGGTGCTGCCCCGGAGCCGTGACGACGCCGTGCGTCAACGGTCGGTGTGTCATCTGTGGGCTCGGGCGAGGACCTCCACGTACGAGAATTTTTTTTCAATTTTAATCTTTTTTAATAACATTTACCAAAATGACTGTAAAAAAATTCTTTTTAAAAAACTAACCTTTTTGGTGGCGCTCCACGCGGCGCAATTCAATCTTGTGGCGCTATGCATGGAGGCGCCACGGGGTGGGCCCGGCTTGGAGGAAAACGGGATGCCCGGCCCGCGTGGCGGCGGCGTGGCGCCTCCATTGAAGGCGCCACGGCGTTTTAAATTTGTGTTTTTCTGTATGATTTGTTAAATGAGTTTACATCCCAACTTTTATATGAGATTAAATATATAGATTCACTACATATATGTCTGGTTTCAAAACAAACTCGAGTTACGAAAATGGGTTTTTAAATTTAGTTTTCATGTTTTTGTTATGCCCAAAGGATCACTAGCAGTGGGTCTAGCGGGTACATCCTTTGCAATAGATAGGCAGAGAAGGAGAGAGACACAGAGGAAGAGAGGGATAGATTTTACCAGAGGGTTTCACAGGGGCGGTGGAGGAAGATCCGGCGGCGCTGCTTCCCTCGGCCATCGTGTCGAGGGAGAAGGGAGGGCCGGCGTCGGGGAAGAAGTGGCCGGCGTGGCGAGTTGTAGTGGCGGCGGCGGAGAAGCTTCCCGTCACTGGCTGCGCCCCTAGGATCGGATTAGAGTTGTCGGTGGGTGTGGCGGCTCGCGGTGAACCTCGTACTGAGAGCCGCCGGCGCCCACCTCTTTATATAGCGCAGGGTGACAGGGGCCCTCCGGCCAATAGATGGGCTGGGCGCCCCGATCGCGCGAGGTTCTAAGGGGCCCGAGTTGGGCCGTTGGGCCCAACTCGGGATTGAGATCATCCTAACATTCTCCCCCTTGATCTCATCTTTAACTTTATCTTTAACTTTACTATTTCACTTTAACTTTTTATTTTACTTATTCCATCTCAGATTTGTGCATAGAACATGTTTCATCGTCACGGTCTATTGCCTTTGGATTTCACAGCTACAATACACATCTCTGGTTTGAAATAAATAAATACTTTATCTTTGGGCCCTTATTATTATCTAGGAATCATAGGCTTCTCCTTAAACCCATGCCGGCTTCGTGTTCAACGAACACTTTGGGTGGTAAGCCTTTTGTAAGCGGATCCGCGAGCATCTTTTCAGTGCTTATGTGCTCAAGATTTATAACACGATCCTGGATTTTCTCTTTCACAACATAGTACTTTATGTCAATGTGTTTGGCAGCACCACTTGACCTATTGTTGTGAGCATACTCTATAGCTGGATTATTATCACGGTATAGAGTCATTGGTCCATTGATGTCATCGACCACTTTTAAACCGGGTATGAATTTCTTTAGCCAATTCACCGCCCGATGCCTCATAGCATGCTACAAACTCGGCATACATAGTAGAGTTTGTAGTAGCTGTTTGTTTTGAGCTTTTCCATGATATAGCTCCTTTTGCGAGAGTGAACACATATCCGAGATGTGGACTTTTTGTCATCTCCCGCATAATCGGAATCCGAGTATCCTAAGATCTTTAGGGAGTCGAGATCTTACGTACGTTAGCATCGAGTCTTTTGTTCCTTGTAAATATCGCAAAACTTTCTTTACCAATTTCCGAGTGTTCAACACCACGGATTACTTTGGAATACGCAAAGCGGCCGGTTACATAAGCCAAGTCGGGCGTGTGCATACTTGAGCATCTTGTAAATGTCCAAGCTGCGAGAAGCATATGGCACACTTTTCATTTGGTTGAGCTCATACTCATTCTTGGGACAACGAAAATCCCCATACTTATCGCCCTTGACTATAGGTGCGGGTGATGGACTACATTTATGCATCGAAATTTCTCCAAGACCCTTTCAATGTATGCCTTTTGAGACAGTCCTAATACCCCCTTTCTTCTATCACGGTGAATTTCTATGCCCAAAACATAGGAAGCTTCACCAAGATCTTTCATCTCAAACTTTGAGGACAAAAATCTTTTTGTTTCCTATAGTAGACTCATATCGTTACTTGCAAGTAAAATATCGTCTACGTACAGGACTAGGAAAATGTATTTCCCATTCTTAAACTTTGTATAAACACAATTGTCCTCGACATTTGCTTTAAACCCAAAATTCTTTATAGTTTTTATCAAACTTCAAGTTCCATTGCCTTGAAGCTTGCTTTAACCCATAAATCGATTTCTTTAGGCGACATCCCATCTTTTCTTTGCCTTCCACGACAAAACCTTTCGGTTGTGCCATGTATACATTTTCCTCCAAATCCCCATTTAGGAATGCCGTCTTCACATCCATCGATGCAACTCTAAATCATAGTGTGCCACCAATGCCATTATTATTCGAGAGAATCTTTACATGAGCTGGAGAAAAGGTCTCGGTGTAATCAATTCCGTCCCTTTGTGCGAAACCTTTAGCCACAAGTCGCGCTTTAAATCTCTCTATGTTCCCTTGGGAGTCATATTTTATTTTGTAGACCCATTTACGGCCTCTTTGTTTTGGCTCCTTTGGGAATTTCTTCCAAGTCCCAAACATCGTTGGCACTCATCGATCTCATTTCATCTTCCATGGCTTCAAACCACTTGGATGAATGATCGCTTCTCATGGCTTGTTCAAATGAGGTGGGATCACCCTCCATTTGATACTCTTCGGTGATATTATTTAACTCATATATATCCTTTGGAGATAGCTGGCCTTCTTTCTCTTTGAGACCTTCTAGGGGCCTCTACATTTGGCACATCTCTTGTTGGAGGTGAGATTGCTCCCCCTCATTTGTGGCAACATTTTCAATGGGTTCTCGATGAGCAGTTCCTCATTTTCCTCTGTTGTTACCACGGGAGGAACAACAACGGGTTCTTGCTCCACGGTGTCTTGCACTATTGGTGCGGGAACAATAGGTAGCTCAAAAAATGGCTCTGAATCACGGGATTGGGTGCACACACCCGCTTCTCTTCAAGATCAATTTTCCGAGTAGCCATACTCCCCCTCATCATTTCATCCTCTAGAAAAATAGCGTGTCTCGTTTCCACAAACTTTGTGAGTCTATCGGGACAGTAGAAACGATAACCTTTTGACCTTTCAGGATAGCCAATGAAATGACAACTCACATTTTGGGATCAAGTTTCCCAATATTTGGGTTAAAGACTTTAGCCTCGGCAGGACACCCCCACACACGGAAGTGATCTAGTGAAGGTACCCTTCTGTCCATAATTCATACGGTGTTTTGGGCACCGATTTTACTTGGCACTCTATTGAGAATATGAATGGAGGTTTTTAATGCCTCTATCCATAAACTCAATGGTAAATCGAGTAACTCATCATCTTGCGCACCATATCCATTAGGGTACGGTTACGCCTTTCGGCTACTCCATTTCTTGAGGTTCACCCGGCATGGAATCTTGGGCAACTATACCATTTTCTGTAGAAACCTTGCGAAAGGTCTAGGAACTTGACCATATGGGGTATGCCGACCATAGTACTCCCCACGGTCGGACCGGACTAGCTTAATCTTTAAACTATGCTGATTTTCCACTTGACCTTAAATATTTTAAATTTATCCAATGCTTCATCTCTTCCTTTAATTGGATAAATATAGCCAAACCGGGAGTAATCGTACGTGAATGTAATGAACGAATCATAGCCATCCACACTCTTTACGGAAAAGGACCACATATGTCGGTGTGAATGATCTCTAATATTCCTGTGCTTCGTTTGGCATTCTTTTTAATTTGCTTTACATATTTTCCTTTTATGCAATCGATGCATTGCTCTAATTCAGCGAACTCCAAAGGAGGAAAAATTTCATTCTTTACTAGTCTTTCTATTCTCCCCTCGAAATATGGCCTAAACGAGCGGTGCCATAATTTCGCCGTTGCGTTGTAGTTCGCTTTCTTTTTCTTTTCTCATTTGTAGACGAGGAAACGCTATCATTCACATTACATATGGAATTCACACTTTCACATAGTGATAACATATATAATTCGTCTTGTCGGAAGGCAAGACCAACACAAATATCATTAAACCAAATGACACATTTGCCATGTCCAAAATTACGGGTAAAACCTGAATCATCCAACTTTATTACACTTATCAAATTGTGACTGCGGTGTAGGAACATAAAAAACATCTCTCAAAGTAAGACTATAGCCATTAGGTAAATCTAATGCTACATCTCCAATTGCCTCTTGCGGCACGTACGCCATTCGCAACGCTAATGGCCTCTTCTCTTTTAGCGTAGTTCTCGTCGAAATGAATCCAGTAAAGAATTTGCAACATGAATAGTTGCACCGAATCAATAAACCATGTTGACTTTGAAAACTTTGCATACGAGAGATTCATTTACAAATGAAATAACATTCTCACCCTTTTTCTTCATGAGCTCTCTTAACCAATCGGGCGATCGGTCTTCTTGTGCCCCTCCTTACCACGGTGCCGGCACAAGTTGTCACCCGCTTGTGGCTTGCCCCTGTTCTTTGGCCGTGGTTTCGTTGCATAGGACCTTTCTTTCTTCGGGAGCCGGATTGAAAGGCCTTTTGCCCTTCCCTTTGACCGAGGTTCGCTTGGCCACCGGGTTGGCCATTGATCCCGAGCTCCTCATCAACACACCGAGCAACGAGCTTGTCTAAGTCCCATTTCTCGAGCCGCATGTTGTAGTTTATGACAAAATTCTCATACTCTCTAGGCAAGGAAGCTAAAACAAAATGGATAAGGAGTTTGTGGTTGTATTTCGGATCCATTCCTTTCGGCTTATTTGCCAAGTGACTCATTTTCAAGGATATGGTCACGTATGCTACCTCCTTTGAACTTTTCATTCGTCAATTGCTTGAACAAATGGGTAGCATACACTTTGGAGGAACCAAGTGGCTGGTTCTTGATCCTCTCAAAGTAAGCAAAGCGGTGTCACACTTTTCAATTGACCTGTAAGAGCGGGTCAATTGTATTCTCAATGACTTGACACAACATTTCTTGTTGTTGTCGACCCATCGAGTATGCTTTATGTCATAAGCCATCTTTACGGGGCCAAAATCTTTCACCCTTTTGTCCCATGCTTCATCACTTTCCTGGTCTCCCGCACCGGTTCCACGAGTGCTTGTGGGACACGGTTCGTGAGCACCAGTCAACCTCGGCTATAGTGAAAGTGAAGTCAATTTTCCTCTTCCACTCAAGGTAGTTGTCTCCCCTCGGTGGTGGAATCTCTCTCGGGCGGACATCGGGGAGGAACTACCGAAATTACAATTCATATGAGGTGAGAACATAATATAAAATTTACTTTGCAATAATTCTAAATCACCGTTGGGCGAAATAGAATTAATGTAGGCAACAACTATTAATCCACATCATAATATTGCTATTAATCAACGTTGGTCGAGAATAATAACAATATTATAATCACAAGTAAAATTATCCATTTTCAAATATTAAATTCTCCCGTTGGTTCGAATTTAACAATGAAAACGATAATAACTTTAAATACGCGAGAAAAACTTTAACTTTGCATAATCAATTTTCCAGAAACATAAAAGGCTCTTTACTAATCTCTGAACAATATTATCGTTGGATAAATAATTGTACCGAAATTAGCAACAAAATCGATTCAAATTGAGCAAAACATGCTCAAAAATAGTTTCTGGAAAATTGAAAAACCAAAACTTGCAGCACACTATTCAGGCGGCCAAATTGGCCCAAAACGCGGCGCGACCCATCGCCGCGCGCGGCCCGGAGCCATGCGCGCGCGCTCTCAGCGCGGAGCCCGAACGCGGCCCGCTAGCGCTCTCGATTTTCCCTTTTTTTTTTTTATTTCATTTCGTCGCGGCCCAACAGAAAATGACGGCCCAGCCTCGCCAAAAACCGGGGCCCCTTGCCGCGCGGGGGTCGCTGCGGCCATTCGCCGCCGAGGCCCTAACGTGGGCACGGGCCGCGGAAGTGGCCCGCCGCGGCGCCCGCCCGGGCCGCTTTGGCCCGATCAACTTCGTCCGTTGATCTTAGGTTGGAGGGATCGGACGGCCGAGCATCGGTTTTGGGCGAACAAAACGCCGACCGGGGTTCGTTTGCCCTAACCCTAGACACATTTCACTCCTCTCCTCTCTCTCTTCGCCGCCGCAAAGCAGCAGCCGCAGCAGTTGCGGGTCGCCGCCGCCGGCTCGCCGGCGGCCCGGCCGGAGCTGGAGCCAGCGCCTCCCCTTGCTCTCCTTCCCCCGTCCATTTAGCGCCGCAGCTCTCGCTCTCCTTCAATTCTCGTTCCGCAACGCCAGGGAACGACAGAGCGGCGGCCGCCCGAGATGGCCGGAGATGGTGACGGCACCGTCGCGCGCCCCTTGGCCGGTGCGCGCGTTCACGTGAGGGTGAGCGCGCCACCGTCGAAGGGCCATGGCTTTGCGGTGCCCTTTGCCGCCACCCGCGCGCACTTTGCACACACGGGCGCGCCCTCGTCTCGCGCATCCGCCATGGAAACGGCCGGCGGCGGGTCGAGATGGTGAGGCCCGGAGTAGGCTGCGCCTCTTTTCTTTCTATTCCTTTTCTTTTCCCTTCCCGATCCAAACCTAGGGTTAGGGTTAGGGTTCGTGGCCGATCTGAGATCGGTTTGCCTTTCTTGATCCAATCGGATCAACTGCTTTTGCTACCCAACTCTAGATCCACGTACTAGACAAGGCCCTTGATACCATTGTTATGCCCAAAGGATCACTAGCGGTGGGTCTAGCGGGTACATCCTTTGCAATAGATAGGCGAGAGAAGGAGAGAGACACGAGAGGAAGAGAGGGATAGATTTTACCAGAGGGTTTCACAGGGGCGGTGGAGGAAGATCCGGCGGCGCTGCTTCCCTCGGCCATCGTGTCGAGGGAGAAGGGAGGGCCGGCGTCAGGGAAGAAGTGGCCGGCGTGGCGAGTTGCAGTGGCGGCGGCGGAGAAGCTTCCCGTCACTAGCTGCGCCCCTAGGATCGGATTAGGGTTGTCGGTGGGTGTGGCGGCTCGCGGTGAACCTCGTACTGAGAGCCGCCGGCGCCCACCTCTTTATACAGCGCAGGGTGACAGGGGCCCTCCAGCCAATAGATGGGCTGGGCGCCCCCGATCAGGGCGCGAGGTTCACAAGGGGCCCGAGTTGGGCCGTTGGGCCCAACTCGGGATTGAGATCATCCTAACAGTTTTCACTAGTTGTTGGTTTTCACCACATATTTTCCTCTTTCCTGTGTACTTTACTGTGTGGGTTTGTATTTGGGTACATTAGTACATGGGAGCTGAAAAGTGAGTGTACTTTACTGTGTAGGTTTATATTTGGGTACATCAGTACATGGGACCTGAGAAGTGTGAGTGTGCCTTAATTATTCTCTAGAACCTTGGCTGGACATGCAACTTTAGATAGCTATAACCATAAATTGTCTTGTCCTATTTATTCTCAGAAAAGTAGATGAACAAAACCATCAACTTTAGATAGCCATCAGCTACTTGTAGCTTCTCCAGTCTTGTCACACGGATTTATTTACTGCGATCTCTTGCATGTTGAGTTGCGCTGAAGCCTGTCAGCTGAATTTTGCTCGCAGCTGCTTCTGTGATGCTACTGCTGGGGAGCAATGGATGTAGCAATAATACCAGCCCATGCTTGACACCTTATTGGTCCTTCTGACAGCTGCTCACGCTAATTTTTCATTTCCTTCGAAGTGCATAGTGCTATTTGTTTTGAGGTGACAAGTACCATGGTGGTTTGAAGTAACGGATTGAAGTTGCTCAGTTTTCAACAAGTTGCTTTGTAAGTGTGACTTCCTTTTGGACTAGGCTGAGTATTGAGTGTTTGATTTTGTTGCTAATGTCATTTTAAGACATGTTCATTGTACTAGGACTTAGATTTCTTCGGAAATGTTTGGACTTAGATTTTAAAGCACTGTAGCGCCTACATGCAAGGCGCCACACGAAGGCGACACAGCGCTCGTCACGTCAGCCGGGCGTCCTGTCCTCCTCCAAGCTGGGCCCACCCTGTGGCGCCTCCATGCAAGGCGCCACAAGTATTGAATTGGCGCCATGAGGCGCCACCGGAAAAGGGTTAGTTTTTAAAAAGAATTTTTTAACGATCATTTTGATAAATATTATTAAAAAGGTCAAAATTGAAAAAAAAATCACTACGAGTGCTCCCGCTGCCTCCGGCCCGGTCGACGCCGCCCCCGCGAGATGGACGACAAGGTCACCTGATGATACTCTGCGAGCAACGTTGGCATTTCTCCACATCCGCATGCTGCATGTGTGGCCGCCAAGCTCCAGCGCGGCATTGGGTTGCTGAGCCCAAGCTTGCACCAACAATGCAATGGTGGGAGCCGCGACTGCCCCCACGACGGTGAGGACCAGGTCCAGCCTTGTCGGTGGCCGCGGATCGAGCCCGCGACACGCTCTATATGGCGGCGCTCGAGGCCAGCTAGAGCGTCGTGGGCTCCTTCCGACAGCCCTGGTTCGTGGCCGGGAGCCAGGAGCGTCCCGCGGCGGCATGTCACTCGAGTGAACAATACTCTATGTGGACGGAGCGCCGCCCTCCCACCTGCCCAGCGCACCATGTATGCCAGCGCACCATGTATGCGTATGCCCAGCGCACCATGTATGCGAGCCGCGCGCAGGTGGACGTCTTGAGCAGACACCATTTTTCACTCTGACGACGCGACATGACAAAGAGCATGCAGTACTCCGGCAGCCGAGACGAGGCATGGCTACTGTTGTTTGAAGCTGGATCCTGACCACGGAGATGGGACAGGACACGACCAGCTACTGTTGTTTGACGCACAGTCTGATCCGCTGCACTCGACGTTCGAGCGTGTTCGAGCACCCAAGCTACACAATCGAGGTCTGTCAGATGCTCATTGTTCACGCAGCACCGGCACGATTGACCCGCAAGATTTAGCTGTACTCTACCCTTGTTTAGATTTGCAAACAATTTGCATGAAAATTATTGCAGCATTTTCGTTTATATTTAACAATTATTGTCCAACTATGATTTAATTAATTTTAAAAGATTCGACTCACAAATTAAAGATAAACTGTGTTTTTAGTTATTTTTATCTATATTTAATACTCTGTACGTGTACCCTAAGATTCGATGTGATTGGAACTTTGATGAAGAAAAGAATTATGAGCTACTCCGTACGTGTCAAATGAAGTTCAACTTCAACCAAATTTAATATATATAATATAATCAGAAATGGTTTCAAAACCAAATAAATTCGTCACGAAAACAGATTCTATAACTGCTTAACCCATACTCTATCTTCATGAAATTTTTGTACACCATTAGATAAATTTAGTCAAAGTTTTAAACTATTCGACTTCTCAAAAAGCATGAATTACATTTTTGGGGTAAGGTAACTATCATGAGCGTGACGCAAGGCTGCCCCAGAGGGCGGTGTTGATGGTACACGAGACGGTGAACGACGGCGTAGGGCACCGCGGGCACCGGCGGCATGCTGGAGACTATAGCGGCGAGCGTGTGTGAGGTGAGGGAGTGTGCGGTTAGGTTTTGGGAAAAGACCGAGGTTTAGAACAGAGAGAGAGAGAGAAGTCTTCCGGCTGTTGTTCTTTGCTTGGATTGAACGATTATAAAACTCCTTGTATTTATAGTCCTACAAAGAATTAGTCCCTAAGCGACCTAAATCTGATGACCTGACGTGGGATCGACGGCGACATCAATAGGCCGCTCAGTCCTTTAGTTTGGGAGAACGGCTTCGATCTCATCGATACTCAAAATGATAAAATATCTACAATGACTTATAATATTTCCCCTTATATTCACTAGCCTCTCTACCGCACCCCAATGAGATGAATGAACGCTCTTAAAAATCACAGCGTCTCTTCATGCGACATCACCACCCCAGCCTTAGCGTCGGACCCGTCGGCCTCAAGTGCCTCTGCCTCGCTCGTGTCGTTGTTTCCGCGCCCTATGCCATCATCGCCCGCCTCAACGTGTCAACCATGCCACTGTCACCCAACACCAAGCCACCGTGCCGACCTGGTCTACACACCGATAAGCCCCTGGATGCTTCACGGGTTTGCCGAAGCGCCTTGGTCACCATCCTAGCCAAGTGATTTTGACCGACACGAATATTATACTCTTTTCGTCTCATAACGTTGGTCACTTTCGCTTCCCATAAAACAACTTAATAAAATATATATTAAAAATACTAATACTTATCGTGAATAATTGGTATCATTGAAAATATCTTTAAATCTAGTTTTTAATAAATTTATATTAAAAATATATATTAAATAATTGGTATCTTTAAAATATATATTAAAAATACTAATAGGTGTTGTGTTGTGCGCTGCTATGCCTCCAGCTGCAGACCGCAGTAGAGCCTAGTATGGCCTGCAGACTGCAGCAGAGGCTAGCATCTGGTGAATTCAAATGTTTGTTTCCCGCCAGCCGTTTCCCTTTGCTAGCCAAAGCCAATCCTTCCCACTTTGCCAGCCAAAGTGACTAGCAGCTAGCAAAGGGACTCAAGGGAGCGACAAGTAGCTGAAGGATCGCAGCCATGCATGGCTTTTGCTTCTCGTCTCATGCATGCGGGCAAAGAAGCGCGCCGGCCGCTGCATTTCCATGCATGCATGCGTACCATTGGGCAATGGCATACACGCCTCTCCTTGACCTGCTGGACCTGGACCTATTGCTATTGCTACGCAAAAGTTCGTATGCATGGACCAAGCAACGCAAAAGTTTTTCAACTGCGCTGCGTGGAGTACTACTGTAGCTACGAGTAGCCAGCTATAGGCGAGTACTACTGCAAAAGTTTTTCCTACAGGTATGCAGCGCAGTGTGGCCCGGGCGTGTGTACTGCTCCATTTCCAGGAAGAGAATCCTTGCCAGTTATGAACTGGGGCCTCGGTGCTAGCGTTGCTGATGGACTGAGAGCACTGGACGGCCCGCCCGATGCTTTCAGCCGAACAGGCACGCTCTCACTGCGGGGCCTGGAGCAGGCACAGCTCTCACTGCAGGTGCTGGCGTTGCTGGAGATTTGAGAGCAGGCCCATGCTGCTGGCCGATCGCTGAGCACTGGGTCGCTGCTGCCGGCCAGGACACACTAGCTGACACACTAGCTGACCAGAGCAGTGGGCTGTACACAGTGCCAGTACATCTTTTTTCAGACGCTGTTTGAAAGGATAACATGCCCCATGAACTGTACACAGTGACATATCCTGCTTCTCAATACTCGCTCCGTCCCTAAAAGAGTGTCACTTTAGGTTTTCATCTATCATGTTTGATTCTCCGTCTTATTCAAAAAAGTTTTATAAATATTATTTATTTTTATGACTTATTTATTATTAAAGGTACTTTAACACTGATTTATTTATTTTATAATATATTTAAAAAATTTGAGTAAGACGAAGTGGTCAAACACGATGTCGCAAGTAAAAAACGATACTTTTTTTTTTTTACTGAGAGAGTACTCACATATTATGTATAAATAATTTTAGCCATTATACATAGGGATGAAGACTATATTTTATGACTAATCTAATAATACCACTTATTATTATAAAAAATGTTTAGCTTGTTTTAATTTACTTTTTTTATTTAAACTAGGTATGTTCTGCCTTTGTCCAAAGATGCTTGACGTTACAGGATTCGAGTTTATACTTAACATTTTCAGTCTAAAATGTATTACAGATGACTTAACATGTTAGGAATTAAGAAAAGATCCATGAGTCATGACATTAAATGTCTGTGAAACCACATAGTGAAATTTTCCATTAAGGTGTTGTTCGTGATTTATTTGTGTCTAATTTCATTCTATTTGACATGGCACTCTAATAAACAACAGGAAGCTGTCACGCATAACCCTATTCATTCGACGACAACTTTATCCTGCAGCTATTGGTAATATTTTCATCTTCTATATCTTTATTATGTGTAAAATTATATGATGTTTGACATATTTTTTGCTCAACCACATAAATAGCCGCTAGATGGTTTAGCATGCTATTTAGACTGCTATAGCTTTTCTTAGCCTTTTGGCGAGGCAGTCACTAAGAGGCTTAGCCCGCTATTTAAAACTTTGCTTCGAACCCTTATTTTTATAAAGATATTGGAAAGTATTTTTCAAGAAACATCTATTTATATGGTTTAGGGAAAAAAGAAAAAAAAACATTGTGATCCAATTCTGCAGCGCCTTTTCTTTTTATTTTAAAAAGGCATGATATTTACTAATAAAAGAATAGGCAATACAACGGAAAGGAATGTTGACACAAAATGACCCAAAAGGAGTAAACCATAATGAAGTGAGTTTTGGCCACCTTTTTTCTGGATCAGTCAGTGCATGTTAAATTAAAGCTTGTTCTCATTGCACAAAAGCGGGGGTGTCTAAAAATCTGAAAGATCTTTCACATTCGTTTTAGTGTCGATATACTGATTTAAAGTGGAAGCTAAATGCATGTATTCAAATATACTTTATAGTTCTTCTCTATCGGATATGGATCGATATAAAAAGTAAAATATTTGACATTATTATTTGTATCCCATGAAGAACAAACTATATATTATGAATAATTTATAGTGTAAATGATATAATTTCAATATAATAGATTATATGCATCATTTAGACTACTTACAAATTTCCTTGACTCGTGAAATCGCCAACCTATATTTCAGAGAGATAATAAGTATCGCAGGATCAATTTCCATGTAACCCGAATGTTCATGAACCATAAAAGCAATCATGAGAGTAGGGTCTTACAAGTTGTGGTTTCTCCTCATGTTCTTTTTGTTTTTCGTTTCCTGTCTTCTAATCAAATATTATAAAATGACAATGAAGCCCTTGCCGTAACTTTTGAGGAAAAAAAACTCATATAGAAAAAAAGGTGAAATAATGATATTTGACAACATCATTGTGCCAACCTGTTCTTTTCAAATATCACAAAAAAGGCCATTTTAAGGTACGATTAACAACTTTTCAAATATCCCAAAAAGGGTCATTTTGAGGTACGGTGGAGACTCCAAATTTGAAGAGGTTGTATTAAAAGACGTTCTTGTGTTGTGGTTCTTCCCCTACCATCATAGCACGCTAAACTGCATTGTTGATCTGCAGAGTTGATCCCCCGGCCCTGCAAATTTTTTTTAGAGGAAAAGAGAACCACTCTCTGTAATTTTGTGGCTAAGTCTTTACCATGTGCACACGGCCCAATTGAAGACCCTGGATCGGATCATTAAGAAGGCAATTTAGCAGCAACGCAGCAGCAGGCCGAGCAGGTCACACAGGCCAGCAGCAGGCCAGCCGTGCAAGCAGCGTGCAGCAGCTAGCTTAGCCTCTGCGTGCATATGCATGGGTGCCTGTGCGGCCTCTGGCTTGGTCTGCTCCGGCACGCACGCTGCCTGGTCAAGCCTGCTGAACGCGACGCCTGGTCAAGCATGCACGGGAACAGCACAAAAGCAGGCAGTGCATGGCAGCGAGGAAGCAAGGCATGCATGGCAGGCATGCATGGCGTGGAGCTCTCGGTCATGCATGGCGGCGTGGCCGGGCTCTCGGTCAGGGCAGGACCAATGGAGGCAGTACGCTCTTGTGGTTCCAGACAACACGTAGGAATACACGTACATATGAATGGTCTTGGACTCACAAGCTCTCAATGCACACTGTATGCCTGCTACTTGTACCATCCTGACCCATGTCTGCCTTCTTTAGCCTTTTCAGAAACTTTGCAGAGTAGGGAACCCTCTCGCTGCTGCGCAACGCGTTCCTGCGTGCTGCTTGCGTGCTGCCTGCTGCTTTATGTCAGATGAAGCCGTGTATCTTCTGCAAGAGACTACATAGCACTGCGGGGCAACACTGCAACATGACGCGGACGAGCAGTGCGTATGTGGCATCTGAGGCAGTACGCCATGTAGGAGCGTTGAAGAAGCCCTCATGCATGGCTGGCTGTGCAACGCGAAAGCACGGTCAGCTAGCTAGTAGGTGCGCAGCCAGGCTATCTTCGCACAGGAGGGGATACTGGTGTGCAGCCTGCAGAGGCTATACTAGGTGGTAAAATGAACGGTAGGAGTAGCTTAGGGCAGCTGCAATGTGCATGCACAATAGTATGCACCATAAGCGTGGGACCCACTGCAGTTGGCAATAACGGTCAAACCCAGCAATGTACGGAGTAGTATACGGCATGTGAAGTGTCGAGCTTGTTCACTAATTTTTTATTTATCTCAACCATGCTGGGAGCCGGTAACGACGTTGGAGAGAGAATGACGAGACAGACTAAATATTTTTTTATTCGCTTAAGGTCGACCGCAAGCTATGGTGCGTCTTAGCTTGAGGCTGGTACTCACAATGTTTGAGATCAATTTCTGCAGCTGCATTAGTATCACCTTTTTACCACATTGTGGATACCCTTAAAGGCAAAAGCCATTGATGATCCCATGATGGCGCTGGGTCGCTGCGCACTGGGGGCCATCATCCTGTCCGCCATAGGATTCTCACAGGGAGCAGGAACGGCCTGACGTATGGTAAACTGTAAACTAAATAGTGACTCGCAGGTCTCACCCAAAGTCGCAAAAGCGTAAAAGCCGTGATGTCCGAAACCCAGGAGAATTTTTTTTAATTTTGACCCTTTTTTAAAAGTATTTAAGAAAATGCACCCGTTTTTTTCTTTTTTTTATAACTAACCCTTTTGGCAGCGCCTCCACGCGAGGCGCCACAATTCTACTCTGTGGCGCCTTGCATGGAGGCGCCACAGGGTGGGCCCGCGAGGGCGCCGCCCGGCGGCCGGGCCGTGGCGCACGCACGCGTGGCGCCCGCATGCGAGGCGCGCCACGGTGTGGCACCTTGCATCTGTGCGCCGCACCGTGGCGCCTTTGCATGGGGCGCCACGCGCCTCCACCCGAACGCGCCCGTGGCCAAGCCCGAGCCCGCCCCATTCATCCATTCAAGCCGGAGCGCCCGCCGCCGCCGCCCGATTCCGGCCGGCCCCGCCGCCGCCGCCCGGTCCGCCGGCCTCCACCGCGTTGCTCCGGCCGCAGCCCCGCCGCCACCGCCGCCCCCCGCCGCCTCCTCCGGGTTCGCCGCCCGCCAGCGCCGCCGAGCGCCGGTGAGGTGCCGGCGTGGGGGGGCGGCGGCTCGCCGGCTCGTGCGGGCGCCCTCTCGGGCGGGGCCCGGGGGGGCGAGCTCCGGTGCGCAGGGCGCCATTGCGCGCCGCACCAAGGTAATTTTTTTTTGTATTTAGTATAATCGGTTTGTTAGTTAGGGTAATGAGTATAGGTTAGTGTACCTATTATAGTTAGTTTACTTAATTAGTGAGATTAGCATTGGTTAGTTTAGCTATTAAATTTAGTTTAGCTAGTAAGTGAAATTAGTATAGGTTAGTTTTTGGCATTAGTGACATTCTAGGTGACATTAGCAATTTATTTGTAATAGACATTAATGCATTGTCGTCATATGTCTTTGTAGATGGATTGTTGTGTCCATTTGTTCTACGGAGAAATTGTTAGGAAGGAAGATGGTATGTTTCAGGGGATGGATGATGAGGTGGAGTGGTTTGATGGACCTCCTAGCTTCGAGGACCTTTGTGGCCGATTGAGTGACAAGTTTGGCGGTGATTTCACTCTCAAGGGGAGGTTTGATAGTGGGAAGACTAGGGCGCGTATGTCGTGGTGCCCTTGCGCAACCCTTTGGATTGGTCGCGATATACTCGGGTCCTCCAAAGCTCGAATAATGCAATGCCCGAGGTGGTTGTGGAGAATGGCTATAGGTTCGAGCATGATGAGGAGGCTCCATTTAATGATGATCTTGGTTACAATGAACAAGAAGCAAACGAAGTAGGGGAAGAAACTCATGGTGCTATGGATTTGGATGGCACTTTGACGCAGGAGCGATTTTGTAGGTCTTGAAGTAGGCCGTATTAGCAATGATTTTGATGTGAGGGACTTTGAAAGGGAAGAGGAGGAGCGGGAGGCGGAGGACATGATTGGTGATGATGTTAGCGGTGATTCCGATGACTCGGTGATGACAATGCAGCCACGAGATGCTAGGGCAAGTCCAAGACGTCCGATGCCACCGGCGGTTCCTATAGAGGTACTTCATGCCATGCCTAGTCATGGTCGGCTAGTCCATGATTTGCCCGAGCAAGGTGACGTTTATGAACCATGGGGTAGGATTAGCGAGGCACAGCAATTTGTCCCACCGCCACCTTACACAGAGGCAGAGCTTAGGCAGATGAGGCAGGCTGGCAAACCTTTCAGTGATGTTCCTAACTACAGAGATGTTAGTGAGGTACATATGGCAGTATGTGACACCGGCCTCCAGCTGGCAGCACACTCATTGTATGACCATACAAAAGGTGGTATGCTTAGGAAGGGTATGGTATTTGATACAATGGCGGAGATGAAGCTATTTCTGAAGGACTATGTGTGGCACCATAGACCATACCGCGTCACTCATTCCGACAAGTCGCCGAGGTAAGTGCGCATGCATCGATCATACTTGCCCGTGGGTGTTCCATGCACGGAAGAAAAAGAGTGACGGTAAGTGGCGTGTAAGCAAAGTGGGTGAAGACCACGGATGCGGGGACAATTCTCGCAAATAAGGATCATCCGCAACTCACCGCAAAATACCTTGCCCACCGTATATTGGGTTGCGTTGATGCCGACAACAATGTCTCGTAGCGATGTTACAACGGAACATATACATATTTACCAAGTATGAGGTCGATTACGGAAAGGCTTGGCATGCAAAGCAAATTGCCCTTGCCATCCGTTGGGGTATTTTGAGGAGGAAGCATACAATAGGGTTCCTCGTATATTGTGTGCAATGAAGCATTTCAACCCCGGCCGAGATGGCAAATTTACACGGGAGGTTTGTATGTGGATGCGGTTAAGCGGCATGTTTTACTTCGTGTCTTCCGGTTTTTTCTCAATGTCGGGATGCCTTCCCGATGCGTCGTCCGGTTATTCTTGTTGATGGGACATTCCTTCTTGGAAAGTACAAGGGCACCTTGATGATGGCATGTTGCCGTTGACCCGGAGAACCGAGATAGTACCCATCGCGTATGCTTTGGCGGAGTCGGAGAACAATGAATCTTGGGCATGGTTCATGAACAACCTCCGGACGAAGGTTCTTGGTGTCGATCGAACCATTTGTTTGATCTCGGACCGGCACGCAGGGATCATTAATCCGCAAGCTAAACATATTGATGGGTACCCGCCACTTGTACACGAGATGGTGCGTGCGCCATTTCGCCGCTAACTTCTCGGCGTAAGCGGAAGGAAGGCCGAGGTTTGTGACATGTTAAAGAATCTATGTTATAAAAGAGAAAAACATAAGTTCGACGAGGGGTTGAGAGAATTGAGGAAGGTGTTGGAGCTAGGCGCTGAACAATGGTTAAACAAGCAGTTGGAACAGAAGGAAATGTGGGCATTGGCATATGATGAGGGTGGTTTCAGGTTCGGGATCACGACCACGAACGCATGTTCTCACATGCCAGCTCGTGTGTTGTGCTTGTGTAATGATGTAATGCACTGGTATTTCAAAGATTAGTTGCAAGACATTGACTTCTAATAATTAACCACTTCGAACACATAATAACAAAATAAAAAGGTGAATTGGTACAACATAGTTCACATCACAACAATGTCATAAGTACTTCACGACAAACGACATAATGAAATTAGTAGCATCACAAAGGAAACGTGCAAAGTGCATGATAATTAAAATAACAGTCCAAGACTAGGCGCCATTGCTCATGAAGAAACCATACGGCTACCGAGTAGCGAGGCCACTTTCCCTTCCTGCGCGCGTCGGGATTATCCTCCGGCGCGCCTTAGCACGACGCACACGCTCAAGCTTCTCCTCCCCTTTCGCCTTGTCCTCGGCCCGCACGCCTCCTTTCCTCCTCTTCCTTATGCTCCCTCCGCATAGCCTCTCTACGTCTCGGCTCACGTCTCCTTTCAACCTCGCATTAAACTCCTTCTCGCTTTGCGGGAGCCTCTTGTTTAGCTCACGATCTTAGTGTCGATCCACCGCTCAAAATCACAAAGCGGTGGAGGTGTCGCAACATTGACAAGTATTAGAAAAATTAAAACATTGTCAATGTACTACACAAGACTAGATAAACAACATCACTATAAATCAATACTCACACATAATGTCTTGCGTGCGCCGACGCTCGAGAGGTGTCCATGCAAAGTTCTTACACATCCAATACCTCGCGATAGGTCTCCTCATCTTCGAAATGTCGACCTTGCAAGGATCCCCACGAAACACATGGGAGCTGGAACGCCTTCGGGGAGAGCGGTAGGGTGTATGGGCTCTTGGGTAAACGACCATAGCTACAATTCAAGATATCTAGTTGCTAAGTGTGTGGTTCTCCAATTGTAGGTGCAAATGAATTACAAGTGGATATTACCTAGGCACACGACCTTTTTCCACGCCTTGGCATCCTTCCACCACGCCTTGGCATCCTAAAATTATTTAAAACCATTGCTCCAATCAATATTGTCTCTAGGGTTACAAAATAAACCTAATTCAAACCAAATTAAGGCACAAAAATTGATGAGGGAGTCACATTACCTTGCTTGAGGAGATGAACGGATTAAATTTCAATTTTCACGGTCCAAATCGTCGATTCAATGGATGGGGTGAGTGAGGAAGAGGAAGAACTCGGGAGAAGAAGCGAGCAAATGAGAGGAGGTGGGTGCTCGGGCTCGGCGGCGATGACTTAGGCGCTGTGGCGCCCCCAAAGAGGCGCCACGGTGCGGCGCACAGATCTGCGCCACATGGCTTGTGGCGCCTTGCGTAAGGGCGCTCTGTGCCACGGGAGCCACGTCGCCTGGGTTTGCTGGGCGGGCGCCCTCGCTGGCCCTGCGTGGCGCCTCCATGCAAGGCGCACGAGTAAAATGTGGCGCCTCCGCGTGGAGGCGCTGCCAAAAGGGTTAGTTATAAAAAAAGAAAAAAACGGGTGCATTTTCTTAAATACTTTTAAAAAAGGGTTAAAATTAAAAAAAAATTCACCCAGTAAGACAGTAAAATGTCCGAAACCCAGGAAGACAGTAAAGGCGCGTCCTTTTTGGCGTTGAAAGGTGCAACACAGGCCGCACAGCCAACGCCGGGGCCTTTGCCAAGAGAGCAGGCAGGCAGAGAGCAGGCAGGCAGGGGACTGTGGCAGTGGCAGTGCGGCGCCGGAGCGAGCTCCTGCTGCAACGGACCATGCTGCGGCAGTGGGCTGCAGCAAAGACTAGGCTACTCGATCACGGGTCCCCTCGTTTCTGTAGTGATCGCCACAGTCATAGTGGCTTCCGTACCGGGTACCGGCCGGTCCTTCCTTGGACTGGACGCTGGAGGAGGGAGAGAAAAGTCGGGGCGGCCTCTGGCTCGAGTCACGTGAATGCCGTGGCTACCCGCGGATAAGACCAGGGGCCACTGGGTCCGCGTGGGTCACCCTGTGTTTTTTTTACCGGTGGACTTAAACCGACCGGCCGCCTCCGGTAACGGTAAACCGGCCGGTTCGACCGGTTTACCGGAAAAAACCGCCCGAATTCAAATTTGAATTCGAAAGGCGCAGTTCATCCGGTTTGTACCGGTATACCGGCCGGTTTGCACCGGTTACCGGCCGGTTTTCCGGTAAACCGGCCGAACCGGTTTTTTTTTTTTTTTTTGCTTGAATAAACACTTTTTTGGGGTAGTTTTTTGCCACCTATTAATGTTCACATACAACACAATGTGGTACTAATTAGCATAAGTCAATAAAGCAATAATATTTAGTCGAATACAAATACAACTACAAACCGATACGTAGTCTCATACAAATAAATCGTCGCATACAAATACAACCACGTCGTCGCATACAAACGGAACCACATAGTCTCATTCACTCCGGAGGATGTATGGGAAGACCCCATATCGGCACGACGCTTCATATTCGGCGGTGGACATAAGAGAGATACCTGCTTCTTTGGAGGTTCGGCCTTGTATTGTTGCCAAGTTTTGCCCGTCCATCCGCTGTTGTCTCCCAATCCTGAACTAATGTTCTATAAAACTCAGGGTCTTCCCATTCAAACACCCATTTATTAGCAGGCTGCACGCTCACGTCAGGAATGGGATAGCTATAAGTAGGCTGTGAGGTATCACTGTAGGAGGAAGAAGAGTACTGTGGGGTGTCGTAGTCCGTCGGTGCATTCCATCTCCTTTGCGATGACGGTTGCCCATGGTCACGGTCTTGAGTACAATGTGTGAAGTCGGTCTCGCCGCAATCAACCATAATTAGTAGGCATTGATAGAAAAAGCGTGCGAATGTAGGTGCAATGGATACTGTGAAATGAAGAGCCGCGTAACGAGGATCACCGGCATGACTTTCACCACCACCACCACCTTCATAGCCACCACCACCACCACCACCACATTCATAGCCACCGCCACCGCCACCGCCACCGCCACCGCACCGCCACCGCCACCGCCACCGTCACCGTCATCGTCGATCGTCGAGTCACCACTAGCACGAGCCCGGCTATCCTCGAATAGTATGGCCGGCTCACGGTTCTTGCGCAGTGATTGCGTCAAGCTCTCGTCGAAAGTAGGCACGCACATCGGGTGGCACTCGTTGCAATGCACGACCTCCGCCCGCGCCCGCCAAATGCCGCTTGAATCTAGTGCAACCACCGCCATGTTTCGTCACTTTACGAGTAATTGCAATACCATCCGGGAGCAAGGTTTTGACCATGCTCCCATACACGATCGTGGGGTGCCCGACATTGTCTACCCGCATGAACGAACAACAACATACACATACCAATATATAAATACACCAAGTGCACGAAATGTATGTCAAGAATATATATCAAGTGCCTAAATCACTAAGCCACACCTAAATTCCATGTATATCAACAATATAAAACAAAAAAATACATGCATCCTACCCCAAATCCTACCTAAATCATACCCTACACTATAAAATCCTACCTAAATCATAGATCGGGACCAAAAACATACCCTACAAGCATATCCTACCTAAATCCTAGAGCTAAAAGTACTCTAAACAAAAAAAAAACAAAAAAAAAATAGAAACTCACCTACTCGGCGGCTAACCGCCGAAGACTCCCGGAAACCGGGCCGGCCGGGGCCAGTAAACCACCGTCCGGAGCGGTCCATGGACAGCCGCCAGCCAGCCGTGAAACCGGAGTACCTAGCGGTTTACCGCCCGTCCGGCGGTTGTAGGGCAGCGGGCCTTGGTTTAGCGCGGAAGAGGGAGGCGCGGATTGGCTTTCGGGGCGTTGACCCCCCCCCACCATGACGCACGGCGCCTTATGCGCCCTCGGCCTTTATTGGGCCTAATGGGCCTTAACGGGCCGCGCCCTTTTTTTTTTTTTTTTTTTTAAACGAACTCAAATTCAAATTCTTTCATATCACTCGACGTCCAATTTCAAAAATTTTTACACCATTGGGTTCCATAATTCAAGAGCTATTTTTAGGAATTTTTTTAGCATTTTTTTTTCAAACTTCAAATTCGAATTTTGGGCGGTCCGAACCGGACCGAACCGGAACCGGACCGGCCCGGTTAGCTCGGTAACCGCGGTAAACCGCGGTTTACCGAGCGGTAAAAAAAACGCAGGGGTCACCTATACGAGCAGGCTGCAGCTGCACACCACTCTACACGAGCACTCGCCCGTCGCACTGTATCCCGTGCAGGGTGCAAGGCGACGAAGACGGGGTCCACCACCTGGCACCTCTCCACTCCACCGACATTGGAAGCACCCTGGCGGGGAACAGCAGAGCACATCACAAAGCGGGAGCAGCAGTGCATGCGGGCGTGTGGCAGGGAGCAAGCAACGTGCATGTATGGATAATCCGAATCCGATTATATGCGAATGCGGTCTAGGATATGGAATTGGCGAAATCCGACGGATATGGATTATCCGACAATTGGACGCGGACTATCCGACGCTTCTAATAGGATAACCGAATATTTTAAGGAGTCTAAGTGGCAAAAATACAAGTCGGCTTGCCCATGATATAAGCATCATTATATTATTATATCCCACGGTAAAGATCGTCAATAAGTTGTGTACATTAAACACCAAAGCATAGTACTAGTACTCGAAAAAAGTGAAGGCAAAGATTTGCCTAATTAAGAATATTTATTTGATTTAGACACTTGTTTATACTCTTAAATTCAAACTTAGAATTTATACTAATTTTGTGACCTCTTAAATTAAAATGGTGCACTGATGGTGATTATTCGTGTTATGCTGTAGCTCTATGACTTTGGTTAATAAATTATTTCTCATGAAAAAATGTTTCTCATCATAAAAAACAACAGCACATATATATTATCCGATTTAGAAAATTCCGCTTCCGCTCCGACACCGGTCCGAAACCGTACCATTTTCGATATCCTAAAAATTCCGTATTCGCATCCGAATCCGCATGATATCCGCTCCGCTCCGAATCCAATCAAGAAAATAGGATTAGGATATGGGGAAGCTATTATCCGCTCCGATCCGATCCGTTTTCATCCCTAGTGGTGATTTTCGGGTGGTGGTGATTTTCTGAATCATGCGTGGCTCCGCAATCCAAACTTGATGGGGCCCATCGGCCACTGAGGAAAGAAGCTCAAGTTTTTGAGATTAAGGAAAGAAGCTCAAGTAAACTCTCATCGGTTTGTCTCAAAAAAAAAAAAAAAAAAGTAAACTCTCATCGGTTAGTACGTGGGAAAATGTTGCTGGTGAGCAAACATTGCCTGAAATTAGTCAAGACAAAGATTTGCAACGATTTTTCTCGGCTGTCCGTATGTTCAGTTTTGGTCGTGGCTATTTTTAATTTTCTTTTATAGATTTCTTCATCTATCTTTTGTCCTATCTCTAGTCGGTGGGATCTAGATTCTCGTAATCCCACATGCAGCCATACTCGATGGTGCTCTCACTAGCTGATGGAGTGGGGAGTGGAATGGAGTGCATGCAGCCGATCTCATCTCTCACATTTCTCTCACCTCTCTCCACTCAGCACTAGAGATTGGATTTTCTCATACTTTTAAAATGCAATAACACACAAACAGATAATCCGTATGATGAAACTTTTGAAGATTACTGTAGAAAATAATAAGCCAAACAAAATGAGATCCATCAAGGCTATGTTTCGATAAAGTTTTCAAAATGTGGGCCCCATGTGTCATTTATATTTTTAATATAAAAATATAGTCAATATGGGTCTTATTTTATAGATTTAATTTCAATCAGTATTCTAGCGCAAACATATTACATGGATAATATACTGTTTAGAAGCTATGGCTATTCAAAATTTCATAAACCATAAAAAATGAAGATGTACTATCATGTACCTCTTTTTAGCCTTTCACATGCTTGCATGCAAGAGTGAGCGCGCACTCATCAGCTGGTGGCCGGAGTGGTCCTACTGCATGCATGTGGGGATGCATGCAACGAGAGTAGAAACGGCAAGAGAGTAGAAACGGCAAGCCTGTGAATGCAGAATGAGTTTGTAGCGTGTAGTTGGTCGTTTCTGGGGAATGTAGAGCTACCCATCGTGGGGGATAGAAAACACCGGTGTATGGAAGTTATTTTTGATATATCTATAGGAGTATGTGGGTTAAATCATTCTTACATATATTGTATGCATAATAGGTTTGACTATGAACTAGAACCTGCTAGAGGAAAACCCGAAATACGTGGATGATGTCGTCCTCGTTAGTGTCCTTAAAGCATCCACTACCTTTCCGGTGTCTGGATTCTGTCCAACACAAGTCGGGTGCATGACCCCTATTTCTCAACATTTATTATGTTTTGTTTCTAAAGTAAGTTTTGAGAAGAAAGATTTACATCATTTATGTAGTTTTGATTAATAAATAAAATTCTCTTTTATTACAATATGGATTAGTTTCAGTGGTACAACTACTTATTTTATGAACCGGAATGCCGGGCAGTATGTAATTCCTAACAAGGTCTGCCAATGAAAAAATAAAGAGAGATCTCATGTCATCATCTCTGGACAGACTAATCTTAATGCATCTACAAAAAATTACAAAAGCCTACAATAATTATGCGCTTTGCAATAGGAGGAAAAATATAAGAAGATGTATTTTAATTTGAATAAGGTTTAATAGAACATTGTTATTTAATGTGAGCATTATCTTATATTATGGAGCGACGGCCATCATAAAATAAATTATAAAAACATATAAACATAAGTAGTTTTTGTATAAATGTTAGTAGTTTTTTCCCGTTGCAACGGTGGCATATTTGCTAGTAATACATAAAAGAAATAAAGAAATAAACATTTGAATTCAGTATTTGTTCCATGATTTTAATTTCAAAACTACTTTTTAAAGGAAACACCCTCTTTTGTCATTCGCTCTCTATGGGTGGAAGATCAAAAAATAGGATTCTAATAAAAACAACAAAAACATTGAAAAGAAAATTTGAATTTTGAAACTCTTTATTCATCATGTGTAACTAAAATTAGTTGCAATTTCTTCTTGTTGTTATAGAACCTCTAACAAGAATATAAAATCACAGATAGCAAAAAATTCTTACTCCCTCTGTTCCACAAATAATTGCAAGCAATTTTTTCTCGGGAAGTTAAACTTTTCTAACTTTAACTAGGTATTTATAAAAAAGTTATGTTTACAATGTGTAATAAGTATTGTTAGTTGACATGGGAACATACTTTTATATTAGATCTATTTGAAGATCTAAATATTGATATTAGTTTCTATATACTTGGTCAAAATTAAAAGAGTCTACCTTGTCACGAAGCAAGTTGTGCAATTATTCATGTGCCAGGAGTACCTTGCACGATCTACTTTGTCCGCCTTGAGTTGTTTAGGTTTGTGTGACCTTGCAAGTTGTCCATGGACGCTGGGGATGAGCCGCGTGGGCCGCTGGGGTGCAGGGAGGGAGCCGGTGCAGGGAGGGGGCGGCGTGCGTTGGGACTTCGCCGGGCAAGTGTGTCGCGCGGCCGGTGGGTGGAGGGGGAAGGGGCGGCCAGGCTCGCCGTCGGGAGGAGACCGGGTGGGGGGATAGAGCTACGAGAGGAGAGAGAGACTAGATGGGGAGAAGGAAGGAGAAGGGAGGAGAGAGACCGTGTGTATGACGTGTGGTCCCATTGATGGGTAGTTAGGATAGATGAAGAATATAGAGTATGAATGAGTGCGGGAGAATTGGATATAAAGTAGAAGATTTTCATGACTAGGATAGAATATTCTCTTTGAAGGAGGAATTTAGAGTACGACGAGTGTGTGTAGTCTAATCAACCACAAAGGCCATAGTTAGATACCAAAATTTACCTCCGAGAATCCACTATGCAAAAAGAATATTCTCATCACATCAAAATATTGACATATGCATGAAGTACAAAATTACACGAAATTAAAAACTAATTGCACAATTTTATTATACGTTGCGAGATAAATCTTTTAAACCTAATTCATTAATGTTTTGACAAAAATTCACAAATACAAATGAAATGCTACCGTAAAGAATCTTTTACTATGCAAAGTTTACATAAATGTGACAACTTTGGCTATCTAAACTAGGCGAACCATACAGGATCGATCGAGTCTGCCCTCGGGCACGCAACCATGGTGTGACATGGTGTTAATAGAGCCTCAGAGCATCGATGCTCTGTTGTGTCGATGCTCTGTTGTGTCGATGCTCTGTTGTGTCTGTCTCTCTGATCTCTGAGCCTTGATCGATCTCTGATCTCTGAGCCTTGAGCGATGACTGGTCCCCTTTTATTTCCTGTACTGAAGCAAAGTGGGGGAGCTCAGGAATCACCGCGGCAGGCATGCATGCAGGAGAAACAAACAACAGTGCGCCCTGCTGCCTTGATGCTGCCCTGATGCTGAGTGCATGCGAAATTGCGAACCCAGCAGGCCCAGCATCAACGGCGACGATAGACAGCAACGATAGACAGGAGCTGCTAGCCAGCCTTTGACCACACACACGACGAGCTCACGTTTGAACGCACGGGTCCCGCCGGAACCGAAAGCGACGAAGCAAAAAAAACTACTCCTACGGTCGTGCCACTGCGCCACTACTCCTGCGGTCGTGCCACTGCGTACTCCACGGACCATACGGGAAAGCGAGGGAAATGGATCGGCCTCGTCTCGCAGTTGCGCGCGTGTCGTCGTTTCAATTCAACTCAGGTCTGAACTCTGAACCCAAAACCAGAAATCTTTAACCAGAACCTGAACATGGAGAGCTAGAGGGAGAGCTAGAAAAACTGAAAAAGGGGTCAAGAATCTCAAGATGGCCGGCCAGGGCACGATAGCGGTTAAGAATCTCAATGGCTGGCCAGGGCACGATAGCGGCACGATAGCGGTCAAGAATCTCATCAAGATCGCCCGGCGGGCACGATAGGAGCTCCGGCCGTGACCGCGTGTCTACTTTCAGACTGAGCCGGCCGGGGGCAGCGCCGAACGGACGGGGGCCACCTCTTGCCGGATCCCTCGTGTATTAGTCGTGTCCTGCAGGCTGGCTCGGTGCTCGGTGGCACTTGAAGACGACGTTGCATGGCACTTGAAGACGACGCTGCATGCAGACAGTGCCACTCTCTGCCAGTGCCAGGCGAGTTACCTCTGCACGCGTAGACTGAGACCAGACCACCAACATTTGCCACGTGCTGTGCTGTTGCTACGAGTGATGGCCACGTCGTCTCTCTCAAGTCTCATCCATGTATCCATCGACCGGTCTCCTTTTCATGTGGCGAAAGCGACCGCTAGCTGTATGGGTTAAGCTTCTGTTTGAGTGGGTTAGGTTAAAAATTTTGAGATTCTGTGATACACCATCGAAATTAGAGAGGGACAGTAAGCTAGATTTTCTTCAAATTCTTATATCTTATACTGCTCAAAAACCTCAAAATATTCATAATTTTTTTCAAGAGAATTTTTTAGGTTAAAGTGTCGGTCTATCTAGTAATAAAAGTATAAGCATGTACACAAAAGAGAAAACAATAAACACTCTACAACACGACCACCGGAAACCAACACACGGTGTTACCAATGGTATGACAAACCACCACAACCGTAGTTGCCCGTAAAACCAAAGGTCACCTGCAGCAACAACCAAGAAGACATTCACTAACCGTGCTTTGGCTTTTCTTTGACCCTTTCTCTTAATGAAATACGGATACAAGACCGGCTCACGAAAAAAGAAGAGATTCACTAAGCAATGTATCCATAGAAGAAATAACGTCCGCAACACCGTTAATGCCAACTAGAATACCGGTTCAACAGGGAAAAAAAACCCAAAGTAGAGGCGAGGACTCATTCGAAAAAAAAACCAGAGAATGAGACGAGGACACACGACAATGCCTCTAGTGAGTGCCACGACGCCCACAGTAGTCAGTAGACTTTGGCCTTGTTTAGTTCCCCTAAATTGGGGGTTGCCAATTTGGCATGTGCTACTGTAGCGCACTGTAGCATTTCGTTTGTATTTGTAAAATATTGTCCAAATATTGATTAATTAGGTTCAAAAGATTCGTCTCGCTAAGTATAATTAAATTGTGCAATTAGTTTTTAATTTTATCTAAATTTAATACTCCATGCATGTGTCGTCATTTTGATGTGATGGGGAATCTTTTACTGTACTAAATTGGCAACCCCCAATTTGGGGAACTAAACAAGGCCTTTCTTTTACAACATCTATCCTTATCTCCCTCTCCCTCTCTGTCCATGCATCCATCAGACAAGGACAATGTTGACACTCAAAAATGACCAAGGTAAAAATGACTATTTTGGTGAGTTGTCGAAAGTGGAAACGGACTTCACCATTGCGTTCCTCTCGTCGAGACGATCAAAAAGCATATATGGAATGCCCAATTTGGAGTTCGGACAAGAAAGTTATGCACCCGAGAAAAGTCACTTGACCTGCTGGAACTTCCGATCCGGGGAGCCGGAACTTCCGATCCGGGAGCCGGAACTTCCGATTGGGACCGAACTTCCGGTCCAACCCCGGAGGTAAATGCCGATGCGCGGTTGCACGCGAGATGAGACCATCGGAACTTCCGGTAGTCACCCGGAACTTCCGATTATGACGAACTTCCGGTCTAACGCCGGAGGTAAATCCGATGCGCGGTTGCACGCGGATTGTGACCATCGGAACTTCCGGTAGTCACCCCGGAACTTCCGATTGTTGCGGGAATTTTCCGGATCTCGAACCGGTTTGTTTCTAAATCGGGTTTTGGTCAATTTTGGACGTGGGAAACTTGGAAAATAAGCTTTGGAGATGTTTCCTACTGGGATAAGACCACCCCCCCTATATATACGAGGGGATCATGGCCGATTGAACCCATCCACATCAATCGACAAAACACAACACGATCAAACATGATCTAATCTATCTTCTCCTACTTCTCCTCTCTCCCTCCTCCTTCTCCGTCGCCGCTGCCATGAACAGGTGATCGACGACGACAGCAAGCCCTAGAGCGGTCAGGCCGGCTAGGGCGCCCCATTGCCGCCGTGCGCCCATAAGGGTCCGTCCCGGGCGTGTGGGGTTTCGGGTTTCAAGAGACTTCGCCGGCGTGTCTTGCGTATCGCGCTCCCGACGAGGCTCCTCCGGCGACGTGTCTTGCGTATCGCGCTCATCGCTGGAGGCACAAGGTCCAGTGTGGACATCCGTTAGGCGCCGGCCGATCTCCGTATTCGGCTTGCCCTACATCTACCAGCGCCGGCCGATCCCGTATTCGGCTTGCCCTAAAGCTACCAGCGCCGGCCGATCCCGTATTCGGCTTGCCCTACATCGAGCGATCTAGCTCCTTATCCGGTGTGTCGACCGAATTTAGCGTCAACACACTTTTTGGCGACTCCTACGGGGACGATTGCTTCGGCTCTACTTTGTAGCCGAATCCTTTCGACCTAGCCTATCCATTGATTTTAATATTTTTGTGTTCGCCATTACCGTTGCATCCGCCCATAAGGTCGATCGCATCGGTTTTGATCTCCCGTGATTTTTGTGCTATTCATCGGAAGAATTCAGCAAGGAGGTCAAGGATCCAAGTCATGGAGTATCAAGGGGAGTCATCGCAAAATTACTACAATTACTCCAAGGTACAACTTGCAGATTCAGATGATGAGTTTTATAATTATTTTGCAAGTGATACAAATTGCAATGTTGATGTTGCTATTTGTGATGATAATAGATATTTTGCATCGGTCGATGCTCTTGATGAATATCATGATCAAGAATCGATGTTTGATGATTTTGATTCCTTTAGTAACATGCAACATGTAAATTCATATTCATCGGCTAATAGCTCACATTATTTGTTTTCACCACAAGAGGAGCCGATGAATGAGACAATTGGCTATGATGATAATTTAGCCAATTACTCTCAAGACTTAGCACCTTATGATATTGAAATTCATAATTCGGCTTCATATGATTTTAGCCAAATCAATGAAAATTCAGCAAGGTGCATTAGTGGCAATTCTCATAATTCGGCTTCATATGTTACTACTAACTCTAGCCGAATCAATGAGAATTCAACCAAATGCAAGAAGGCCATTACTTGTGATTCGGCTTCATATGCTACTTGTAGCTTTAGCCGAACCGAAGAGGATTTAGCCCACGCTAGAAATCCATATGGCTCTTCTCAATGGAAAGTGCCCGCTTATCATAGGCCATACACTTTACATTATGATTATTTAAAGTCACCTAGTGGTTGGACATACCGAAGTTTGAAAAATTTAGCGGTGAAGGTGATGATCATACCGTCGGAACACGTTCATTTGGTATCTTGAGATTTTGCACTTATGTAGTGCAGGTGAAGAAGACTATATGAAAGTGCGGAATTTTCCTTTATCTCTTACATTCGGTACCGCTTTTGTATGGTTTACATCTTTACGAGAATGTTCGTTGGATCATGGTCTTGTTTGGTGAAATTGTTCCGTAAACATTTTGGCAAGACTAATGAAAAAAGGCCAATTACAATTAAGTCATCGGCCAAAGGTCAATCCAAATTGGTCCCTTCGGCGTCCGAAACCGATAAGACCAGTTTAGGGAAGACTAACATTATACCTCCCGTATGAGCTTGTCCTATTGTTTCTTTGATCGAAAGGGCAAACTTGTTTTTAGGAAACATCCTAAATTGGTCCCTTCGGTGCCCGAAACCGATAAGACCGCTTTTAGAAAAACTAACGTTATACCTCCCGTATGAGGTTGTCCTATTGTTTCATTGATCAACGGGGCAAGCTTGTTTTTAGGAAGCAACCTAAATTGGTCCCTTCGGCGCCCGAAACCGATAAGACCAATTTAGAAAAGGCTAGCACTATACTTCCCGGAGATGTAAATCCTTCACCCCGCAATAAAGTGTTTTCCATGGCCGAAACTTTGGAGATAAATAATCCGGCCATCTTGATCCGACGGAGCAGCCGATTCTACTATTGGAAAGAATGTGATAATCGGCGAGCCAAGAGAGCCTAAGAAGGGAAAACAGATTTTGGACCGTGAAGTGGTGCTAGAGAAGACCGATGGTAACCGAGAGAGCCTCAAGATTACTATCAAGTCTTCTAGACTCGGGGGGCAAGCCCAAACTTTTAGGGATAAGCAAAAATCGGTTAGTAATGATATTATGCGAGAAGATAGTGAATAAGTCGACTTTAAAAGTCGGCCAAACCGATTCTAATATTGGTATGCGGAAAAAATCAGCAAGACCGATTTCTCAAATCGGGCAAGCTAGTTGTAAGCGAAAAACGCAAAGATCAAGCGTTTCCCATGGCCGATTGAGCTATAGCCAATCGAGCCTTAACAAAGTAAGACCGATTAAGCCGTTCCTTGCAAACTTGCTAATCGAGTCCAAGAAAAGATCAATGAGCGAGTTGTTGCTAAAATTGTTTCTACAGTGCTTCAACCAAAGAAAATGATGGACCGATTATTGTTGATAATCCGGACCAATCAAACATTGAAAAGATGTCAAGGGGCACTAGTGCTAGCAATTGTGAAGCTCAGAGCAAAGCATCAACTCCTAAGAATTTCAAACCACCATGGTGCCTTGCGGTATGTCGAAAACACGAAGCGTAAACTTCGCCGTACTCAATGCATGAAAGATACACCTATTGTAGTGCCTACCGATGGGACTTTGGTTGATTCGGTTTCCTTTGTTGATGATCTTGCTTTTGTGCATGTTAGAGAATCTTCGAAGGTCATGATGATTGCATACCTCATGACGCTATCTTCAAGAGGCCATCAGATCCGGTGAAACACCTTAGAGCATTGCATGTGACAGGGTATATCAATGATAATTTGGTCAATCACATGTTAGTGGACACCGGGGCCGTGTGAATTTGATGCCTTATTCGCTTTATAAGAAGCTTGGTGGATCGATGAGGAACTAGTTAAAACCAAGAGAAAGATCAATGGAATTGGAGGAGGAAAACCTACTTTGGTCAAGGGACTTGTCTCAATGATGCTTACCGTTGGGAGCAAGACGTTAGCCACCAAATTCTCCATTGTAGAGGTGCAAGGGAACTACAGTTTGATCCTTGGGCGAGATTGGATTCATAACAATCAATGTGTACCTTCTAGTTTGCACCAGTTCCTCATTCAGTGGGTGGATAACAAGGTTGAAATTGTGCATGCATTTATTCACCTATGCTATGCTTGATGCCCCTATGCCTGGGGGGCATGGTGATATGAAATGCTTATCGGGAGAGATCTTACGGGTTTTGAGTCAATAGAAGAAGCCATGTTCCAGCCTCTCTAGAGCCAATCAATGATCGGCTCCATATCATCATATTATATGAATTTTGCTTGAACAGAAACATCATCGGCCAATCTATATGAACAAGTTGATATTGGAATTATTCCGTGGCCGATGCATGCCGAACAAAATTTAGAAGCCGATTATAATTTGGTTAATCGAGCTTCTCATGAATTATTTGTCAACACTACTTGTTCTTCGTGCATCTAGAGGTTGATCTCCATTCATATCATTGCCGAAGTGACTACAATAGTGTTGCCTTGATTCAAGAAGACAGAAAAGGAAGTGTGCTATTATTGATTAATGTCTTCTTGATCCCAAGATGAGGTATGCCCATATTTATATATACATGTCACTATATTATGTACTTGGGTTATTCCTTGCCAAATATATGTGTCATTGTATGCCAAGCCGATGTGTGCATTTTATATCGGCTAATCCTCATTGTTAGGATGGGCAAGTGGGCATACACTCTTGCTGAAAAATGATTTGACTCTTGAGCCACTAGAAATAATTAAAGGTCAAGTCATTGCTGATTTTTATTGTTGAGCATGTTTGTTATCCATGGAGGCTTTAATCTTGATTAATCGGCTTACAAATCATTGTTTCTTATGGAGTACGTTATTTGAGACACCAAGCCGATTAAAACCATATTTTGAATCAAACATTAGAGCCGAATATGAAGTTCTTTCATTCGGCTTGGTTTTATTGCACTCTATGCAAGCAAAACATGTTGAGGCAAAAAATATGAGAATTTAAAGGCCAACATGATAAGCTCAACACGCATCCGGCTATTGCATTGGTGGATATAACTTTCATATATGAGAGTAGTCGATGCATATTTTTCTATACAGTACAAGTAAATTGGTTCAATCGATTGTAATAAATCGGATTAACCAATTCTTCGAGGCGTATGCCATCGATTTCTCAAACGGTGTCTCAAATCGGTCTAGTTCAAAGTTTGGTAATTCTAGTGCCGATTTAGGGAATTGGAAGACTCCCTTAATAAAATATTTGCAGGACCCTAGCATCAAGTTGATAAGAGCATCCGAAGAGTTGCATTCAAATATACTTTGCAACATGGTGAACTCTATCGGAGACGTATGATGATTTGCTGCTCAAATACCTAGGACCTGATCAAGCAAAAGTGGCTATGGGAGAAATCCATGAAGTGATTGGTAAATTCATATAAGCTGGAGATGATGCAAATGTTGATAAATCTCCCTATTAAAGAATCAACGGAAAATGCCTAAGAAGTATTTTCCAAGTGTTTGGCAAGAAGCCTAGTGCTCTTCCAAATAATGGCCGATACATGTATCGCCCTTAGAACAAAAATGGCCGATGTAGTACATCGTCCTTAGTTGCCGGCTAGCCGATGTGATGGGTATCGCTGCTAGTTGGTTACAGGTGAAAGAGTATTTTCAGTTCATCGATAAATTCACCCGAAAACGGGGGGCATGTGTTGACACTCAAAAATGACCAAGGTAAAAATGACTATTTTGGTGAGTTGTCGAAAGTGGAAACGCACTTCACCATTGCGTTCCTCTCGTCGAGACGATCAAAAAGCATATATGGAATGCCCAATTTGGAGTTCGGACAAGAAAGTTATGCACCCGAGAAAAGTCACTTGACCCTTTGGAACTTCCGATCCGGAGCCGGAACTTCCGATCCGGTGCGGAACTTCCCGGGTTGGGACGAGAACTTCCGGTCCAACCCCCGGAGGTAAATGCGATGCGCGGTTGCACGCGAGATGAGACCATCGGAACTTCCGGTAGTCACCCCGAACTTCCGATTATGACTAGAACTTCCGGCCTAACGCCGGAGGTAAACGCCGATGCGCGGTTGCACGCGGATTGTGACCATCGGAACTTCCGTAGTCACCCCGAACTTCCGATTGTTGCGGAATTTTCCGAGATCTCGAACCGGTTTGTTTCTAAATCGGGTTTTGGTCAATTTTGGACGTGGAAAACTTGGAAAATAAGCTTTGGAGATGTTTCCTCTTGGGATAAGACCACCCCCCTATATATACGGGGATCATGGCCGATTGAACCCATCCACATCAATCGACAAAACACAACACGATCAAACATGATCTAATCTATCTTCTCCTACTTCTCCTCTCTCCCTCCTCCTTCTCCGTCGCCGCGCCATGAACAGTGATCGACGACGACAAGCAAGCCCTAGAGCGGTCGCCGGCTAGGGCGCCCCATTGCCGCCGTGCGCCCATAAGGGTCCGTCCCGGCGTGTGGGGTTTCGGGTTTCAAGAGACTTCGCCGGCGTGTCTTGCGTGATCGCGCTCCCGACGAGGCTCCTCCGGCGACGTGTCTTATGTGATCGCGCTCATCGCCGGAGGCACAAGGTCAGGTGTGGACATCCGTTAGGCGCCGCCGATCTCCGTATTCGGCTTGCCCTACATCTACAAAGCGCCGGCCGATCCCCGATTCGGCTTGCCCTAAAGCCGCTGGCGCCGGCCGATCCTCGTATTCGGCTTGCCCTACATCGAGCGATCTAGCCTCCTTATCCGGTGTGCTGACCGAATTTAGCGTCAACAGACAATCACGTGTGTTGTTTTTTTTGCGAAATAATCACGTGTTGTTTTATGGTATGTATATGGGCGGTTAGCAGTTTTAGCTAACACACGTACAACAGAAAACGTACAGTAGTGCACATGACATTGCCCAAACCAAAGGACCACGTACGTACGTAATCATTCTCCAACCCGATCACGATCTATTCATCACGTGCGTGCAATGTCTGTTTTTTTTTTCTACGAGACGGTTGCAGCTACTCCCTGCCCTGCTTGTTCTGTGTTTGGCTTCTTTCCTTTGCCGTGTCTGCGTGCACACTCCAGGGTCCTTTCACCTGAGACGAGTGGTCACAATAGCTGAACCACGATTATTTCTTTCGTGACGGGGGGTCCTTTCACCTGAGACGAGTCCCTGCGGCTGGAAATAAGTGCTCTCCCTTCCGTGACGTGCCTGGGAAAACCGAGGCGAAAAAAGTGGTGCATCGTCAGGAAGACTGCGCGCACCCAAGAAACTGAACCCGAAACTGAACCCGCGTGCTCCTGTCCTCAGCTCGGCCCCACGCGTAAGTGAGGGTGGCAAAATGACGCGATGGGCGGGCGAAGTAAAAAATTTTGCGACCTCATTCATTCACCTCACCTAACCGGCTTCTCCCCATCCCCAAATTTCTTTCTTTCTCTTTCTTGTCTCTCGGGAGCTGACGGCGGCGAGCAGCGGAGGACAGCACGCCGCAGACGAGGACGCCGCCGCCGTGTCTCCTTGGATCCGGTGAGACGAGGTCCTCTTTCTCATGGCTTCTCCTTCCCTTCCTCCTCTCTCTCACTGCTTCTCGCTTTCCTTCCACTTAGGGTTGCCATTGCCGTCGCATCCCCAAGATTCGACGAGGTGGGCACAGCCTCTTCCCAAGCAGCAGCAGCAGCTAGCTCCAGCCACCCGGGCGGCGGGTTTCTGCTGCGGCTGAAGAAGAGCGAGCAGTGTCCTGTCCTGTCCTCCGCACGCGCGCACATCTCAACACCGTGCTCGTCGCCGGCCCCGACGTCGTGGCTGCTGCGGGTGTCGTCGGAAGCTGCGGCGGCCGGCCAGGCCTCGTCCAAGGCCGGCGGCCGCGTCCTCACGGCTGGCACCACCACCATGGACACGGCCACCACCACTGCCGCCGGCTTTGGCACTGGGGCCAGTAATGCCTCTGCCGACCTCCAGGAGAGCAGCAGCAGCGGGCAGTCCCGGCTTGCAGCGGCGAGCGGCCACTGGCGCCCCGAAGAGGACGCCACTCTTGAGAAGTTGGCCGCCGCCACTTCCAACGACGCCCTCTTCTCACCGATGGTCGCTGATCCCTATCCTGGTTACTACTGTGTGGGCGGCGTGTATGGCGATGACACGAGTGCTGCCGGCGTCTACTACTCCCACTTGCCTGCTACGCCTGTGCCCATGGAGTCTGACTCCAATGGCGCCCTCTGCGACATGGACACGACGGCCACCGCTGCCGCCGGCTTTGGAACTGGGGCCAGTAATGCCTCTGCCGACCTCCAGGAGAGCAGCAGCAGCGGGCAGTCCCGGCTCGCGGCGGCGCACGGCCACGGGCGCCCCGCAGAGGACGCCACTCTTGAGAAGTTGGCCGCCGCCACTTCCAACGACGCCCTCTTCTCACCGATGGTCGCTGATCCCTATCCTGGTTACTACTGTGTGGGCGGCGTGTATGGCGATGACACGTGCGATGACAGCGTCTACTACTCCCACTTGCCTGCTACGCCTGTGCCCATGGAGTCTGACTCCAATGGCGCCCTCTGCGACATGGACACGACGGCCACCGCTGCCGCCGGTTATGGCAGTGGCGCTGGAGCCAATAATGGCTCCGCAGACCTCCAGGAGAGCAGCAGCAGCGGGCAGTCCTGCTGGTGGCGCCCTGCCGAGGACGCCAAGCTCCGCGAGCTTGTCGCGCTCTATGGACGCCAGTGGAAACTCATCGCCGAGAAGCTCGACGGCAGATCCGGTACGCACGCCGAGAAGCTAGACTATACATGTGGTGTCATGCTTGGTGCTTGGTGCGCATGCAGGGATGAGCTGCCGCCGGCGGTGGTTCAACCATCTGGACCCACGGATCAACAAGCTCTTTCCGGGCCGCTCATGGCGCTTCAGTGACGAGGAGGAGGAGCGGCTCATGGCGGCGCACCGCCTCTACGGCAACAAGTGGGCCACCATCGCGCGCCTCTTTCCGGGCCGCTCGGACGACGCTGTCCGGTACCACTGGCACGTCATCATGACGTGCAAGTCCCAGTCCCAGTCGTGCAACTGCGTCGTCAGTGCGGCTCCGCAGCAGCAGATGGCCCCTGCTGCCACTGGTGGCCGCGATGGTGAGCAGGGAGCCGGGAAGGAAGGCCACAGGCAGAAGAAGACTAGCCTGTATAAGGGCGTGTGGCACCGGTAAGCTATGCTCGATCTCCTCACCAAGATTTTTGCTTTTATATCCTTGTCCCATCTCATCTCTTGTTGCGTTGCACACTGGCGGAGCCTCTTGGAGGCGAAGCTGGGCTGCTGCCCCCCCTAGTTTGTACAGGTTTCTGAAGCTAAGCTACAGTAATCTTATTTAGCACCAAGCTCAGGCATCAATTCATCCATTATCCAATCATTAGTGTTGTGTTTTGCCCCTGCTTTGTTTTACAACAGGCTCCGCCACTGACGTTGCATGCGTAGTTCACGCGCTGGATGGAGAGCCGTACTCTGGGACCACAACAACAAATCAGGTTGATAGCTAAAAATCCATAAATAAGCGATGTAGAAAGTCTTATCTATCACCATATAACTCCTTTCTGACATTTTCTTTTTGAAATGATGATTCTGGGGTTTTCTATGATCGAATGTGATTGGTGGCGCCTCCTCGCAGTGTATCTAGGTATGAAGAATAATTTCTTATCCAATCATTTTTTTTATTATTCAATTATATAGCTGTTTTGACCAAGCTTCATCAAGTAGATCTGTACTTAAATGTTTGTCTGATTATTAGGTCTTCACAACACTGAAGACGAGGCCGCGAGGGCTTATGATCTCGCTGCTCTGAAATATTGGGGTCCAAGTGCTCCCACCAATTTCTCCGTAAGTGTCACGGAGATGGAGGAATTCCATTCATGAAAATTGGAGCTTGGATGTTCATTTATATGTAATTGGCTAGCACAACACTTTGGTTGGCAGGTAGAAGACTATCGAGATGAAATTGAGGAGATGAAATGCATGGAACGGGAAGAATATATTGCGCATTTGAAAAGGTTACTTATGTGTGAAGTATAGCTAGCTATACATTGTTTCATTGATTCCTACATTTCCTAAGTTGTTAATGATCACATGAAAAGAACTCGAGGACGACGCACTTCCAACTACCGAGGACCCACTTCCATCTACCGAGGAGTATACACAAGGTTTGTTTGTTTGGGTTAGGCAGATCACACCACCACATTTTGCTTTCTTAGTGTGCAGGACAACCAAAGTACGTGAAGAAATTATGTCTGTACGTACATTCTAACTGCGTTATTACAGGTGTAGAGGTGCATGGCGGTGTGAGATTCGAGTGCCTGCTGGAAACAAGAATCAAAAACTATTCCTCGGCACTTTCAGTAAGAAAGATTTGCCTACTTGACTGCAGATGTGTAGGGCCGCAACTGTTTTATGTTGAGGGCTGAGTTTGTTTCTTACATATCACTTACTGAATATATATATGCTGCATGAAGGCGATGAACAAGAAGCAGCTGAGATGTACGACATAGCTGCCATCAAGTACCGCGGCTCGAAGGCGGTGACGAACTTCGACAAAACGAGATACGACATCGACAAGATCATGGAGAGCAGCACACTGCTGTCCGTGGAGGAAGCACGCAAGGTCAAGGCGATCAAGACCACGAACAATGCTCGCATCATGCCTCAACAAGAACTAACATCTACTTTCGCATCGCAGGAGCCGAAGCAGACTGTGGCAGCAGCACCCGTTACACTCCAAGATGACGATGACTTGGCCTTCGACGTCGATGCCTTCAACTTCTCTGAAGATGGCGGTGGTGACAACGATGCAATGCTGCCCTCGCCCGAATTATCATCCCCGGGCTACAACATGCACCACATGGCTGGCATGGGCGGTGACGGCGGCACCGCGCACAGGCACTGCTCCGGGGGCAAGCGCCGGACGCGGACCACGTTCACGAAGGAGCAGAAGGAGCGCATGGCACAGTTCGCGGAGCGGCTCGGTTGGCGGGTGCCCAAGTCGAAGCCCGGCTGCGCGTCGGGGGAAGACGAGATGGGCCACTTCTGCCGAGAGATCGGGGTCACCAGGAAGAACTTGAGTGATTGGATGGGCAACCACAAGGCCGGTAAGGGCGGCGCGCACGGGACGCGGACGTACGCTACAAGAAATGTGTCACAATGTCACTAAATGAGTGAGTTTATGACATTTGTTTGGGAGGCATGAAAAACTTGTGACACAAACAAATATATGTCACAAAAAACGTCCCAAGCTTGTTGTAGGTCTTTGTGCCTGATAATATCACATTACAAGAACATATAACGCTACTAGAAACTAAAATTTTCTCACATGCCTATCGGTTATTTGACTCACATGGAAATACCCATTAATAATTGGAGAAACTAATATAAAGTTAAGGAAAATCTGTTGGTTCCAGTGTAACGTAGAAATAATCTATTCTTTTATAGATTAGCGTGGAGCATGTGATTGCTAAAAACCTAAAATTTCCCTATGGCCTTGGTCTTCGTCAATAGAGAAAGAATAATTACACTGTGGATGAAGTGTTTACCAATAGAAATTACACTACCACATAAAAAAGACATTTTTTTTGTGTGCACCAATATGTTTATTTTTTAGGAATAGATACGTAATTTTCAATAAAAAATAATCTTTAGTTTCTCAATTTGGCCAGCCCGTAGAAGCACAAAACTCTCCCCCTCCCGCCCTCCAAAACCTCGTCCTGCAAAAAAAAAAAAAAAAAAAAAAAAAAAAAAAAAAAAAAAAAAAAAAAAAAAAAAAAAAAAAAAAATCCTCCCACGAGAGCTTCATGATCAAATTGCTAGCCGAAAAAAATGGGAAAAGAAAAAGTCCTCCATGCCTTATCATCTCGCGACGAAGGGCCTGTTTGGTTTCCCAAACTAAAACTAAAGTGGACTAAAATGTTTTAGTTCCTTTTTAGTTCACCTTGAGTGGCTAAAGTAGATGCATACAACTAAAGTGTTTTAGTCTCATTTTAGTCCTTGTGTTTGGCTCTTTAGTACTAAAGTTTAGTCCACTTTAGTTTTAGTCTTAGGAACCAAACAGGCCCGAAGTCCCTGCCATCGTGCACCATCCTCACGACGGACCCGGTGAAGGCGTGAAGCGTTTTCCCTCCTCCCCCGGCTGACAAATCCCCAGCGACGCCGCCCACAAATCCCGAATCCGCCGCCGTTGCATTCACCACCAGATCCTCATGCGTACGTGGCTGCAGGCCATGAGTCTCGACGGCGGCGGTGGCTCCTCTTCCCCGCCGGTAGTGGCGGCTGCTCCCCACCGGCGACGGCACCTGCTCCTCTTCACCGCCGGCGTCGCCTCCTCCTTCCCCACCGGCGGCGGCGCCTCTCCCAGCAACGATTGGAGCCCCCTGATCTGGTGGAGTGGCGGCGCCTGCTCCTTCCCCACCGGCGGCGGCGCATCTCCCAGCATCGATTGGAGCTCCCCTAGATCTGGTGCCTCTGTTACAAGCCACAGCTTGGGCTTGGCACCCGTGGTACAAGTAGCAGGCTGGAAGGTAGCATCTTCTCACGCTTTCAAAATAAGCTCTTGTTGGGATTTTGTTTACCTGTGATCCTGCCTATGTGTGGTGCCCGCTACATGTTTGCTGATTTGCTTCTGAGGTTGGAACAAGAAACTTAGAAACGTATAGAAAACGTACTATCGTTCAGCTTTAATTTGTCTGATATAGTGTTCCAAATGTAGATGTAACTGACATATTCTTTTAACCTTATTAACAGCTATGTTCGTTTGTCTCTTAAGTTATCCTAAAAAATAATCCCAATCTCAATTTTAACTAGGATACTATGGTAGCATAGTAGTAGCTTAATAGCAGCAGTATAGTAGTTAAAATTACTCAATAATCCCATTACAATATAGGCTGTGGTACATTATTTGATATTATGTGAAATCAGATTATCGATCTGACTATTTGGAGAGCCATTTAATTCCATTGATGTTAATGGTGTTTCCATTCTATTTAGTTGGTGCTCTATTCAGTCGGAGAGCCATTATTTTAGGTAGTTTACTTACTCTTCTATAGGATGCTAGAAGATTGAATGTCTACTGTGGTTTGAATGAATATTGAAACTAGTATCAAATCTTTTTTACAGCGTGCATGAATGAACCTAATATAGTAATCTACCAATATATTGTAGCCTGCTACTCTCCTTATATTCTTTCTATTCTTTTTTTATAGGAAATTCCTGATGTAAATTGTGTCTTTTGTATGCCAGAGTGAGAGGGAAAGCATGGTCTGATGCATGATTGATATCTTCAACTAGTTGGTAAGTTCTTTCTGAGTCTGATGCAGAATAGTGCTGGCTAGATGTCATTTTTACTAGTGGTAGATGAGGCTGATGCGACATAGGTGTTACTGCTAGATGGGAGGAGATATTTTTTGAGTGGCCTTCTTATGTCTGCCACATAAGCTGCGGCTGCTGCTGTAATTTTCTCTTCACCTTGTTCAACTTGAAACCTAGTATCATGCGAATGGTTCTCTATAATTTACTCTCTTATATGCCTATTTCTGTCAGCAGCACTCCATGAAATGGCTGGCAACAGAGGAGTTTGTAACCGGTTACAGCAGTTGTATCAGGGGATCAAAGATGCTGAAGAGCCATGCGATCAGATGTTGTTGTGAAGAGCCATACCGGTGACAGTTAAGTTACTAGTCTCTCCTTATGGCGAGGTAAGGACCAACAATCTGTGAAGAGCCATATGATCAGATGCTGTTGTGATTTCATCAATATGTACTAAATTACTAGTATTGGCTAGAGCAAATATCTGAACTTTATTATTCTTGTTGTATTTACTTGCTATGATTTTGTGAAACTAGTGTCAGCATGTTTAGTGTGAATTGGTGTATTTCTTTGAGACACTTAAATATATGTTGCAGGATTGAGGAGGATTGTTGTTACTCAATTTCTTTCGGCTTTACACATATGTACTAAAAGTCCCTTTTGACCCTTTTTTTATTTGTTGCAGGATATGGAAAATTCCAGCATTCTAAGGTATTTGCTCCTGGCACGAAGAATAACTAGCTGCTACCACGGTTGAACTATTAGGTTGGTGACACAAGTCACTTATGAGATAGGGATGCCTTTGTGGCTAAGGTCACTTGATGAACAAGTAGTTTGGTGTACGTGATAAATGTAATAAATATGTTGATGTATGACTTGTGCACCTTTGAATTTGATAATGAATGGAATATATTTTATATTTTTGGCATAGATGTTATTCTAGATTGCTTTTGTGGTTGTGGATCTTGAATGAGGTTCAAATAAATATTGTGTTGCATATAATTGGCACCTAGCATGATCAAAGAACTTATGACATAAAAGTAGATGTCATAAAAGGTTATGACATCCAAAATCAATGTCATAATGTTATGACATGAACACTTAAATGTCACAAGTTGTCATTATAGACATTTATCTTTTGACATTTGATTTTCGTCAACTTGGTATCATAAATGGTGACCTATGACATATTTCACACGTATTATGACATATATCAAATGTCAAAAGATGACACATTTCTTGTAGTGGTAGTTCATGGAGGGAAAGAAGGAGCGCATGGCCCGGTTTGCGGAGCGGCTCGATTGGCAGGTGCCCAACTGGAAGCCCAAATGCGCATCGGTGGAAAACGAGGTGGGCCACTTCCGTCGAGAGATCGGGTTCACCAGGGTGTCCTTGAGGGATTGGATATACAAATACAACTGAAAGCAGAGCATGTCTACGAAAAACACTGGCGGAGCCACCGCCCGACCACCCGGGCGGCCGGGCCGGGCTAAGTGTCGACATTCAAAACGGAAATTTCTTTATCTCAAAGTAAAATTTCTACAATTTTTTTGTAAAATGCTTTTGCATAATAAGATTTGCCAGGCTTCTAAAATCTTCTGGCTTTGCTAGTGACAAAAAATGAAAATGATAGCACAATTATCCTCTATGCCTTAATAGGAGATCCCGACTAAAGTATTTCTCTAGCTTCTCATGCTGCCACGTCATCAAAATCAGTTTCACATCTGAATTTATCTTCCACCAATAATCAAGCGTCCAGTCCGACTCCGACCATGTAAATGCAGGGCGATGGCAAGTGGGTGCCTGACCGTTTCCACTTCCTCCCATGCATCATGCGTGCATCGTCAGTTTTTCATGGCACTGATACTGGCAGGCGAAACCGTCTCCCCCTCTGAATATCAAGAGACAATATGGTTTTGGCTTCCCCTCCATTCATGTCTTTGTCTTCTTCTAATTCCTCAAGCTATATAAGGATTCTGATCCCTCTGTTTATTTTTCATCAAGGTAAGGGAAGCCATAGGGATCAAGCTTTATAGTGATACATCGCTCGATGATCTTTTTGCAGAAATGGAGCATCATCCTCAAGGAAAAGGAAAGAGACTGGGCCGTGAAAACGATGGAAACACTCTCTCGGCATTTGGAGTCAAGCGGTCAAGACTGATGGCGTGAGATCACATCGACAGAAGTGAAGCTGGAGAAGCCTACCTAGCCAAGAATAACTGATCTTTTTGTCCTGAGGGGAGAGTTGGGAGTGTCGCTTTCAAGCGTAGTCTCTTTTACTTTTGCATAGAGCTCTTCTAGACTTGTTGGAGTTTTATCTAGACCTTGCTTTTATGCTTTTGAGCCCCAAAATGTAAGCTGGCAACCCCAGCAAAACCTGGTTACGTTTTTGCTTTCTATAAAGCAGGGCCAAGTGCCTTTGGTCTAAAAAAAAATAGGGATCAAGCAGCGCTAACCCACCCTGTGAAAATCTCTCTCCACAACTTGATCAGTATCGTTGTTGCGAGTCTGAGTTAATGAGCCTGGCGATTCATTGTCCTGCTCCAGCTTCCCTGCTCCCAATGGAACACGCGAGTAAATAAATTGGCTGCCGAGATATTTTCCCGCCAATCCGTCCATCAACAGCTGCACGACATCGATCAACAGGCCAATGAAACCAAACTAAAAATACATCGCCTATAGTTCCTACCGATCCATCCATCGGCCACATAAAAAATCTGCTGCACATCACCAGTATCGATCCATCCATCAGCAGAAGAACGCCAATGAACTCCAGGAGCTCTGGAGTACTGATGCCGGCATGATACGGCCGGCCAGCACACCCACGCTATATACATAGAAGTTGAAGGGCATGTGCTACGTTGTTCGAGCACGGTATGAATGTCTCATATTGCAGACTTAGTTTATCTTTCCAAGCACAACTATGTTTCAACACTTATCTACTGCAGTAAAAAATATATACATGCACTTCTCCGGTTCGTTGGTATAGTGAATGGAATAATATCATTGAAAATATGACAAAATATATTATTTAGAATTTCACAATATGATGAAGCAACACAGAAACTGTTCAGATTGAGTCTCCATACCTTTTTTTCCGCTTTCCTCTACTTCAATATCCCATCCGCATACAAAAAACTTATAAATTCAGATATCACGTACATGGATTGTTTTTAGAATGCTATTTTATTTTATTTTATTATGTTTTAACCATTGTGGCTACAATCTACAACACTATTTGTACACTTCCACACCGGATAAGGGCAGTCCCAATGGTAGAAATCGGCACGACTTCCATAATAGCCACGTCAGCAATAGAAATCATCTCTCACAATGGTGATGTCTACTAGTAATAAATAGGTTAATAAATATTGACTATTTTTCTCACTCTTATCCCTTCCTCCACCCTTCGATGTTCGATCTCAACCAACCAAAAATAGACTGCACGAGCAGCATGAGGCGTCGGAGGCACGCGAAGCGCGGAGGCGTGGGCGAGCGTTCGGGGGCGGCCGGCATGCATGCGCGGCGCAGGCGAGCGCGCGGTGTGGCCTGTACGCGAGATGGGGCGGCGCCATGAGCGAGAGCGGTGGTTCCGGCGGGCAAGCCGCGAGCTCATGCTGCGGTGCTCCGCTCCGGCGAGCACGCAAGCGCATGGGCTCCTGGCCACCGAGCGTGAGCTCGTGGTCACCATGAGGAGCCTGCACGGACGACGAGTGCCGAGAAGCCCTCGATCAGTCTCCCTCTCCGCCTCGCATGCAGGGCCGCGTCCTTCTTCCTCTTTGCTTACGCATGGCCCCGTCGTCTGCTGCGGCAAGCAGTTACGCATGCCCGACGCCCCCGTCCTGCTGCGGCTCGGCGGGGGAGTGTAGCGACGCGACCGAGCAGGGCTCGCGTGGTGGGCGCGGCGGGCGGCCGTCGCAGCGTGGCGAGTACGGCGAGCGCAGCAATGTGATCCATGGCACGCGGGGCCAGATAGCAATGGCGGCCGTCGCGGCGAACGAGCAGGGCCGACGCGAGATACAAACCGATGGGCAAGACGGGCGCCGCCAGCAAGAAACCGGTGGTTTCTTCCCAATGGTGAATCTGACGTTTCCTTGTGCCTCGGGCTAGAGTAGACGTGGTGAAACCACCAGGAAACGATTTCTACAAATTTTCATCTCTTTTCTCATTAACTACACTACCATGTCACCTTTTCGCTTACGTGGCACCTCATTTATTAGGGATAGAAACCACCATTAATGTCCCATTGGGACTGCCCTAAGAAGACAAAAATCATCAGCGAATGAAATACACTAACAAATTCATAGCAAATGTTTGATTCATAGAAGGCTCTATAAAAATAATTTGCATTCTTTCACAATTTACTATATCTCACCCCATCAATGCTTTTCAAGCCAGTACAACAAAATTTCCGCAGCAACGCGAGGCGTATCATCTAGTTTATCTGGTTAGTGAGAGACGACAAGGCACAAGACAATGAAAATGATGTTCCCCTTTGCCGGTTGCAGTTTGCACTTAGCAGTACCCAGAACAGACAGGCACATTTGCAACATATTTTAAGTATGTAAATATATAATAATGCAGTTCTACAGTTCTTGTTTGGTATGTATTCACCACAGCCAATTCCAAAAAGGCAAATCAATTGGCTAGAAAGCTCTAAGTAGCTAATTCAGCTGTTGAGCATCTGTTGAGTATCGAGAAAATAAGGCCGCCATCTATCCTACCATTCAGTATCTACAAGTCTAATAAACTCAAGCAGGGCAATTGGGCATCATAGTCATTTACAACACAGGATTAAAACCTGTGTGCAGCTGCAACACTAGTGTGAACTCCAAAAAATTGCACCAACCACCAATTTATGACAGGCCGCCTTTAAGTTGCAGTATGCAAGATGTTACTGAGGGTGGGTGCGTTTGATTCTCGAGTGAATCGATACAGCAAGCAGTGTGCAGAAACATGACTTCAATTATTCAAGCTGCAGAAACATGACTTCAATTATTCAAGTTCAAGCGGCATCAGTCCTATCCTATTATTCAAGTGGCCTCAGTCCTATCCTTTGTGGCCACAAACTGTAATCTGATGCTATACTGAACACTCGCTGGGAAATTGTTTTTTGAAGTATAAAAGCATGGGAAACCTTTTACTCTAGAAAAAAACAATCACTGGGGAATGAATCATCCTCCTCAACGGATGACGGCCGAATGACACCTCCTCTTGTCCTTGCATGTGATGATCATCAATGACACCTCTTGCAACGAGAAGGGAGTAGTAGGACTGCAGCAGAGACTGAAATGAGTGGTAGTAGAGAGATTACGTTGCCTCCGGGGAGGACCTCCAATGCCTGGTGGTCATCTTCTCCGACGCCTTCCATCCTATCCTCCTTGTGGCGCTGCGGTGGCCGGTGAGGCAGGCGGTGGTCACTGACTGATGGTTCGGCGGTGGCGACACTGGGCGTTGGGAGCCTGGAAGTGATGATCGCTAAGAATGTAAACTGGGCCAGCTGGGTAGTGAACATATGGAGTGCGCGGGCTGTTTGTTTAGAGGATCCCCGCAGCCGCACAGCCACACGGAACTATAAATGGCCATCGGGCCGTGCCGGCCCGGCCCGACGTCATGCCTCCACGGGCCGCAGTGCGTGTCGAGTTGTGCCTCGCCGTGCTTCGTGCCTGGCCATCGGCCCAAGCCACGGCCTGTGGGCTGCCGGACCGGCCCGAGAGCACGGCGTGCCTGCGTGGCGCCCGAGAGCACGACGAGTCGGTGAAGCGGCGGGCGAAGCGAGACAACGCGCCGGGATGGGGTCGAGTCTAGGCAAGGAGGCGAGCTTGAGCGACACGACCGCCATTGGTGCGAGTGGGTCGTGCTTGGGCACGGCACCAACAATGAGCGCGGATGGTGAGGAAGCGAGCTTGAGTGACGCGACCACCATTGGTGCTCGTCGGTGCGCTCGCGAACTCGCCAGATTTAGGCCCATGGCAACGCTCACCCAGATCGAGGCAAACGGCAGCTGGCGGTGCAAGGGGCACCGGTGCAGGTCAACCATGGGCACAGTGTAGGGGACGGTCGATGGCAGCGCAAGAGGAAGTCGGCCGCCCCCGAAGAAGTCAGCGGGGAGGAGGAAAGGGGCGCGAAACGTTCAACGAAGCCGAAGAAGACGCACGCGGAGGAGGGACCGAGAGAGAAGCACGAGGTGCGACGCTGGGAGGGAGGAGAGGCGCGTCGCGCTGGAAGGTGAGGCAAGGCGCGACGCTAGGAGAGAGCTACGCCACTGCGGTTGTGTGCCTGCGTGGGAGCGAGAGTGGTGAATGGAGGATTGGGTGGGCTCACGAGGGAGTTAGGAGGCCAGGCCTAGTGTGTGAATTAGCAGGAGAGACCGACATGAAATTGGAGGAAGTGAGCAGGTCGCCCGGGCCTTCACCGGGTCGTGCCCACATGGTGGTGGCCTAGGCACAGCCTGGTCCCTCCGGCCAGGCCAAAACCGTCGGGCCGAGGACCAGGCCACATCCCGCGGGTTGCATGGCCATCTTTACACGGAACACACACGACCGCATAGCCGCAGGTTACGACGGACGGCACACAGCCGTGGTCTTGGCTCCTCCGTTTGTTCCATGCTAGATGCGGCCACGCGGTGAGGGAGAGTCCTCAGGGCACGCCACAACAGTCGACACTCGGAAGCAGCAGCTCTCGATGGCGCCGACCTTGTGGGCCGCGGCGCTCCGCCCCGCGTCCACACTAGCCTCCTCTCCTTCTCCCCTACCGGCAGTCTCCTCTCCTCCCCTCGGTTGTCCCCACTAGTCGCCATGGACACCGGCGACGACGAGCCCCCCATGTAGATACGTTCCCTTAGCTACGATTTTGAAAGTGCTACGATTTTGAAAGCATAACTACATCTTAAGTGGTTTGAGCACTGGACACGTTTGTTGTCACGTTTTATAAAAACCGTATCTACCTTCTTTGAGGCTGTGCGGCAAGGCCGCTCAGACATCATCGTCCACGACGACGCGTGGCGGCTCCAGCGGCGGCAGGGAGCATGTCTCCGGCGATGGGGGGGCGACAATGACGACGAACGAGGAGGAGGTGATGAGCAGTGCGATGTGCATGTAGCGCCCGGCGGCAATGGCATTTCATGGCCTCGCCATGGCTGCGATGGATGATCAACGGCTCCTCCTTTTGCTGCTAATTCCCTTGGGTGATTTTGCTTCGGTGAGTTGTTGCTGATGAGATAGATAGTCATGATTCCCTTGGGTGATTTTTCTTGTTCGTGTTCTCTTGCCTTCTTACTTAACTAACGGCATGAAATTCAAGTTCAGTGACAAAAACTTGATCGGTTGAACTGGATGCTCCCGTTCACGGTTTGTCTGGCTACACCACACATGTTCTCTTCAATGTATGTGTTGGAGTAGATTAAGGTACGTACAATTTAAGGCTTCTTTGGATTATGTGGTCTAAACTTTAGTTGGCTAAAGTTAAAGACTAAAATTTTAGACTATTTTAGCTCACACTCACTACAACACAAAAACCACATTCACTATGAGATTATTGCCCCCACCCGCCCCCAGTGTCGCTCGCTCTCTCGGGAGGGCGATACGGGCGGCGCCACCACCGCCACACCCCCGAACCCCACCCGCGAGACTCACCTCCGGCCGCTGCCGGAGCTCGATGCCGGCGGGCCGACGGCAAGGACGGTGGCGGTTGGGCCTTCTTCTCTTGCTCTTCCTCCTCCCTCTGCTCTCTCTCCCGGTGGTGCTCCTAAGTGCCTGCTTGGACCGACGGCCGGCGGCGGGATTTTAGGCCTTTGTGCCCGGATCCGGCATCCCCTCGGTCTGATCTGCTATTCCCGTGCGCTAATCCACAGCGTTGGGGTGGGAGGCGGCTGTGGCGGCATGATGGCGTCGACGGGCTGGTGGAGTGCTTCGGTCGCCCAGACCTTCAGCCCGCGGAGATCTTCAGCTAGCGGGCTCTACTTTCTACTGGCCGGCTTGGTAGTTTGGCGGGAGGCGGAGTCTCCAACTGGCTTCTCCCGCAGTGCTCCTGGTCGGCGTCCCTTGGGGCATTGGACAGGCGGAGCTGCAGTTGAACCATCGCCACATCCTACCTCCATGGTAGGGGTCGGTCTACGGTGACGATGGTGTGGAGGTTGCATGAGGTCGAGGTGAAAGCTTGGATGACGACGTCCGCGGACACCGTGCCCTCCTTGGAGGCATCTTTTTCTTCCTCTCCTCCTATGTGTTGGATTTTGCAGGTGAAAACCTTCCCTTGATGGGCTAACTTGTCGACGCTCTTTGCGTCATTTCCTTCTTGAAGGCTTGTTAGGCGCGGACCAGGTGTCATGACGCTTCCCCAGGGCAGATGGTGCTCGACGATCCAAGAGAGATGCTGCTTTTTCTCTTTTTTCAGCCAGGTTTGGCCAGGTTGTTATAGTTGAGTAGTGGTTTTAGTTGGGTCGATGCAACCAAGTTGCAAGTGGTGGCATGAGTCGCGGCAGTTGTACCAAAGTCGAGTGGATAGGATGAGTGGCCATTCTCCCCAGTTGTATGGTTTTTCTGCTCTAGTTTTCAGTAAAAAAAAAATAGGCTGACACTTGCCTTTTTTTCTTTCTTTGTCTAATACAAATCGTGGCAAACCTTTTGCCGTTCTTTTTTTTAGAAAAAACTATGAGATTATTGCTTCTGCACAGTTTGTGGCGTGGTGCTTGCCTGCAGCGACCAAGTTGATTTCATCTCCGATTTTTGGATTCTGTCAGCACTCTGATGCTATTCCCCTTGATCTACAACCCCTCCTTTAATTCTTTCTGTATCAGCACAAAAATCTATTCACTATGTGTTCAATAGAAGGCCTCACAACCACAAAAAAAGATTCACTCATTTTTGCCATATCTACCTTTTTAGAGACTGTCAACACGTTAGCTTATCAGGAAATCTGAGAAAAAAATAGTTTAATGAAATTTACTCAGGTCTTCCAATTCTTCTGTTCTGAAGTTAATAAGTTGATCAGTTGTGCTTACTGACGGATGACTCTTATTCTATTGTCGACATTCTATATCTGTTTTAAAAATTTCTGGCTTAATAAGAACACGTCAATATGTCCATAAAGATTTACTTCTCCCAAACAGAGAACAAGCAATGAGAAATTTTTTTGCTCTATATTTTTTATTTATCTACATGTGTACGAAAAATTGCCTAGTTCATTAATTTTGTTAAGGCATGCCTAATTCGTTGATGAATTGTGATAAACTCTGCAGTAGCCTCATTCACATATTAGAGAGAGATGCACGACCAGATAGAAACCCAGCAAGTTTGGAGCGGATCTTTAATTTAGCCTCTGAAAGAATACAGCCCACCAGTGGCCCAGTTAACAACCTCACCCGTTCATCCCCAGCCGGCAGCCGCACAGCCGCAGGCGACGGCGACGGCGGTGAGGTGAGTCGCGGCGGCTCCTGGCTCCGGCGACGGCCCTCTCTCTCTCTCTCTCTCTGTCGGGCGCACGGCGCAGCAGTCACAGCAAGCACGCCGTAGCTCTCGACCTTCTCGGCCCGGCGTCCACACCACAGCGCGCCGCAACGGCCGCCATCTCCACCTCGCCGGCGAGATGCTGACCTGCGGCCGCTTCATCTCCTCCTCCGCCGCTGCCACCAGCACCGCGTCCTTGTCCCCGTTCCGGACCCTCACGCGCTCCCTCCTTCGCCGCCCCGCGCCCCGCCTCCTCTCCTCTGCCCCCGCCGCCGCCGCCGTCGAACCCGACACCAAAGGTAAAAGCTTTAACCTTCACTCTTCATCTCGACGACGTACAGCTATCAAAGCTTCCATTTTTTTTTCTTTCAGGTGGCGGTGGCGCGGGAGGTGGTGCTGCTGCTGCTGCGGTGAGGCCGCAGTGGAAGGCGGCGATCGATTTCAAATGGATCCGGGACAACCGGGACACCGTCGCCGACAACATCCGGAGCCGGAACTCCACAGCCAATCTGGACCTCGTCCTCGAGCTCTATGACCAGTACCTCGCGCTGCAGAAGGTATGCTGGACAGCTGGAGCTTTCTGTTGTAGCTGTTCGTGCTGTCTGACTGTGATGCGCTAGATTCGTGGATGGATAAGATTGCGCTGTAGAGAGTCAGTCCTAGTGCCTGGTTTTGGATTTTGACTTGTTCGGCCGATGGGTATGTATGGGCTAGATGCTTGCTCTTTGCTAGGAATTTCACGTGAGCCTATATTTGAAGTGTAATTGTACATGTCGTCCAATAATATGACCGATGAACTGGCACTGTTTTACTCATCATTAAGCAATTTATCATTCATAATAACAAAGCTAAGTTGCAATTTTTTTGTGATTCTTGTTCATGTGGTGCACACCTGCTATTTCCCTTTAAATGGTTCGATCCTAAAGTTTTTTCTTCTGCTTAGGACATGTGCAATAGTTAGATACAGTAGCTGTCTTTATATATATGCGCTTGATGAACACAGTTGGTTAATTCAGTTCCAGAATGTAATACGGTGGTAACAGAACGATGGCAACAATTCCTAATTATGACAGATGGCAGGAGGTTGAACGGCTCCGAGCTGAAAGAAATGCAGTTGCTAACAAGATGAAAGGGAAACTAGACCCATCTGTACGCCAAGCCCTTGTTGAAGAAGGTAGAATGGCTAATTTATTCAAGCTTGCCCTGAAGATATGGATTCACCACTATATTAGTTTTACCCATTTTGAGTTACTACTACAGGTAAGAACCTGAAAGAGGGGCTCATAGCACTTGAGGAGGATCTTGTTCAGCTTACAGATAAGCTTCAACTTGAAGCTCAAAGTATTCCTAACACTACCCATCCAGATGTTCCTGTTGGGGGTGAGGAAAGCTCTGTCCTGAGGAAAGAGGTAAGTGTTGTTTTAAAACTTCCTGCTGCCTTTCTACTTTGTATAGTCGATAATTTATTTTGATTGAACTGTGTAGGTAGGCAGTCAGAGGAGCTTCAGTTTTACAATCAAAGATCATCTTCAGCTCGGAAAGGAACTTGATTTGTTTGACTTTGATGCAGCAGCTGAGGTATGACTGTGACGACTTTTGCTTCCACTCTATACATTTATGTAGGGTAACACACTATAGAAAGTTGTTCAATAAGATATTTTTGGATTTGGATACAACTAAAAATGCAAACTGCGTGACGTCAAGTAAATTGATCTAAAATTCTCTGAAAACTTATGTTTAGTTAGTTTGCCTTGTCTTAGAGAAAGGGTCTGTAGCCTAGTGGGCACAACAACCTTAATAGCACCTCAGGTCCTGGGTTTGACTCCCCGTGGGAGCAAATTCAAACAAGGAACACCCCTCGTCAGTTGTGTTCCTGAGTTATGCGTGTAACCGTTTGAGTCGTTTTCAGCAAGATACAAATGGCCACATGCATGTGTCCTGGATGCTCAGTGCCATGTCCAGGGCATTCAGCCTTCGTGGTGTTTCTCCATCTATGTGTGGGATGGTCTTCTTAATGTATTGCCATGGGGATTTCCCTCGTGTGTCTTTTTTTGAAGTTCCTCTATAAGTGGACTTATTATTTGGTCCTTTTCTTTGTACTAAAGGTCTGTACTTGTTGCACAGGTCAGTGGTTCAAAGTTTTACTACTTAAAGAATGAAGCTGTTTTGTTGGAGATGGCCCTAGTAAATTGGGCTATTTCAGAGGTCTCCAAGAAGGGTTTCACACCACTCATAACTCCAGAGATTGTAAGATCATCTGTTGTTGAGAAATGTGGCTTCCAGCCAAGGGCCCAAAACACTCAGGTATGAACTCCCCTGTTAAGGATGGTATTTAATATTTAGTTATTTGTATCATAAAAGGCATGAGAATAGCCATTTTAGCACATTCTCTGGTCTAATGACTTGTTTTTTTTCTTAAATTATGTTTGCATTACCAGCTGTTTGGTATTTTGTATTAGTCCCAGTAATCACAACATAATTTCTGTGGGCATCCATGGAGTCGTCGAAACATAATACTAGCCACTATTTCTATGATAGTATATGTATTAAATATGACAGTGAATTTACATTGTTATGAAAAAGAAACTACCATTTGAGCTAAATGTATTCATATAATCCAGAAGGACGTCCCTGGCCAAATTTTAGAAAATTTGACCACATGTGACCCAAAATTTCAACATTGCATGACTTAATAGTATTTGAGTACCCTTGATATGTTTCTGTGGTGTCATATGCTGCTTAATTCAACCATTTCAGTTCCTTCTTGGTTCCAGGGATACATTTTTAGTTGTTATTGTTTGACATGTGCTAAAATGATTGCTTGCACGTTGTTCTGCAGGTCTACTCAATTGAGGACAGTGATCAGTGTCTCATAGGCACTGCTGAAATTCCTGTTGGAGGCATTCACATGGACTCAATACTTGCTGAATCTGTGTTGCCTTTAAAATATGTAGCATATTCACACTGTTTTCGCACGGAAGCTGGTGCAGCAGGCGCTGCCACTAGGTTGGTCTGTTCTCCTTTTGCCTTAGGTTATGAAATGTTTTGTTTGCTGAGTTATGAAGATTTACCATTGTATGAACATGTATATTTGCTTCTATTATTTGAATGCTTAAAAACTGTGATAAAAGCAAACTATCAGATGCTCTGCATTGAAATAATTTTACAGTGTGTTTGTAAAGTTGCTAAGTTTACCATTTTATCATGAACAGGGGCCTCTATCGGGTACATCAATTTAGCAAGGTTGAGATGTTCATATTCTGCCAGGCAGAGGAAAGTGACAAATTGCATGAAGAACTTATTACAATTGAAGAGGATCTTTATGCATCACTCGGACTCCATTTCAAGTGCTTCCTATGCCTTTTAATTTCTGTGCCATGCCCATTTTTTAGAGGAAACTCCATGCCACAGATGTACTAATGCCAGTGCCAATATTCCCTGTTTATAGAACTCTGGACATGGCAACTGGAGATCTGGGTGCACCAGCCTACCGAAAATTTGACATCGAGGCGTGGATGCCAGGCCTAGAGCGTTATGGTGAGGTGAGGAACAAGTTTACCAGGCCTGTATACATCTTGTCAACATTTCCTTGAATCATTCTAATGATTCCAGATCAAATTTTACAGATCTCCAGTGCGTCAAATTGCACCGACTACCAAAGTAGGCGACTTGGCATCCGTTACCGGCCATCACCCTCGGAGCCTCCATCAATGAACACCAAGAAAGGGAAGGGAGCTAGTTCAGGCCCTACGCAGTTTGTGCACACGCTCAATGCAACAGCAGTGGCGGTGCCTCGTCTGATAGTGTGCATTCTAGAGAATTTTCAGCAGGACGATGGGTCGATTGTGGTTCCAGAGCCGCTAAGACCCTATATGGGTGGACTTGAGGTGCTCTCCCCAAAATTCAAGTGACCCGACCCTCCCAGGGTTGACCTTGTGGACTTAGAACTGTCTACAGATATACACTACTGAGTTTTGTGATTGGGGCTCCTGTTTCATAAGTAGTCTTATATTTTTTCCCCCTTTGTTCTTGAATAGTCCTGTATGGTTGTATGCTGGTGCACATTATATTGGTCGGCTACTCTAATCTGCATAGCACTACAAAATTTGTGCGCATGCTGTTGAGATGAAAGAATGAAAGAGGCACCATCTTTTGATTCATGACTCATGAGTGGCAGGTCAGATTCTGCCGGGGAAGCAGTCGGATAGCAGCAGCATCACACACCTTGCCAGTGGTGCTCGACGTGTTCCATTCTGAAGATATTTGAGCCGAGTTCACCTAGACCTGAGCTTACCGAGCTTGCCTCTATGGTGGCAATGGCGGCGAATTTGGCCGGCGGTGGTGAGGCGGCGTGTGAGCAGAGAAACAGAGACGGAGCAAGCTAGAGCTGGGTGCTCGGGTGCTGCTTGGGGTGACGTTCTCCAGTTCCATGTGCGCTTGGACGGGTGTCGGCGTGTCGACTGCGCACGACAGACATTGGCTGTTCTGGTCGGGCGGGCGAGCACCGTTCTGCTGAGTTCAGTTCCGAGCATGTTCTCGAACTATAATGTGTCAACTCGAGTATCAATCTTGAACAAACACAAGAAGAATCACAGGTCGCCAATCTTTGTTAAGCCACTTGTGGTTCAGGAGATTGAGGGCTCAAAGTGCTGTCAATTTCATTGTCATCGAGTTTCCAGAGATTCAGAGTTCAGGGTATTTCATCTATTTTTGCCAACTTTGATTCGATTCTTTATGTGTTATAAACAGGTTGAAACATTGTAAATAATCAGTGGTATAAGTTATAAATCTTAGTTTATCACTTGACCAAGTTCGCATTTCTACTTTGAAGGAATTTGGCCGGAAACATGAATCTTATTTCTGGGAATCGGATTTTTTTTTTTCAAGTATTGGTTGACAGTACAATTTTTCCTGTTTTGAACACTTATAAAAATATCAAAATCCCAACAAAAAAATATCAAGTTCGTGGGCTCCAAAGATTTCCTTATTTGTCTACAATAATGTGGTGCCTTGCACAATTTTGCTCCTAGATAATAACATATGCACCAAATATTTACTAAAAATAATAATTAGGAGCTATGACTTTGCATAACAATTTTGGACGCATATATAAGTTTACTCACGAACTTCTTTTATGTTTTGCTTTGTATATATACGTTCATTGGATTTGAAAGAAGATGGTCAAAGTATATGTGCCCTTGACTTTCTTGAAATAACATACCACACTCAACAACATACACGTACGGTCACATCTATCTTACGAACACACACACACACAACGAAATGAGAACATTGAAGAGGTTAGGCCGGCAAATCATGAGATTAATGATTTAATGTGGTATTCTCTACGTATTAATCAAGCACGTGCCTATAGTTTAGTTATGATTCGACGTTTTCAATTAATTATAAAGAGCAATTAATTGATTATACAGAGAAAACAATTAAGGAATAGACTCAGATAAATCTCAATCAATATATTGATTATTTATGTGAAGTTGCACACGCCGATAAGAGAATGTTCTTATTTAGTACAACTCATTTGTAATCTAGAAGATGGCACCTCCAACAATGGGTCGCTGCCACGACAAAGCAGGGTTCATCAAAAACATTTGGTTGAATGGCGGCAATTGTTGCTGTTGCACGAAGGCAGCAGCTAATGGGTTAACCACTGCCAATGGGTTAATTGGCAGTGATTGTTGTGGTAGGAAGGCGGCAGCCAATGGGTTAAGCGGCAGCAGTTGTTGCTGGGAGTAGGCAGCAATGTTTGCGAGAGCCAACTGGGTAAACGGAAGTGGTTGTTGTTGTTGCAGGTATGCAGCGGTGTTTGCTAGTTGGTTGAATGGAAGCAGCTGTTGTTGTTGCAATGCTGCAGGGCTCATAATGGCTAGCTGACTGAGCGTTGGAAGCAATTGTTGCAACTGTTGTTGTTGCAGGTATGGAATGGCGATCGCTGCAGCCAATGGGTTTATAGGAAGGAGCTGTTGCAACTGCAAGTAAGCAGCAGGGTTTGCCATGGTTAGCTGACTAAGCGCCGGTAGGAATTGTTGCAACTGTTGTTGTTGCAAGTATGGAATGGTTGTCGCTGCAGCCAGTGGGTTTATAGGAAGTAGTTGTTGCAGCTGCGAGTAGGTGGCTGGGTTTGCTAGGGCTTGTTGAATAATAGCATTTGTAGGAATAGGTGAGCATTGTGGACCAAAGAACGCAGTTGCAGTGCTCGTCGAAAGAGCAAGGAGTGCAAAGAGGGCAAATATCTTGGCGGCCATTGTTGCTATGATGTTGCTAGTATGTTTTGCTTGGCAAGTTTCTGACTGCTAGACAAAGTAATCTTTTCTATTGGAGTTCTCTAGATACATGAGTAATGACATACAAAATAGCTTCATGTCTCACATGATAAAACCTTAGCCACATCATATTTGTTTCCCTTTATAAACATAATGAGTATGTAAAGTTATGAGTTGCTCACGTGGATCAATGCCTTTATTAAAGGACTTTGTCGTAGCTTTGTAGTCATGGTTGAAGTATACACATTAGCCATGTTGAGGATTTACCAAGCAATGAATGAACAAATGCTACAAGACACTAACTAATTGAAGTCCTATTATGTATAAAATGCATGCACACATATAGAATATACAAAATTGGAATGCTTATTATTATATTTGGCCATTGCAACACACACTCCCTTTGTTCTCGATTACAATTCATTTTAGCACTGTCTAAAATCAAGTTTTTCTAAAATTTGAAAAAAATTTAAATAAAATTTGGCAACGAGGATTGCACTATGAAGACCCATGCCATGAATAATTCAATAAAGCAAACATGATGCGGGGGCCCAGCATGCTGCCGGCCATGAACCTGGCGGGCGACGTGGTGGCGGTGGACAGGGTCAGCGGCCATGTCGAGCCCGGGGACGTCGTGCTGGTGGTCTCCTCCGAGGACCCGCGCAAGTCGGTCGCCAAGCGCGTCGTCGGGATGGGAGGGGACGCCGTCACCTGCCTCGTCGATCCCGGCAACAGCGACGCCTCCGAAACCAAAACCGTCGTGGTGAGTGGTGAGTTGGTCATTGAGCTGGGATTTTCGGTCCGTACTTACTACTTGTTATGCTGATTGGATTTGTGCCCTCGAATTGAGATGTATAGAAGACCTGTGTTTTTGGTAATTGGTACCTACTTGATACTGGCACCAAAGTTAGGGAGGATGTTCGAACCAAAGGTGGTGTTGGTTCAGTATGAGATATGGTGTTATTAACCCTACAATTAGTTACTACTGGTACAATTAGATTCTCGATGAATTAGAACTATGTGCTGGTAAAACCTTGCATTGTGCTACCATCACCATCAGCATATTTTACCCCATCAAAATTAAGGTGCGATTTCTACAGTTGTGTTTCAGCTTAGCGATATCAATAGCACAAAATTTGGGATTTCGCTTTCCATAGACTTTCAACATGATGTTCGTGCCTTTAAATATAGGAATTTGGCTATGTCCACATTCGTTACTAACTTGGTGGGTTCCACGTACGTGTAATGTTGGAACCTGATGAGTTCTACGCTTTCTCGAGTTTTGTGTTCTTTTTTTTTTTTGTATATATCCTTGTGGCCTTCTCATTATTTTGTTTCAAAATTGTATGATACCGTTAACTTGGGCGATCGTATGTATAATAAGATTTACACAAAATTACTATCATTAGATACACTACAAAATATACTCCTAAATAAAATATTTGAGTCGAAATTTTTAAAAAGCATATAAGTATTTGTGTAACTGCATAATTGGTGTCCTAAATAGTGTTGCGATTTTCGTTTTGGGAGGTGAAATTTCTATTTTATATGGTATGCTTGCTGGAGTGAATAAATAAATCAATAAAAAATAAAAAAATTGTGCGCCGGCCGTCCGAGCAGGCTAGGCCACCTCAGTCGTGTTCAACCAAACCAAATGGGACCATCAACCAAGCCAGCCCAGCGCAACTCAGACAGCAGGGTAGAGCACAGATAGGAACATTAGTGACAATAGTAGTGATAGGCCTTGTTTGGATGCACCCCCAAATTCCAAGTTTTTTCACTCTCTCTCCATCACATCACCTATGTATGGAGCAGTAAATGTAGGTAAAAAGTAACAAATTGCACAGTTTAGTTGTACATCACGAGCCGAATCTTTTAAGACTAGTTAGTCCATGATTGGACAATATTTGTCAAATACAAACAAAAGTGCTACAGTTAGAAATTTTCTAACATTTTACCATCCAAACAAGGCCATAGTTTCGTGAAGTTCAGTTGGGTAGGTATCGTTCAACGTTTTAAGTTGTGTTCCAAATGGCAGAGCTGGCGAGGTGGGATAAACGTGAGGTGCTTTGGGAGTGGAAGGGGAATTGAGCTATCGTTAGGTTGGAGTGGGTGGTAAGTTGGGCCGGCCCACGTGCCTGAGATGGATTCTCGTTTCCGCAGCGTCGTCAGGCTCTTGGGCGCTGCATGCAGCAGGCAGCAGGCCGCCGAGCTGTCCGTGGCCTGTTACGTTCCTGGATAACTAGAAGGCCCACTACGCACTCATACGGCCCACTGGCCTTACAGATACACGGCCCATGGCCGGATGCAAACATGGCCCTGGCCGGCCTCCCGGCCCGTTCTCGCATGGCCGGAGCCCATCCGTAGTCAATGCAAAAGTGAGGTCACCGTACCAGTCGCTGACGTGTACTAGTACAGTACTACGCTACTACGCACAAGGCAATTTGGAATCAATTGGACCTCTATTAAGACTGGTTTTGACCTCTAATAAGATGCAACAAAAATGCTAAATTGCCTCTATATATTAAGACTGGTTTGAATCAATTGGACTAAAGCCAAGTGGCCAAATCTAAGATCGAACAGTCACTATCAATACTCGTCAAGAGGCCAAATATTACCAGTCGAGTAATATGTCGTCTTGAGCAGGCTCGCCGTTTCCTTTTTTTTTTAAAAAAAGAGTTGCCTCGGCTTTTATTGAAAGCCCACACCAGTTAACAGAATCTTAAAGCTGGGGTTTCCAGCGCTTACAGCAACAGCACAAAGCAAAGTAAAAGAATTCCAGGGTCTAGCCTATTACAGCAAGTTTTTCAGTAAGGATTTGACGTCCTGGAGTTCTTCAGCTTCTTTCTTCAGATCTCCACCACTTCAGACAGGTTGATACCCGACGGCCTGAAGTTCTTGAGTCCTTCCATCGCGATGCCCAAGAGATCTCGAAGAGAATCCTGCTCCCCCTCCTTAAGAGCTATACTCCACCTCTGCATATACGATACAGCGTGATACACAACATCAGTAGGAGCTTTTGGTGTTAGCTTAGAGATGGCCATCTTATTTCTTGTGAGCCAAAGGGCCCATGACACCCCTGCAAAGATAAAGATAATCAGCCCTTTTGACAGCTTAATAGAACCCCTCAGCCAAGATTGACAAAAGTCATCTAAAGAGGATGGGTATGACTCCAAGCAAAATACACCCTTAATGAAACTCCACACGAATTGCGCCATGGGACACTCAAAGAAGACATGATCAACAGTTTCAGGTCGCCCACATAAACAGCAATTTTCATCCCCCTTCCAGTTTTTCTTAACTAAATTTGTTGCAGTCTGGAGTTTGTTGTTTAGCATTTGCCACAGGAAAACCTTAATTTTCAGTGGGATCTTAGCTTTCCAGACATACTTAGCCACCCTATTAGTAGTACCCCTGTCAGATAAGAATCTGTACAGGGACTTAGTAGAGAACTGCTTTTTACTTTCTAACTCCCAGAGCAATTTATCATCTTTGTTGTCAGTCAAGAGAACATCATTAAGATCCTCCAACAGAGATTGCCACCTCCCATACTCCTGCATAGACAGTGTTCTTTTGAAGTCTATAAACCAATTATCCCCATCCCTACACTCATTGATGAAAGCCCCAGGATCTCTTGTCAGTTTGTAGAGGTCCTCATAATAAATTTTCAAAGGGACAGATTTCAGCCGGCGGTCCTCCCAAAACCCGCATTGAGATCCATCCTACCCGAAAAGCAGCCCCCCAATCAAAAAGGTGTTTGACACTTTGTATCCCTTTCCAAAACTGTGAGCCCCCTGCCCCACTAGTTTGGAAAAATCCATGTTCCCCCAAGTACTTAGCCTCAATCAATTTGAACCAAAGTTCATTTGGTTTTTGGAATATCTTCCAAATCCATTTGACCACAAGACACTCATTCATCGAGTTTGGAATTAATGATACCCAACCCCCCGATCTTTAGGTCTACTCACAATTTCCCATCTTGCCATATGGAATTTAGACTTTTCTTCAGCTCCCTGCCATAAGAACTTTGCTCTGATGGAGTCAAAGTCCTTATGCACCCCATCTTTTAGCAAATAGAAGCCCATGCAGTACATGGGTATACTCCCTAGACAAGAGTTGGTTAGTAATTGTCTCCCACCCGATGTCATGTATTTTCCCCTCCAAGGATCCAACCTTTTCCTAATTTTTTGAGTCAAAGGATGAAACACCTCCATGTTTAAGTGTTTGTAGCTAACTGGTATGCCTAAGTAAGTCATGGGGAAGGATCCCAGACTACAGTTTAGCATATTTGCAATCCTCTCTTTCTCATTTTGTGGCACCCCAAAGACATACACAAGACACTTTTATGGAAATTAATCTTCAAGCCGAGTCAACCACTCAAAACTATAAAGTATAAGTTTCGGGTTCCTAATGCTTTCTTCATACGGCTCAATCATAATTACGGTATCATCGCATATCTTGTATATGAGAGATCCCCCCTGGATGAGATCATTTAACACTCCCTTAATATGCCCTTTACTAATTGCTCCCTCAAGCATAACTCCCAGAGCATCTGCTACTAAATTAAAGAGAAGTGGTGAGAGGGGGTCACCTTGCCTCAGGCCCCTATATGTTCGGAATATGAACTTCTCTCCCCATTCACATTTATATGAGACTCTCCTTCCTTCACAGTGCTCATGACCCAAGAAACCCACTTTGGAGGGAATCCCCTACCAAACATTACATCCTCCAGAAAGTCCCACCTCACCCTGTCATATGCTTTCTCAAAGTCAATTTTCAGTATGAGCCCTTTGGCTTTAGACCTATGCAACTCATGTAAAACTTCATGAAGCACCACCACTCCTTCCAGTATGTTCCTCCCTTTTACAAAACCTGTTTGGTTCCCACTAATAACTTTTCTCCCAAGCGGCACCAATCTGTTGGTTAAGACTTTAATAAAACACTTATAATCTACATTCAACGAGACATATAGGCCTAAAGTTGCTTCCTTTGTATTAGCATCTTTGACTTTGGGGATCAAAGTGATAACCCCATAGTTCAATCTCTTGATATCTAGTTTATTCTCCCAAAAATCTGGAACATCCCCATCATGTTATCTTTAATAGTATCCCAATGATTCTTGAAAAAAGATACACTTTGAATCCATTTGGCCTAGGAGCCGAATTCTCCTTCATATGCATGACGAGTGTCCTTTACCTCCTCCATGGTAAAAGGTCTTATCAGTCTCTGTTTGTCCTCCTCACTTAAACACATAGAGGATGGCCAGAAGTTCTCCCCCAATTTGACAGCATACTCCCCACTACTGCCAAAAAGCTGTTTGTAGTACTCAACTATATGCTCTGTTATCTCGGCTTGTCCCCTAATCTCCCCATTTCTCGACTCTAGCATAATAATGTCATTTTTCTTCTTTCTCCCATTCGACAACGATAGAAGAATTTTGTATTTGCATCCCCATATAGGACCCAATTTTTCCCGGCCACTTGCTTGAGTTGTAGAGAATCCAAATTAATCAATTTTCCGATTGTTCTCATAAGTAATTCTGTTTCTCCCATTCCTCCATAGACGGTAGTCTTGTTTACGCACTTTTGTCAATCTCTACTATCTTATCCTCCAATTCTTTTCTCAACTTTTCTCGCTCCCCATTGAGTCTCATGTTCCAACCCCTCAAATATTGTCTCAACCCCTGCAGGCCTTTGTGCCAAACATTCGTGAATAATGAGACCCACTATGATTAGCAATATCATTCCACTTTTCATGCACCAGTTCACCAAACTTATCAAGCTTCTCCCACTTTTCCGAAAATAGAAATATTTAGATTTGCTCCCTTTGTGCTCCCCACTTGTCTAAGACTAATGGAGAGTGGTCGAGCCCACCCCGGCCTTAAACCAAGCAAAGCTATTACTAAAATGCAGTCCCAATCGATGTAACTAAGATTCTGTCCGACGACCAGCAAAGGGTCCTTCGATTATTTGACCAAGAAAATTTCATCCCCTTCACATACAAGTCCCTTAAGCGAAGATCTCCTATAAGATCATTGAAAAGTTTCATCGGCTTGGGATCCCCCGTCCTTTGTTTGTCCCTATTGTCTCGATCGATTGAAATCACCCCCTAGAATCATAGGTAGCTTGATATTCTCACAAATACCGTGCAAGCCATTCACAAACTTTCTCGAATAGTCATGGTTAGCGGGGCCATAAATATTCATCACCCAAAGATCGTAGTTAGTGACCCTATCCGATTAGAACCCCCAAGACAAAATTTTCGAGAATAGAGTCCTCTATCTCAAAACCCTCCACAATTTACACCTGTGATCAAACCTCCAGAATGACCCCTTGAAGGCACCCAAATCCACTGAAAATCTCTGTTTCCTGACATTTCCTTCAACTCCCTATTCTCAAACTCCCCTTTTATTGTTTCCTGAATGGCAATAACATCCAAAGATTCTTGAAAAACATGTTCAGCTATCAAGTCTCTTTTCCTCACCTTTCCCAACCCCCTAATATTCCAGAATAATGTCCTCATTTAATAATGGTGTTAACCCCCCTCCTCTTGCAAGCTCCCCAACTCATCATTGTGTGTACTGGATTCACCAATAGCCATACCCCTTTGGCTATTAGAGATCACACACATGGACAACTCCTCCACTGCTCGGCTTCGGAAACATTATCCTTTTCCTTCAATTTCTCCGAGATACAAGGTATAATTTTTTTACGCCCAAAGCGGCTCTAACTATTTCTTGACCTTAAACATGTCTATTTGGCCCTCTAAATTGTTAGAAGTAATATTAAGATCATCCAAGACATTTAAAGTAAAGGCGAGTAGAAGAAGCATTTAAGATTTCAAAAGGATTAGAAGATGAAGTACCCGCAACTTCTCGCAAAGAAGCCTCTTTACCCTTCTTGGAAGCCCCCACCATGCTATCTCTAGCGGCAGCTCTAGCCATGGCTTTCTCGAATGAGACACTGCCATCCCTAGCTCCCCGTTGCTAGTTCTTGAAGCTACAAACAATGACTTTAGCTTTCTTCCTCCTATTCCTCTTTTCTTGAGAAACCCGCCATCCCCGAGCATCCATATCCACCTCGAATCCTTGCTTGTGTCGACCAATTATCCATCAAATCCTCCCCACGGTTAGCAGCCCCCTCAAGTTTCTTGTCTTTCATTGGATCCTCCAAGGCAAAATTTGAACCAAGGTTTCCTCCGAGTTAAGCTCCCCAAGTTGTCCAGTTCATCTCTAGTCGCAACTTTGGCCAACTAGATTTGTTAATGAGAACAGTCCTTCTTTATCCCAAACCAAAAACTGATTCTCATTTAGAGCGGGCAAGTTCTCCTCTTCCCCGTGCATCCATCTCCCCAAGATTAGTTAAATCAACCAATCCCACCTCGGGAATTATAGCAGCCAATGGTAACACTTCTCCTTGCCGGGTCCCCCGCCCCTCCCGCTCACATTTCTCCGGCTTTTCCACCATACGGTCTTCATGAGAGTTCTCCCCCCCTCGTCAATTTTCTCAAATCATGTCAAATTTGCCGAGCTTTTCTTCCGATGACCTCCTCTAGGCTCCTGGTCCTTGTCTTTGTCAAACCCATCATCTCGGTTTTCCGGGGCGGAAGAAGGACCACCAGGACCACTAGAAATGCCACCTTTTCTCCCTTCTACTTCAAATCGATAAAGGTTCCCACTCCATTAAAAAACACCTCAATTTCACAATTGATGTTGTTGGGGTTCCCGCACTTCCCTTGCACTCTTCTTGCTCCCCTTTGATTAAGCTAAGTTCATCCACCACCAAAGGCTTAACCACCGAGTTGCAATGGATTTGATGCCTCTATCTCCATTGCCACATCGGGATTCGTGTATCTTTACCCCGGTATCGGAGAGTGGAAGAGGTTTCAGGGTTTCTTTGTGTCTTCCTCAGTTCCACAAGCAGTCCATAAATCTTCATCTTGAACTCCCCCATTCTAGTGTAAGTATCCAAAGTAGCTTGATCAGGAAAATTGATGAGATACTCATTATGACCCATATCCCGACTTTAAAATCCCAATCCTTGTTAATTAGATTTCTCGGCTCTTTGTCAACCTTGACCACATTAGCATCCCCTCCCATACGGTTAGCACAAACGAGATGTTTGAACAATCTTAACCACAAGTATCGGGGATAATCATCTCATAAAAACCTTGGTTTGGGATCCCATACCCATACATCTCAGTTTCCCCCTCTTGATTCTTGCACTCCCAAGCCATATGCCCCGTCCCCTTGCATTTATAACAAACGAGAATCATTCTCACAGTCAATCCGTAAGTGCCCAACCCGTAAGCATTTGTAGCATCTCATATCATTGTTAGCTACGGGACGAGCACCCTACGGCCCGGAATTGCGAGCAACCATTAACTTTCCCCGATCCCGTGGATCCTTCCAATTCTCTTGACTCAATTTTCTTTCTGTCGCACCCCAGTCCAGTCAGGTTGCCCATTTCCTCTCCCTCCCCCGGTAATCCCGGTGCCCAACACTTTGATTCTGTCCCATCCCTCTCCCTCCACCCTGAGGATTCTGACGAAAGTTAGCTGGAAAGGGGGGACGATTACCTTCAGATCGAGCTGCTCCAGCCCTGTAGTCACTTGCTCTCCCTTGCTCCCTAGCACCTTGACTCGAGCTCTGATGACCAAATCTGCTCTGGCGCTCATCCCTCTCTCTTTTCTGCTCATAAATCATCTTCTTGCGATGCTCCAGCTCCCTCAGTTCCTCCTCCAGTAGGTCATCTTGATCCCAGTCATGATACCCCCAATCCTCCTGCTTCCTCTTCCCTTGCCGACGATCTCCCATCTCCCCGACTACCACTTTCGCAAAGGATTCAGTGAGTGGAGGCGGTGGGGGGTGAACCCTAACTTTCTTTGCTCTGGCACCAAACTTCCCAGACTTCATCCCTTCTTGCTGGATACCGGGTATCCAAAGAGATAGCTCCCTTCGGAATCCAAGACAGGCCGTGAACGGCCCGGGTTCACTTGGGCTCCATGAATGATCAAAACGGCTATCAGCCCATCCCCGTACCTTGTAGGCTACGAATTTGGAACCGGAGCATCTTCTTCCACCTCCGGACACTTTTCCCGCTCGGTGTGAGAACTCCCTGTTCACCCGGCCCCGCCGATCCCCATTGGACCCGATTCATCTTCTCCAATGAAGCTTCTAAATCCTCACAAGCTCGCTTAGCTCCACCATAGAATCATCCTCGAGATCCAGCAAACAAGCACCGCTTAATTTCCTCGCTAGTAACACCTTCGCCCATTTTTTTCCCCCAAGCGTGGTTGGCCGATACCCCGCTTGATTTGGTTGCCCTCCGAAATCATCAGGGCAAGGGTAAGCCATCGTCTCCCCCGCTTTAGCTCCCGAATCGATCCAAGCGCCGGCCAATTGACATCGAATTAACATTGGAGCTCGGCAATTCGCTCGACATGGAATTCCTCCGTGAACCGCACGATTCTCGCCCGATTCCTTCGTGAGATCGCCACCGATGCCACCGGCGCCGCCGCCGCACGCAGCCCTTCCTCCCGCGACGAGATCATGCCATGCGCCTCGCGCCAAGTATCCGCTCAAACGGCGCTCGAAATAGGGGATCGTCATCTCTCGCCGGCGACATCCGCGCAAGGAACGCGGCGAGTGCAAGGAAAACTCACCGGGCAAACTGAAGCGCAGACGGTCCCGGAGCGATTCCCCTACTTTTTCCGGCCAGGGAACCTCCTCCCCCGCCGGTGTTGACGCAAAATGTGACCACCCTGCGTCTCACACACAGCAAGCCGGAAAGCCTAGCTTCAATCGGGTGCCCGGCGTCGAATCCGGTGGCGTGCCGTCGATTTGACACGAAAATCGACAAGGGATAAAACGGTAAGATCATAAACGGAACGTCTTTGGGTGAGACCAGGCAGTTCCATCTTTACGGCCCGAAGCCACTTACGACGACACATAGCTATGGAAGCTATCTCAGCGGGATGCGTTCATTCGGCTAAAGTAACATAACCGATGTAAACAGAACAAACTAGCCGAATACGGTAAATGAAGACATGTTTGAACAAGATTAAATCATTAAAGCATATCAAACTACATCTCGGGTTTAAAGCATCATCAAGCACTTAATAATTAAGAATAAGTAACTTATAAATATAAATCTACTAAATAAACACATGCATAGGCTACTTCAACTAGTCTGCCCGGGCCGCACGTCTAGCCTTCATAAACCCGTCAAGCATAAATTCAAGCAAGCTAATCCACCGCATGATACCACTCACTATAAATTTACACCACTCCTTGCTACTAGATCAATCCACCGCATGATACAATCTAGCAATAAAGAGCTAAAAGCATATAATTATCTAATCGAGATCTATAGATACTTGCTACATGTATAAGCATAACCGTATCGGCAAGATTGCCGAATCGGGGTCCATGAAGAAGGAACAAACAAGCAACATGTAAAAGGGGCCTATCAGATTAAACCGATCTCTAGTCCACCGGATGACTAACTCTAGAGTAATCCAAAGACCTGCATCTGCCGCACGGTACCCGGTCCTGTCAAGGCTTATCTACATATAACGTGAATGAACCCGCAACATGTAACAATCTAGATCGATCTAATTCGGCTATATGAGCTTGATCTACTCGGTATTGAATAGGCATGAAAGGAACGACCAACAAGCCGAAAGAGTATCAATCTAGATTGGGCAAAAGAGTGTTGCAAATAATTAAACATTAAATAAAGCATGCAACACGTGATAACTTAATGAATCTATTAGATTTTGCCAAATCTAAAAGAGCCGATAACTAGCCTCTAAGCTTAGATCTTAGCCTGCCGCACGACTCATAACCTAATCGAGAAACTTTGGTAACTAGCTCCTAGCTAATCTTAGCTCGCCGCACGACTCATGACTAACATGGAACCCTCTTGGTTCAATGCTTAAATCCACCGCATGATACTAAGCATTGCAACAAGACTTCTTGCATCATTATCTAAATCCACCGCATGATACTAGACATGATAACAAGGTTGCCGGGACTTACGGAGGTCGACGGATCGATTGGCCCTCTCGAAGAATTCGACGACACGACTAAAAGGACTCGAAGGGTGGCGCGTAGCCGGTTGTATTGATTTGGTTGTGAACCCCTATTACAATGGTCGAGGGTTTATATTTATACCCTGGACAAAACACGAGTTCTAAGCACTTACGAACTGCCTAAACAAAATTGGAAAGACAAAACACGCTAACTCTATCCATAATCGGAGTCCTTGATCATTACGACTCTTTCCTTTTCTTCGATCAGCTTCTCTTTCCTTTTTCCGTCTTCAAACGAAGCAATTGTCGACCGCTTTGACCGTTTGCCGAACACACAGAAGTTAGCCGACCGCACACGCATTTGCCGAATCGCTCTCTCTGCTCCCTGCGGGTCCACCTGTCATATTCCTGACCAAATTCTGGTGTTAACACATGCCCCCTCAATTTCGAGATAAAAGGGTTTTATTTCGAAATTGACTATCAGCGCCTCTCGTCTAGGTCAGCACCGCCAACACCCGCATGGCCGCCACGAGATCTGCGCTCGCGCCGTTGTCAATGGCGGCGGAATCTTCAATCAGCTCCATCATGGCAACGGGAACTCAAGAGGAGCATCTAGAGGTAACCCTACTTGCCCTTACTCATTCGGCAATTTTTACGAATCGGTTCCCAGACGTGTCCTTGATTTATTCGCTTTACTTCTATAAAGGAAATGAAGAACGAGATTTTAATCTCTAATCTCGCTCATCCCGGGTCATTTTTCCTTGGTCCGATGGGAGACCCTAATCCGAAGGAATTTATCGAAAAGGAAACTTTGAGGATCCCATTCAAATCGAGAATTGCCCCCTCAAATAGATGGCCGAACACTTTCAAAACTTGGCCCCTTCCTTCAATCACGGGATGGCGTGATTGGTTCCGCGAGATGCGGTCCGAGAACAGTGATCTCTCGGGAATCCCAAGATATTCAACATTGCTTGGAACTTTCACTAGCCGATATGCCAAGAAATGACTCCCTCTTGATAGTTTGCTTCCCATTTTCGGGTCCGATGCCATCAACGTTTTTGTCTTTGGTCATGGCCCAATGTCAATCACCCTATCGACATTTTTATGATGACCGGTTTGAACATCACCAAACCAACTTACCCCTTCAAATACAAAGGCACTAGCTCACGAAGGCGAGTCAAATCGGGAGGAGGTTGGGTCAAGTGCGTTCGAGTTATGCTTCAACCGGCCCCGTGTCGACAAAGAGTATAGAGCTTTCATGAACATGTGGCTATGCAGATTTATCTTCGTGGTAAGTCCAATGAGCCCACTCTTAACCACATAGTGATGGTGAAGAATTGGTCGAGGCAAGCTAATTCCTTTGGGCAAATATCTGTGGGAGCATTTTACCATATGATGCATCGACATTCTTGTCCGGATGAGGAATCATGGCGAAATTTTCGTGTCAATGGACCATGGTGGCTTCTTCGGATGTGGTTGCAATTATACATGCACCAGATTGTCTCTCGTTGACCTCCATAATCTGAATTTTCCTTCCATCAACTATCTTGAAGGTGAGGATCTTAGATACAAGTCTTGCCAGACATATGGAGAGGCTGCATCTTCAATCACCATCGACTTGGACCTGGGCCACCTTTTCAAGATCTTCTACAAGGGATTCAACCATGTAGTTTGGTTCCCTTATAGGGAGAATGAAGACCTAACCCTTCCCAGATTTAGCTACGAGTGGGCTGCCTGAGATGATGACTCCGGGGATATCTTCAATTCTTTTATCAAGCCCCGTGCTTTGCCACAGAGTTTCATCATGGCCGATTGATAAGCTCAACTTATGAATTTTACAACCCAAACATGTTTGCCAGGCAGTTTGGATTCGGCCAATTGCCTTCAACCCATGTTCCTTCCGATTCATCTGCTCATTGATTAATCTTATTTTTCTTTGCAGACCTCACCGCGGAGCTGGACCGCTTGAAGGTGGCGGCGATGGCGGCGGCCAACCACGTTAACGCCCAAGGGGCGACGCTGGTGGAGCGCCTCGAGGCGGTGCCTGGTCAGATCGACCAGGTTGCCCTTCATGGCGTGCGCCTCGGCACCTCCCTCGGCTTGGCGGGGATGTCGTCTGGACCGGGGGACGACTACGCTCCGATGCCGACCGGCTTCCGCGACGGGCTCCCTCACGAAGTCGACGACATCGAGGGCCTCGGGCGGGTTACGACGCCCACGCCGACGCCATGGCCAACGCCACCAACCCCGAAGTCTGTCCTCAACAAGCTCTTCAACGAAGAAGAGGAGTAGCTTGTACTAGGATTGGCGCGGGTTGTAAATAAAACTTTAATGAAGAATGTTGGTCCTCTTCTTGTTCTTGCTTGTCCGTGATGACATTCGTCTCTGTTGTGTTTGCTTCTTTGCAAATTTTCCTTTAGCTAGAACTCGATCGCAACGCTCTTCCCAAACGAAAACTCCCGAATCGCATGACATCATTTTAGCCGATTAGATCTCGGTCTGTTCCATGACTTGACGGTTTGTAGCGTAGTACTTCAATTCCCTTTATCTTCTCCCGATAAACTTATCATTTTCGAGAGATAAGATCAAACTGTTCACTTATACTTTTAAAAATCGACTAAAGGCGATACAACCGTATCGGCTATTTTTGTTCGAAGACGATACACACGATATCGGCTATCTTTCCACTAGAGGCGATAATATTATCGGTTATTTCTTTCCAACCTCTTTCCTTTACTCGAAGGCGATTTTATTCAATCGGCTATACCACGCTTACGTCATAATCACAATTAAGATCCAACTTCGATACTTGGAAAAAACTTCTTAAGGTATCGCCATTGATGGCTCTAGTAAGTTCCTCTCCAAACAGCGTTTTTAATATATACGCATTGCCGGGTGCACAACCGACAACCCGAAAAGGTCCTTCCCAATTCGGAGACCACTTGCCGAATATTCTGTCTTTGGTACCAATTGGCAATATTGTTTTCCAAACCAATTCTCCTTCTGCAAATTGCTTAATTTTAACTCTCTTGTTGTAGTACTTGGCAACACGTATTTTATTCTTCTCAATATTCTCCAAGGCCTTAAGACGAATCAAATGCAAATCTTCTAACTCATCCATCATCAGATCCTTATAATCTTTTTCTGTCAGGTCCTTTTGTAACTCAACTCTCCTTGATCCCGATTGCAACTCCCAAGGCATCACGGCATTATGTCCATAAACCAACTCATATGGAGATGCTTGTGTGGACCCATGACAAGCCATTCGGTAAGCCCACAATGCTTCATTAAGGACCAAGTGCCATCTCCTTGGCTTCTCATCGATTTTCTTCGAATAATTTTGATCATGATCTTATTTGACGCCTCTCGCTTGGCCATTGGCTTGTGCATAATAAGGAGAAGAATTATACTGACCTTATCCCCATGTTTTCGGCAAAATCACAAAACTCGAAGAAGTGAACCGAGTCCCCCGATCGGTTGTAATGGTCTCGTGGAATCCCAAACCTATGAATTATATGTTCCTTGACAAAACCGATCATATTTTTCGATGTGACCTTTTTCAAAGGGATAGCTTCAACCCACTTGGTGAAATAATCTGTTGCTAGCAACACAAACTTGTGTCCTTTGCTAGACGGAGGATTGATCTCGTCCAATTAAATCTATACCCCATCCTCACGAACGGCCAAGGTTTAATTATCGGATTCGAGAAGAGATGCGGGTGCTCTCGAACATTACCAAATATCGACAATCTCGACACCCTTTGTAATATTCAAAGCAATCCTCCAACATAGTCGGCCAAAAGTACCCTGTCCTCCTTATTATCCATTTCATTCGGTAAGCCGGATCGATGTGCACCACAAGCTCCTTCATGGACTTCAAACATAATCTTCTTAGCTTCTTCTTGGCTCAAGCATTTGAGCAACACTCCATCTATAGACTTGTGGTACAACCGATCATCAAGAAGCACAAATTTAAATGCCTTATACCACGAGCCTCCAGGGAAACTCTTTGAGATGGATCTTTCGGATAATTGATAATGTCACTTCTCCAGTCATTACTTATCGATCGAATTGAAAACATCTTCTTCGTTGTATAGACTTCATGATTTTCCCGATATCCGAAGCAACTTGAGCTAATTTATTTGCTTCTCCATTGTGCTCTCTCGGGTATATGATGCAAAGTAACTGCGAAAAACTTTTCGAAGTTCCCTACATTGTTCATGGTAACCTTGCGGTACATCATTTTTGCATTCATATTGTCTGTCAACCGATTGATTACCAATTCGGAATCACCAAATACCTCAAGCAATGACCTTCGGTTCTACCAACGTAGAAGCCCTCTAAGCAAAGCCTCATACTCGCTTGGTTGTTAGTGACAGGATATTCAATTGAAAAAGCAAACTCAAATATCTTTCCACGTGGGGATATCAAAAGAATACCAGCACCACCACCTTTGTCACATGATGATCCATCAAAAAATAATGCCCATGGGGCAATGTTAATCATATCAACGAGATAAATCACGATGTTGAGTAATAAAATCGGCAATTGCCTGTCCTTTCTTTGCTTTTGCCGACTCATACTTTAAATTAAACTCGACGGTGCTAATACCCATTTGCCGATTCTCCCACTTAAAATCGGCATTGACAACATGTGTTTAATTACATCAAAACTAGATATAACCACACATTCGGCATTTAACAAATAGTGCCGAAATTTGGTGCATGAGTAATAAACACACAAACGAGCTTTTCTATAGCCGAATACCTTGTTTCGGGATCTAACAGTTTTCGGCTAAGGTAAGCTATTACTCTCTCTTTTCCATCAAACTCTTGCATAAGGGCCGATCCTATTGTCGGGCTATCGGCCGCCACATACTGACTTGAAAGGCTTCTCAAGTTGTGGAGGTACCAACAACGGCGGTGCCTTCATATATTGCTTGATTTCATCAAAAGCCTTTTTTGTATGTCACCCTGCACAAATTTCGATCTTTCTTGAGCTTCAACAATGGAGAGAAAGGCAACACTCTTTTCGATAAATTGGATATGAATCTTCTCATGAAATTGACCTTGCCCAAAGCAATGATTGCAATTCTGTAAGGTTAGTTGGGGGCACAACTTTGTCTATTGCTTCCATGCTCTTTTTTCCAACTTCTATCCCTCCTTTGTGAATCAAGAACCCTAAAAACTCACCAGTAGAGACTCCAAAAGCACACTTGTTTGGATTCATCTTTAAGCCATGTCTCCTTGTGCACTCCAAAGTCTTTCTTAAATCGGCTAAATGTCCTTTATGGTCTCCGGATTTGACTACTACATCATCAATATAAATTTCTACAATCTTGCCGATTAACTCATGAAAGATATAGTTCATGGCTCTCGATAAGTTGCACCAAAGCATTCTTCAATCCAAATGTCATCACTATCCACTCAAACAATCCAATGTGACCAGGACATCGAATGCGTCTTTGCAATATCTTCAAAGCGCCATGAAAATCGATTGTAGCCAAGCATTGCCATCCATAAACCGATAACTTCATAACCTCTTCTTGCTGCATCCACTAATAAATCGGCAAGCGGCATTGGGTATCCATCCATTGGAGTAGCTTTGTTGAGATCTCGAAATCTATGCATACCCTCATCTTTCCATTCTTCTTGTAGACAGGTACTATATTTGAAATCCATTACGCATACCGCATGGCCGAATAAAGTTTGCTTCAATTAATCTCTCAATCTCTTTCTTTACATCGGCCAATACCTCTTCTTTATAGATTTTCCGTGGAGGTTGTTTGAAAGGACGAAATCCAGGTTTTATAGGCAGCTTATGCTCAACAATTGATCGATCCAACCCAGGCATCTCTGTGTAATCCCAAGCAAAACAATCTTTGAACTCATTCGGCAACTCTATTAACTCCAATTTATATTCTCGGGTCTAAATTTGCACCGATATACATCGGCCTTGACTTTGTGCTATCACCAACATTGATTTCTTCTAATTTGTCGGCCGACATGAAACCACGACCCGGTTGCCTTTGTTGCCATCGATTGGATTGCCCATTAAAAGTTCTCGTCGAGCCGATTGCTTGGATCGGTTGTTGATCCTTTGTCGAACACATTGACAGGACCTTCTTTCCATACCTTACCCGAAAGGCAATCTAGTCCATCATACTCCCAATAAGCGAGGCTCGAAGTGGCAACACTCCTTTGAATCATCGGCTGAACAACTTCTACATCATCTCCTACCCTTTGAATAAGGATTTGATGCATAGTTGAGGGTATACAAGCAATTAGCATGGATCCAATCCCTTCCCGAAGTATGCTATATGCCCCCTTGCCATCAATGACAAAGAAGGTAGTGATCAAGGTCTTGGATCCAATCATCGGCTCCACATGTCTTGCTCCACGAGTATCGAAGCATTGCCGACAAAATCTCTAAGGATCATGTCGATCGGCAAATCTTCATTTGTCATACCAAGTTTCCGAAAGTAGCATAGGGCATAATATTGATAGCAGCCCCTCCATCAACAAGCATCTTAGTTAAAGGCTTGCCATTGACATATCCCTTCAAGTACAATGGTTTTCGGATGACGATTTTTAAGCGGCTTATCAAAGATTGCTTGCCGAGTCAACACAAGTTGAGCCATCGGGTCTCGGCATTCGGTCTCATCAAAATCGAATATACCTCATCTTGCACTTCTTGGTCTTCGGGAGCTTTAAACTCTAATGGAATGAAGAACACCATGTTAGTATTAGCCGATGGGCCTGGTCCACCATCCTTTTTCTTAGGACGCCATACGGCTTCTTTTCGGCTATTTCCGCTTCATCTCTTGATTTCTCAAACGCCGAACTCTTCTCTTCGGCTTTTCATGAGACCGGGAGGACACCATTGACCTTTTTGCCATGTAGGAGCTCTCTTCCGTAGTATGGACACTACCGTGAGCCCATGTTTGGTCCGCAAATCTTTTCCCTCGATATCCATCAAAACCTTGTTTATTTTTAGGCGCCAATCGTTCTCCGGAACTTTCATCCCAAGTCTATCATGAACGGGACGGTTGACTCGAGATTGCCTGTACTACGAATATTGATCACCGCATTCGGGGCAATTGTTTCGCGAGCAATTTCAAGCCTTCATTCCAACGATTAATGCGAAGAAGGAACAATTCCAATGAGATTGCTCTTGCTCTCTCCTGTATTCTTCTTGTTCCCTTTGGCGCACTTCGCTTCATATCTCCGACGTTCGCCATGAACTGCGCTCTTCCTCAATGTACTTGCTGTTCCTCATCATACTCCATCTTCTTTTCCCATTGCCACTTATTCAATAAGTGTCGTCTTTGTAACCCCGCGCTTCGGATCGCGTGTATTCGGCAATTTCCCTTAGCCGCATCCGAAGTTTGACCCTTCTCTGTTCGGCTATTCTTGAAGCTGCGCTTGTTGCACTTCCTCCTTGGTAACTTGCCGATTAGGGTCAACGAGAACCAATCTCTTTGGCTCTTTCGGATGTCGAACTTTCATCTTTCCCTTTTCCTTGGACTCACCGGCATCAACCATGCCTATGGAGAAAGAGACCATGTTCGAGGGAATGGGTTCTTGTCTACTTTCATCTTGCCATCAAATCTTAAGTGTCCATCTTGAATAGCCTTCGAATTTTTACTCGAACACTCGGCAATCATTGATATGATGAGAGTTTGTATCATGAAATCCACGGTATTTCTTGTCCTTTACTCCTTCAGTATAAAGCATAGGATGTCCTTCGCGGCTTAACGCGTCCTTCTTGGACCGAGATACAAAAAGAGCTTATCGCTTTACCGACATCAAAATCATAAGATCCCTTCGCCGCTTCACCCATCGATGACCGACCAAAGTAGGCTCTTTTGTCCGGGTCAACTCGCAGCGGCTACTTCATCTTCATCTTCATATTCGAGATGCTTCCTCCGAAATCACGATACATATCAACGGTTGCCTTGTTCTTCGAAAACGAGCATCTCTTCCGAACCCTTGGGCTTGATTGCTCATTCTTTGTCGGCTTTTGTGCAAGCTGTCCAAGATCTTCAAACTCCATGCCGAATAGCTTGTCTCTAATATGTGGCGGCATGCACCGCAATGACCAATTGTGCAAGCCGATCATCGGGAATAGTCGAGAATAGCACATGTTCTTTGCTTCTCGAATCTGCGGAGATACTCCATTGGTGTCTCGTAGTTTTCATCCTCATAGACCACGAGATCAACCATCTTCTTCTCATTGGTTCGTATAAAAGTATGAATGGAACTTTTGCTCCAATTTACGCCCATGTACCAATGGAATTGGCCGGCTGCGATGCAAACCATGTGAAAGCCGGCCCCGTCGAGACATAGGAAAATATCGATCCTCCAAGCTTCATCGCCAGCGGCTTCTCCAAGTTGCATCGGATATCTCCGACATGCTCAATGGTACTGGTATCATCCCGAGAGAACTTGGTCAAATCCGTTGGTGGTTTAACTCTTGGTGGAAGAGCTACCCTATTGTACCATTCGGGAAAGGAGATTTGTATGCATATGTCGATGCTTTGGTTTCGGGCCGAATTGATTCTCGCATCATATCGGCCATTACGCTTAGGAGCTCATCATTTGTATCTTTTGCTCCCTGTCTCCTAGAAGGCACTCCGATGCACTCCGTATCCCGGATTCGGCAAAGCATCCGAAGCACCGTAATCAGTGAATTCACTATACCCATCTCCATAGACACTCTTACGCAATCTGTTTGCTCTTTTGGAGAAATCTTATAAGCGAGATGCGGGTATATCTCGTTGTCGCACCAAAAGCTACCCGACCATGAGTTTGCCGCTCGGTCACGGGAGGCTTCTCTTTTCCATCATGAATAGCTCCATCTTTGCTTGTACCGATTATCTCCTCTCCTCCAGTTAACTTCCCCGAAGATTGTTGAGTGTTGAAGTACACGGACAAGCTCTCCAAATCTTGCTTCAAATCGTTTGTCAACCGCGGACCAAAAGTTTCAGCCATGATTTTGCGGAAGGTGCCCGAGAAAAAGCTGTGTTGTGATTCAACATAGTGTCTCCTACAGCTTTGTAGATGGCTCCAACTACCCTCCGCATCTCCTCCTCGTCGGTAACATCGATCGACCAGCGAGAAGAACTCGTGGCGTGCTTGCTTGATCATCACTTCGCCACTCTTGTTCTTGGAAAAGGACATTAGACATTTCGCTGAAATTGTTCCATTGCTTGCTCCACCATCCGGCGTTGCTCGCGGCGGCTCGTCCATGGTCACGTTCGTAACGTGATTTGTTGTCAATTTCCGATCCCATCTTATATTGAGAAGTTGTCCCACCGAGCGTGCCAAAAAGTGTGTTGACGCAAAATGTGACCACCCCGCGTCTCACACACAAGCCGGAAAGCCTAGCTTCAATCGGGTGCCGGGCGTACGAATCCGGTGGCGTGCCGATCGATTTGACCTGAAAATCGACAAGGGATAAAACGGTAAGATCATAAGCCGGAACGTCTTTGGGTGAGACCAGACAGTTCCATCTTTACGGCCCTGAAGCCACTTACGACGACACATAGCTATGGAAGCTATCTCGCCAACAAGGATGCAGTTCATTCGGCTAAAGTAACATAACCGATGTAAAAGAACAAACTAGCCGAATACGGTAAATGAAGACATGTTTGAACAAGATTAAATCATTAAAGCATATCAAACTACATCTCAGGTTTAAAGCATCATCAAGCACTTAATAATTAAGAATAAGTAACTTATAAATATAAATCTACTAAATAAACACATGCATAGGCTACTTCAACTAGCCGCACGTCTAGCCTTCATAAACCCGTCAAGCATAAATTCAAGCAAGCTAATCCACCGCATGATACCACTCACTATAAATTTACACCACTCCTTGCTACTAGATCAATCCACCGCATGATACAATCTAGCAATAAAGAGCTAAAAGCATATAATTATCTAATCAGATCTATAGATACTTGCTACATGTATAAGCATAACCGTATCGGCAAGATTGCCGAATCGGGGTCCATGAAGAAGGAACAAACAAGCAACATGTAAAAGGGGCCTATCAGATTAAACCGATCTCTAGTCCACCGGATGACTAACTCTAGAGTAATCCAAAGACCTGCATCTGCCGCACGGTACCCGGTCCTGTCAAGGCTTATCTACATATAACGTGAATGAACCCGCAACATGTAACAATCTAGATCGATCTAATTCGGCTATATGAGCTTGATCTACTCGGTATTGAATAGGCATGAAAGGAACGACCAACAAGCCGAAAGAGTATCAATCTAGATTGGGCAAAAGAGTGTTGCAAATAATTAAACATTAAATAAAGCATGCAACACGTGATAACTTAATGAATCTATTAGATTTTGCCAAATCTAAAAGAGCCGATAACTAGCCTCTAAGCTTAGATCTTAGCCTGCCGCACGGCTCATAACCTAATCAGAGAAACTTTGGTAACTAGCTCCTAGCTAATCTTAGCCTGCCGCACGACTCATGACTAACATGGAACCCTCTTGGTTCAATGCTTAAATCCACCGCATGATACTAAGCATTGCAACAAGACTTCTTGCATCATTATCTAAATCCACCGCATGATACTAGACATGATAACAAGGTTGCCGGGACTTACGGAGGTCGACGGATCGATTGGCCCTCTCGAAGAATTCGACGACACGACTAAAAGGACTCGAAGGGTGGCGCGTAGCCGGTTGTATTGATTTGGTTGTGAACCCCTATTACAATGGTCGAGGGTTTATATTTATACCCTGGACAAAACACGAGTTCTAAGCACTTACGAACTGCCTAAACAAAATTGGAAAGACAAAACACGCTAACTCTATCCATAATCGGAGTCCTTGATCATTACGACTCTTTCCTTTTCTTCGATCAGCTTCTCTTTCCTTTTTCCGTCTTCAAACGAAGCAATTGTCGACCGCTTTGACCGTTTGCCGAACACACAGAAGTTAGCCGACCGCACACGCATTTGCCGAATCGCTCTCTCTGCTCCCTGCGGGTCCACCTGTCATATTCCTGACCAAATTCTGGTGTTAACAGCCGGAATCTCGCCGGAGACGGCCGCCGCACCACGTCGCCTTCTAGGTCGCCGCGTCGCCTTTTTTTCTCCCCGGCGCATAACTGCCTTCTAGGGCGAGGATGTTTTGGCCAGTTGCCCGCCGTTTCCTTTTTACTCTCTCGAAAACCGTCACCAGTTGTACGTATGGTGATAGCATCCGAGACCGGGCGGTACAGGTTACTTGTGTGATCTGTGCGACTGTGCCCTCTTCCTCCTTGTAATAATAACAAACGCACCTGGCACGCCTCACTAGCCACCCAATAGTCGTCGTTGTCATCCTTGTCTGGCCTAGCACTGAGCCCATGGGGTTATACCCTTCAAGCTTCCCTTTGAACATGAGCGAGTCGCACAATTTCCTGATCGGATCTTTCAAAAAAAAAACAATTTCCTGATCGACACCCCAAAGACATCCAGAACAGCAGTGAAGCACGGAAGAATATATGTTGTCCGCCGTGGCCTACCTCAAGTTCATCTTTACATCCATGAGACGACTAAGTAATAACACCTTTTAGATTTAGGAAAAGAATTGTTAGATCTTAATAGATATGTTATTACCAGTCTTAAGGGTCCGTGTTTCTTACAGCCGATACAGGGGATCTGCGGCAAAACGAGCAGCGACAAGCGAAAGCAAACTCTCTCTTTCCCTCATCTCTCTCTCCTGCTCAGCAAGCAAATTCGATCGTCTGCGATCCAGGTGGAGTGCGCGTAGAGAATGCGGCCCTTCCAGCCCTGCAGCAGCCAGCCGTCGTTCTCGTCGATGACGAACTCCCTTGTTACCGTCACCAAGCCGGTTACAAGCTTGGCGACTGCTCAAGGTAATCAGGCTTCTATCTCTGAAGAACCTGATGATCATGATCGTGCTGACGCTGGAAGCAGCAGCCCAAGGAAGGAAGCCAGGATTCGACGGCCCTGGGTGAAGTAGGGTAACGGCCCTGCGTGGCCCAGCGGAGGCAGCTCGGGTCCCTCATGTAACGGCCGTGTGCGGCTGGAGAACGCAGACTTGGTCATCATCCTGAACCTTGCCGATGGCAATGGCGGCGGCGAGTGCGGCGTGATCGCCAAACTCGAGACCTTGTTCTCAATCTTATCTGCTACGTACAATCGATTATACTAGAGTTCGGTAACATCCCTGTGGTAGCGCTGCCTCTTGACCATGTCCCTCTCCGCGCCGACCACCGCCGGGTCCAGTCCCTCACCGCGCCGACCACCGCCGGGTCCAGCGGCAGCTGCCTGAGCCCGACGCGCTGGCTCCTCTGCTGCCACTGCCTGTACGTGTCGAAGCGGTCCACCCGGTCGCGGCCCTTGCAGGCCACCACGTTGACGACGCACGCGCGCACGACGTCGCGCTCCAGCACCATCCGCTGCTCGCTGTTCCGGGGCAGCGTCGCGTCCAGCATGTCGAACGCCGCCGAGAAGAAGAAGAGCGCCTCCCGGAACCGCGTCAGGACTCAGGAATGAGTTGCCGCACACCGTTGACGACGCCGTGCGTGAACACGGCGGGCCGCATCCGCCGGATGGCGCCCAGCACGCTGCCCTGGGGCTCGCCCTGTCAACCACCAGGCTGTTGTCGGCAAGCGCCTCCAGCTTGAACAGGTTGTTCACCACCAACACCGCGCCGGGGTCGGGGTCCACATGCACGGCGTCCCACCTCGCCGCCGCCACAGCGTGGAACTTGAACGGCACGCCCAGCTCGCGGGCGTACTCGCTCAGCCTCTGGCCCTCTGCCCCATCTCCTCGACGTGCCTGGCCGGACGGAACCCCGACAGTGGGAAGTCGACACAGGTGATGGTCACCTCCTACGGACCGCCGTCCCTGGCCGCCAGCCGCCGCAGCAGCCCCGGCCACTGGAGGCCCAGGTGGAGGCCGTAGTCCACCACGTGCAGCCGGCTGCTCCCCGCCACGGCGCGGTAGATGGTCATGTTGGCGAACGCGAAGTCCACCCTCTCGAAACAGCACGTGGCGGCGAACTGCCAGTACGCCCTCAGTTACTCGGGGCCGTGCGGCAGGGTCGCCGTCGTGTTCGTGTCCGGCGCCACGAGCGACCAGTGCAGCGCGCTCCCCGTGCCGGCGAGGCACGCCTCCAGGGCCTCCACGAAGCAGTGCGCCAGGCGCTGCGTGGCGTCCCCCGTCGGCGACGCGTGCTGCCTCGCCTGCTCCAGCAGCTCACGCGCGTCGTGCCGCTCATCGACCGCCTGGGCGCAGCTCACCAGCAGCGTGCGCATGTCCACCTGCTGCTGCCGTCGCCGCCGCGCCTCCCTGTTGCTCAGATTTCCGCGCGCAGCCGCTCTATCTCTTCCCTCGGCACCTCGCAGTCGTCCAGCATTATCGTGCCGATCAGCTCCTGCACCAGGGCCTCCTCTTCCGGCCGGGCCGCCGTCGCCATCAACTTGCATGGTCTGCCTGTCGTCGTCTCCACCTCCAGGCCGTCGCCGTTCCTATCCTTCATCACCAGTCTATTGCTGTCTTTGGCCAAGAATTTGCAGCCTTCCTCCCTGCCCGATGAGTTCAGCGTCCATGACGCTGCAGAGCTCTGCTCCTATGGCGACCGTGGCATTGCTGCCGGAGACCGTCGCATTATTGTTGGTGGAAGATGAAGAAGAGGCAATGATCTGAGCCAAGGACTGCTGAGCGTGGAGGAGTGCGGGGTCATCGTTGCGCAAGAACATGTCATCCATGTCCTCCTCCTCCTCCAAGAGCACACGCGAGATGTGCTGTTCTGAGCAGGGAACGCCATTGCCAGGGGGAAGGTCGAGGAAGACCGACGGGGACAGCGGCTAGGGGCTCGACGAGGCCCACCGGCTCCTCCATGGTTGCCGCCATAGCTGACGAGGAGAGATGGTAATGTTAAATAAATGTTGCCACCTACAAATGCCAAGTGAAGGTATCATCTTGGAATCACCATGGACTTGTTCTCGGCCACCACCCGATCCATGCCATATGCCAGCCGGGGGATAAGCTCACTCCTTGCTGGCCGACGGAATCCTCGAGATTGCCGGCTGAGCACATCAGCACATGACAAAGAAGGGCCTTTGAGAAAGATGATGACAGTACCCTGCTTCTGCTTGAGTTAAGACTCAGCTCCATCATCGAAGGCATAAATGACAACGATCAAGTAGAAAAATAAAACTATTCCACGACAGATCCGATGATCCTGTCTCTTTCTTTTCTTACAGGGGACCTTGGAAATAGCTATAGAATTGTTCACTTCTGGGAATTGCCAATGCTTGTCTCTTGTAGACGCGGAAATTTTGCTCCCAAAGCACATGCTCCTAAGCATGCGGCCGTTGATTTCGTTTTGAGATCTGTGCAATCCTATACAGCCCAACAGGTATACTTCTTCGTATTCAGTATTGGAACATTTTCTGAAGACCATGTCTGACACCTACAAACTTTACCGCTTCACCCGTTTCTCTCTCCCACCCAAACGACGATGCTGTATTCTCATCTTCCACTTTCTCTCTCCCCTTCTCTCTCCCAAACGCCGCCGCTTGCCGCCGCCGCCTGCCATATCCGTCAACGCTGCCTGCCATATGTGCAGTCGCCGTTGACTCTCTAGGTCCTTCCTCAAATTCTATTCCCCTCCCTTTATTTTTGAAGCAAATCGGAAGTTTGACACCTCTTCTCCCTCTCATCTAGTCGCAGGCCGCTGCCGGCACCATGGTACCTTTGCGGTCGCCACTGCCGCTGAAGTGATTGCTCCTACGAGATGTCCCTGGTTGTTCTACTAGTGATGTCACTTAGTCATCCCTTTTCCTCTACTTCTCTCGCCCAGATCCTAGGTTACTGGTGTGTTCAAAATTCAATCTCTCTTTGACTTTGTACTTTCTTGATTCAGGTGTTTTTTTATCTATTTGCAGAGATCCAAAATACTTGAAGGCATGCATAAATGTACAGACCAGGGTAATCCTCCATTCTTTTGTCCACCAATACAATTTTTCATATATTGTGTAAATACGTATGTTTCTTGCTTCTCGTGATGTACACACATGATGGTCTCTCACTTGGATTTATTTATATTCAGATTCAGTCCATTAAGAGTTGTCCTTATATTTCTTTTCAGTTTTTTTTCATGAAACCAATCCATTTTTTGTCTGGCCAATACATTAGTTTTAAGGACGATTTTTTTAGATGGTGAGCACGCCTTTCCTATTTGGGTTCAACGCGGGTAAAACCGTAAAAAAATAGTCATAAATAATAGCACCATTGTCATTCAAATTTCTTACTGAAACTCTTTATTCATTCCCCTAAATTGTAACCTGGAATATAGCATGAAGGTTTTAATTAGATTTGGCAAAGTTTTTCCATGTTGTCCAATCAATTCTTAATACTAATGTGATAGCACCAGCTCATTTTTTATATCCTTTGTTAAGTTCTTGTATTTCATAATTATATTTGCTTCTCATTTAGTAGTTGTTTGGGACAACAATTTTACTATTTACGCCGGACAATTTTACCTTTTATTTTATCCTTGTTCCTTTTTCTATCTATGCATCCCAAAGTGTAACTTGAATACATCTAATCAAGTAATTAACGAAATCACAGGATGTAATTTTGTATTTATGTCCATGTTGTATATTTTAAAGTTGGTCAATGCAACAATCAATGATGGATCTGTTTACAAATCAATGTAACAATAAAAATGAAAAGCAATAGATTTTCGGTTGCCTTTTTTTATGGTTTTGTTCCTGTTCATTACATTCAGCTAGTTCTGTTCATTACATTTGTACACATGGGCTATTCTAACTAATAAAAGCATTTCAGTTGAGTATGAGGACCATTTGATTGAACAAAAAACATTTTAGCCGATTCATTGGAACAAGCAGAGAGAGAGAGAGAGAGAGAGAGTGAGGAACTTATTCAGTGGTAAGAGCATCTGCAGTGTGCGGTGCGGAGCGAGTGCGATACAATAAATTGAGGGATAGGACCGGGTCTATACACTGCAGCCTTGTGTCGATGGAGAACCTGGTCCGATGTATCGAACCCGGTTCCAAGAAATAAAAAATCATGTGCTCTCTCTCAATCTCTCTTCTCTTTCTTGCCGTTGTTCCTCCCGCCGCCGAGAGGAAGGTGAAGAAACTTTGGGGTCAGGGGCTCGAGGACTTCTCCCTCCCCTTCTGCGGGCCATCGGCCGCGCCTGTCACCCCCGAACAAATCCAGCCATCATGACTGCAGCATGAGGGGCAACAGAACCGTAGGAGGAGGGGCATCGGCGAGCTGCAGAGGAAGGAGAAGGGAGACGGACGGTTGAGGGATGATGATTTTTTAATCACGTTGGTCCCACTTGTAGATCCAGGGTGGGTTCGATACATGTGGCACATTTACTAGATCGAGTCGCATCATTTTATAGGAGCTCCTAAACCGACCAAGCCTAGGTCACAGCCGACGCACCACCATGTGCTGAAGCTGCAATGCGCCGAGGTAGAGGGAAGGATGCGGCTTGTCTACGAGGTGCCTCTTTCGGAGTCTCGACGATGTGGAGGTGGTCGGGCCGGCGTCGGAGCCGGCGACGGTGATGGCGATGCCCTGCTTTCAGTTGGGAAATGAAGGAAGTGATGAGAGAGAAAAAGGAATCAAATGGGGGAGAGGGAAGGCCAATAATGCATGTGCCCAGGTCACACATCGCGCAACTGAATAAAAAATGTGTCAGTACTGTATGTGTATACGAAAGGACAATATCTATCAGCGTATTTGATCTTAAATTCATTTATATTTCAGCGAGGCACGAATCTCAAGAGGTAGCATCGGACGGGTGCATGCATGGGAGCATGTGCTCTTGGGTGTCGATTTAACTTTCTCGTATATTCAAACATGTTGAGAGTCCTCTATTTCTTTCGTGCTCCCACCTGTAGAGGCCAAATCACTAGCAAAGTAGAAACATACACCTGCAGTGAACATATCAACACAACACACAACACTATGGACATAGAATTTTCTTCAAAAAACTATGACACAGAATTGCAAATCCAGGACAATCCTGAATATATTTTTTTTTTTTTGAAAAAATAGATCTGTAGCTATGGACCCCCAATAGTACAATTTTCTTGGACCAGCAAAGTTTAAGTTCTTCCTTTGAGTGCATATTACACAATTTCAGAAATTGCATGTTTTAAAAGCAAGGATCTTCTATGCGCTGGTTGAAACATACATTATCTAAACAAGAAACAGAGAAATATGCAAGTACATAAAACATGAACATCTTCAGAAAGAAATCAGTGCACAGAGTGGCTACCATATTAGCTTAAACGCGAATCTGATGCTGTGAAAAACTGGCTAACCATGGCAAAACTTCTTTACCTCATTGAACTCAACAAGCACCCAGTCAGGCACTCACTAAATTTAATTGACTTTTGCAAAGAATAGATTTTTTATATGAGCACAACAACTTCTCATACAGCCATAGAATAGCAGTAGTGGCCTCCAAGAGCTGATAATTTATTTCTTCAGAGTTCAAGGTAAAACTAAACATGTAGTTTACAGAACAAGATGTAGTCCCTACGGGCGGAAGACACATTGTGCTCCTTTATGACATTTTTCAGCAGCCACATGTAATGCCCCTGAATGAGTATACAGTCAAACAAATAGTACACATGGGCAAAGCTGCCAAGGGACAAAGGTACCATTCAGTAGCAAAATACTGAAGCTTCATTTAGAAATGATGTCTTCTGCAACCCATGTCGAGTGGGCACAAAGGACGCACCCCATCCAACCTTGCAGCAGCCATTGGCCATCCTCACTGATGAAAAAGTCCTTGTGATGGTCCCTCATCACTTTGTCCTTGAGTACCTCAACTATGTTTGGTTTCAGTGGTAGCTGCCTGAGGCCTGCCCGCTGATTTCTCACCTGCCACCGTCTATACTTCTCAGGGCGGTTCACCACATCCGCACCTTCGCATGCGATAGTATTCAGCACAGAGTAACCCAACATGTTCTGTTGCATCAAGCATATCAAATAGTGCACTGTAATAGAACAAAGCCTCACGAAACCGCGTCAAGAAGGAGGTGACATATGAACAATTCATTACACCCTGGATAAAGACATTTGGCCGCATCTTCCTAATGTTATTGAGAACGGTATCCCTGGGGCTCAGACCATCATAGTAGATACTCTCCTCCCTCAAGATACTGAGATTAAAGAGGTCAATCATAACAAGCACCTCATCAGCCTCTGTTTTCAAGTCATTGACACAAATTGTCTCCCATATTGCACTGATGGCATGGAACTTGAATGGAACGCCAAACTCACGGGCACACTTGTCCAACCGGCGCCCTATGTCATTAGTCCCTTCAGATGGATAGGACCTAGGTTGAAGGCGGCTTATGGCAGTTATCCTCACCTCTGGTGGGCCACCTTCCCTATTCGCCATCCAGCGGAGCAAGCCGGCCCACTGGAACCCATAATGTGGACCGTAGTCTACAATGTGAAGCTTGCTCTTCCCCACCATGGCATGCAAGATGGTCATAACATTGAAAAAGAGTGCCACCCTATTGAAGGAGCAGGCTGCCATGTAAAGGTTGTAGGCCTTTAAGTACTCTATGGCCAATGGTTGCTCCAATGTCAGCAACTGCCAAAGCTGGCTCCCTGTGCCCATTAGCCGCGCCTCTAGCCCCTTGGCAAAACATTGAGCTAGCCGTTGTGTGGCATTGCCTATTGTTGATGCATGTTGCTTGATCTCCTTTAATAGCTCATGCGCGGTCCTGACATTGCTTGTAGACACTGCCTCTGCACAACGTATCAACAGTGTGCATAGATCCACCACATTGCTCCCCACCTTGTTATAACTCTTCTTGTTTTTCTTTGTCTCATCAGCCTTGGTGATGTGCAACTTCTTCATCTCTTCTTTGCATGTCTCGTACCCATGAAGCATCATTTTGTCAAACATCTCCTCAAGCTCTTCCATCATCATAGAAACTTTATTGGCCCTGCCTGCCTCACCATCCATATCCCTATTATACCTCTTCTTGAATACCCTAGAATTGCCACTTTCCATGGTCATTTGGTTCAATTGCTGATCCTTTCTAAAGCCAATATCTTTAGACAGGAACCTGCTAGCCTCTTTAGTGCCCTTCAAAACTGACCCCGCTGCAAGTGCACCAATGGACAAGGATGATCTGAGTGTGCATTGGTCACCACTGCAATCCTGGAACAAATTCCTGGCTCCCTCAACATTGTCCCTGTTGACGGTGTTGTCACCGTTTGTGCTTTGAAGGAAGGGGAGGAGATAATTTCGGCAAATGGCTTCGCACTGGAGAAGCGCAGGATGATCAACATCTTGGCACAAGAGTTTGTCTTCGAGTGTGATCCTCCATGAGCATGGATGAAAGATAGGAGAGGACTATTTCATTAGGGCGAGTGAATCCGACCGACATCATTGGGCATTTGGGGAAGGACTATTTCATCGGGGTAGAGCGAATCGACCGGCATCATTGGGCATTTGGGGAAGGTCAAGCAACACTGAGATGGGGAGGGTGGTGACAAGTTTGTGAGACCCTCCATAAAGAATTCCTCCGGGGTAGTGGCCATGGAGATTGATCTTTGCTATCATGGCTCCAAAGATGCACGATAACTACCTTGTTAAGAGTGCCAAGCATGGGTGTGTGGTTTTTGTACCGAGTTGGTCCTTGTATGGACTCATTTGTACTTTTATTCTATCTTAATGAAATGACGTGTAGCTCTCCCGCATTGTTCGAGAAAAAACAGTCCCTTGTTTGTTGGATAATGGAGTTATGGAGATGATACCTAGGCATCATGCACAAGAAACAAAGATACTAATATTTTATTCAACCTACTTGTGCGAAGCTAAAACATAATTAGACAAATATAAAGTATGCACCTTACCTATAGACATAACTTTAGCTCATTAAAGCGACATATCTGTGATACCCATCTCGGATTTCCCGTACACCCCATTCCCATCCGAAGATGAGACAAGATCCAATTACTAGGTGATGGAATCACCAAAGCTTGCCATGTCGTTACATTGCCCGCCCATAAGGACAAAAAATAGACCTTGAGAAAGATGGAGATAAGGAAATACCATCCCATTCATCTTCTTGTTGGATCCATCCTTCAACCCTTGCTTACCAGTGCTTATTACTTTGTCTCTTTCCTGCTCCACAGAAGAACCAAATTATGAGCAATAAATACCTGTAGGTGAACACATAAACAAAGAACAGAAACACTAGTCTTGGCAAATGCCTTCTGCACCTGGAGAAGCGTAGGATGATCACCATCTTGGCACAAGAGTTTGTCTTCAGTGTGATCCTCCATGAGCATGGATGAAACATAGGAGAGGACTATTTCATCAATGCAGACTGAATCCTGACCATCATCATTGGGCATTCGGGGAAGGTGAAGCAACAAAAATGTGGAGGTTGGTGACAAGTTCGTGAGACCCTCCATAAAGAATTCCTTTGGGGTGGTGGCCTTGGAGATTGATAGTGGTACGGTGGCTCCAAAGCTGCAGGATAACTCCCTTGTTAAGAGTGCCAAGTGTTTGATAATTCTGATTGAAAGCAGATATACCTCAAGGAAAATAGTAGATTGATTAATGAGAGTATAAGGGTGTACAATATTAGGCAAGGATGACCTGAGGTTTACATATCAATACCAATCTGGGGGATCCCGCTAACACAGATGTTGCTTGGATAGTGAATGATGATTAGTTATAATCCCATTGTTAGAATAGATGCCCTCTGGGCTGGCCATGAACCTGGCGCCTATGCCCATATGGCTGCCTTAGGTATTATGGTAGATCATGATTGATTAGGTAAGGATCACCGTTGATTGGGTGCTTCTATAAACCCTATGGATCCTTGCCCATATATTGTACCCCTGTACACATAATCAATCGACCGTCAATTTCCAAAGAACTACTCTCTTTCACCCATGTTTCCTCGATAATGGAGTTATGGGATGATACCTATAGGCATCATGCATAACAAACAAAGATACTATTTCTTTAATCCACCTACTTGTGCGATGCTAAAACGTAATTAGACTAATATAAAGTATGCACCTCACCTGTAGATAGAACTTTAGCTCATTAGCTGCAACATATCTGTGATGCCCATCTCCGATTTCCCATCTAGCCTCTACTAGCCGAGGCACGCAGGTTGTGGATGTCGGGAATCCAACGATGCTCACCAACAATGGGACAAAGCGGGTTGAAGAAAAAGAGCTTCTTTCTTTTTGTTCGAGGGATTGAGGAGAAATTTTGAGAGATTGAGAAAAAAATATAGGGAAGGAGGATTGGAAACAGCGATCCGTCGGAGCTAGTTTTCTCAATCTTATGCTCCACAGTCCCGCAAAGCTTTTTTTGAGAAACAAGCGGGAACGCTGCTGCGACCTGCGAGCACGACGAACAAAGCGGGGAACCCCACGGGCCCCCGAAATTAATGGCCCAACATCAGTTTCGGCCCACCAGGCAGCAGCCCAACAGATGGTGGAACCTTAGGTACTTAAAGCCAAGCCACTCATCCCCTCAGCATTAGCACTCCCGCAGTCGCACGCCCTCGCACTGGTGCGGCGGCGCACGCTGCACTCCCCTCCCCTCCCCTCCCCGTCGGCTCCCCGTCGGCGCGTCCCTGCTCGGTGCTCGCGGCACGCCCGCTGGGACGCGTGCTGCACGGCCCCGAGCCCCATCCCTAGCGGGCGGCGCCGGCGCCGGCGAGCCTTTGCGCGGGCTGTGCGCGAGCTGCGACGGCGAGCTCTATCCCCGGCACCCGTACATCTCCGTCAGGCCCTTCGCCGGCGACGAGCGCCCTCAAGGTATTCCCACCCCGTCCTTTCCGTCCCTGAACCCTGATGTGCGAAACCGGCCTCCCAAAACCATGAACCTGAGTTGTAGTGTACACGCGTTTTACCATCCGCGGCTGGCAGTGCTAGTTTAATGTGAGTCGTTGAATACTTTCGAGTAGAATTTAGATCATTGTGGGAGGCAAAACGACGATGAACAAGCTGCGAATAGTCGTTATTACTAGTCAACTAGGTCGCTTTGTAGCTTGTTTTCCCAGTAATTCCAGCTTTAATTCCAGGTGTCAACATTCGAGGCATCAAGGGACGCAAACCACCACAGTTTTCACTCATTGCCTCGAGGGGAAGATACAAACATGAATAGAAGCGTTTGCCACCACCTCCTTGCCCAGTGCAAGAAGCTAAGAGAGCTGCAGAGGATCCACGCCCTGGCCATCGCCCACGGTCTGCACCCCAGCCACCAGTCCGTCTCCTGCAAAATGTTCCGCTGCTACGCCGATTTCGGCCGCGTAGCTGACGCCCGCAGGATGTTCGACGAGATCCCCCGCCCCGACCTGATCTCCTTCACCAGCCTCATGACCCTCCATCTCCAGCTAGACCACCATTGCGAAGCGATTTCGTTGTTCGCTCGTGCCGTTGCCGCTGGCCACCGCCCTGATGGCTTTGCAGTTGTCGGCGCCCTGTCGGCGTCTAGTGGCGCTGGTGACCGGGTGGTCGGTAGGGCGGTGCATGGCCTTATTTTCCGGCTTGGGTTGGATCGTGAGATGGTCGTTGGCAATGCGTTGGTCGACATGTATAGCCAGTGTGGGAGGTTTGAGTCTGCAGTCAAGGTGTTTGATAGAATGTCTCTGAAAGATGAGGTCACCTGGGGTAGCATGCTGCATGGTTATATCAAGTGTGCTGGTGTGGATTCGGCGTTGTTGTTCTTTGATCAGGTTCCTGTGAGGAGCGTAGTTGCTTGGACTGCGCTGATCACTGGCCTTGTGCAGGGCAGGCAGCCTGTGCGGGCTATAGAGCTCTTTGGTAGGATGGTACAGGAGGGCCATCGCCCTACTCATCATGTCACAATTGTAGGTGTACTCTCAGCTTGTGCTGACATTGGTGCTCTGGATCTAGGGCGTGCCATTCATGGATGTGGAAGCAAGTGTAATGCCAGCTCGAATGTAATTGTTAGCAATGCTCTGATGGATATGTATGCAAAGAGTGGGTGCATTGAGATGGCATTTTCTGTCTTCCAAGAAGTTCAATCAAAGGATTCTTTTACATGGACAACTATGATCTCATGTTGTACAGTCCAGGGTGATGGGAAGAAAGCTCTTGAGCTCTTTCGGGACATGCTTAGAGCTGGGGTAGTTCCAAACAGTGTAACCTTTGTTTCTGTTTTGTCAGCATGCAGCCATGCTGGCTTGATAGAAGAAGGCAGAGAGTTGTTTGACACAATGCGTCAAGTATACAAAATTGATCCCCTGCTTGAGCACTATGGTTGCATGATTGACCTCTTAGGACGGGGAGGACTACTAGAGGAAGCAGAAGCTCTAATAGCTGATATGAATGTGGAGCCTGATATTGTTATATGGAGGTCACTTCTTAGTGCTTGTCTAGTTCATGGCAATTATAGACTAGCTGAGATTGCTGGACAGGAAATTATAAAGAGAGAACCTGGGGATGATGGGGTTTATGTGCTTCTTTGGAACATGTATGCGTCATCAAATAAATGGAGAGAAGCTCGAGAGATGAGGCAGAAAATGTTGACTCATAAGATCTTCAAAAAACCAGGGTATAGTTGGATAGAAATTGATGGTGTTGTTCATGAATTCTTGGTAGAGGACAAGACACATGATGCTCGAAGGGAAATTTATGATATCTTGGAATGCATGACTAGGCAGCTCAAGGCACATCTCAGATCATCCCCATGGGAACAAGATGGTTCATCCATATTTGTTGATGAAGAAATCATAGAATCATATACTGCCCATTTGTTGCATGATTGATTCGCATTAGTCCAACCACAAATAGCCTTTTAGTGCCTAAATCAAATTCAGTGATCTCATTGTAATTTATGTCTTATTGGCCTTCTTTTATCTCCTAGTGTCTCTAAATCAAGATTATAGTGTAGAAATTCACTCCTGTAAGTTGGTGGCAATAAATTATTAGATATATGATGAGGTTGGTTTTACTTTCACCAGTCAGGAAGTTATATGAACTTACTAAAGATTTTACAATCCAAATGCTGGATTACAGAGATTTCTTGTAAATAACAAGATTTTTTATCATATTTTTTAATCTATTTTATGGCATTGTATTCTAGTTTGTAAATCTGCAAATGGTACATGCCTACAGTATGATACATGATTATCTGTGTCAAAAAAAATTAACTGTTATTTGCTCAATGCCAGATGTGTTCTGAAGTTGATGTTGACGGGGATGCAAGTGTTGGACAGAAGGGTTGTAAGGATATAAGACGTTACAGATGTGAATTCTGCACTGTTGTCAGGTCAAAGAAATGCCTAATTCAAGCTCACATGGTTGCACATCATAAGGTATACGCATTATGTGATATATAGATGCATTAGTCAATACATATCTTGTTTGATTACATAGCTTTGAATCATCTTTATCATGACTCACCATTTACCTTTTGATGTCTTCCTTTGTATTATTGCTGTTTTGGAGCAATATATAGCATCTCTAATGTTTCCCCAAATTTTATCTGCAGGATGAACTGGATAAATCAGAAATATACAACTCAAATGGGGAAAAGATTGTTCACGAGGAGGAACACGAACATAGGTGCCAAGAGTGTGGCTCTTGTTTCCAGAAACCAGCTCATCTGAAGCAGCACATGCAAAGTCACTCACATGAGGTTGGTATTCATCATCTCGAATTTAGCATGAGCTGGCTATTTTTATTTTATTGGCACTGTTCAGTTTAAAAGTATACAGACATGATTTTAACATATGATTTGCATTCATGACTTACGACGCTGGCTCAATATTGATTTTTCTCCCTATATGTTTGCTAAATACAGTTGTTTTGCAGGGCATAGATTGTTAACAGCGTGAAGCATTGGATCCCATTTAAAGAACTCCAAAATGCGACGAGGCATTTATACTCTTGTTTGAACTAGTAACAGGTTGGGATGACCTCCTGTGAAGCTTCAACAAGATTGTCTCTGTCACGCTCACTGAGTAGGTTTCTCCTTGTACAAAGTTCCCTATTTTATCATGATGCTCGTAGTCTAAATTTTGCATTTCATGACATAGTTGATTGTTTTAAGTGCTAATTTGTATTGTGCCTTCTCATATGGGTCAATTCAGTGAATTTTGGAGTTTTAGTTCTCTATTTATTTCTTTGGGCTTCTGACTATGGGGTCTTTAGTTGTGTCAATCTGGTGATCAAACATCAAAATATTTCAGAAAGCTTGGGCGTCACTTTATAAGCTCCTTTACCTCTAGTTTTCTTTAGTGCTGTGAGGATTAGATGTGCATGGATCCTGGAGATAAGGTTGGAAACTTCCTCTCTTCATTCTGCCATGTCTCCACGGGCTTCCTTATGGGAGTTTTGATATAATGCTTGAGGATCCAATATCAAGTTGTCGTCTCAGAAAGCTAGGCCCATTCTTCATTGGTTCTCAGCTCGCTATGGTGACAATAGTCCTAAACCATGTCATTTTGCCAGGAAAAAAGTATGATGAAGTGAAGTGCGGAACTTGTTATAATGCTGTAAGGATTTTATATGGGTTATGGATCTTTTGGAGATAAGGGTGGAAATATCCTCCGTCCTTTCTGCTATGTCATCCTGGGCTCCCTTATGGGAGCTTTCAGAAGATGCTTTAGGATCCAATATCAAAATGTCGTCTCAGAAAGCTTTGGCCATTCTTCATTGGTTCTCAGCTCGCTATGGTGACAATAGTTCTGTATCAGTCATTTTACAAGAACAGATGTACTGAATGGAAACGCTGAACTTGTTATAGTTTGTAAAGCATTGACATTTAGTTTTTCTTTTTTTAAACAGTTTTTCTTCCATTGTGTCATAACATTTGTCCTAAAAGTCACTTTTAACAGATGGCACATTTGATTAATTATTACATAAAAATGTTTTTTACTCTGCAGGTTCTGATCATGATCCATTACAGTGTTTATAATTCTGAGTTCTGATATCGTTTGGTTATTAATTATCTGAAGCATCTAGCACAATTTTAAACAAACAAGAATATAAATATTTTGATCTCAACTCTCAATACATATTCTTCTTTGACTGTAGAGGCTCTTTATTTGCCCACTTGAAGACTGTCCCTTCAGCTATAAAAGGATTGATCACTTGAACCGACACATGCTTAAGCATGAGGGCAAATTGTTTACTTGCACTGTGGATGGTTGTGATAGGAGGTTCAGTATGAAGGCAAATATGCAACGGCATGTTAAGGAAATCCATGAAGATGAAAATGCTAACAAGAGCAACCAGGAGTTTATTTGCAAGGAGGAGGGCTGCAACAAGGTTTTCAAGTATTCATCAAAGCTGAAGAAACATGAGGAATCCCATGGTAGGTCAATTTTACCAGATAATTAGGAAATTATTAATAAATGCTGCTTGTTTATTGTTATTTGCACCATGTCCATGTAACATGTTTTCCCTTGTCTAGTGTATGGGATCTCAAAATTTGAGGTTTTTTCTTGCAGTCAAATTGGACTATGTGGAGGTGTTGTGTGGTGAACCAGGCTGCATGAAGATGTTTACAAATGTTGAATATCTGAGGGCTCATAACCAATCTTGCCATCAGCATGTTCAGTGTGAGATATGTGGAGAAAAGCACCTGAAGAAAAACATCAAGCGGCACCTGCAATCCCATGACAAGGTGCCCTCTGGTGAAAGGATGAAATGCACTTTTGAGGGTTGTGAACACTCCTTTTCCAATGTAAGCAAGATTGATAGATTTCCAAATGCGCCTAGTGATATTTTCCAACTAGTTCTTAAACCAAGCGTAATCCTATTCTCTATTGCAGAAATCAAATTTGACCAAGCATGTGAAGGCATGCCATGACCAGCTGAAACCTTTCAAGTGCCAAATCGCTGGGTGTGGCAAGGCATTCACCTACAAGCATGTCAGGGACAACCATGAGAAATCTGGTGCCCATGTATACATTGAAGTGAGTTCTGCTACCTGACCTGCACTAATCCCAAGTTTGTGTCTGCAATTTGTGTTTTTTGCCTATTAGATCAAATTATTAGCTCCTGATTTGTGTGTATCTTTGATTGAAGCATATGTCCACATTTGTTTTGTGATCAAACCATGTGAACCTGTGGATAACAAGCTACTTCATGCAGGGAGACTTTGAGGAGATGGATGAGCAGTTGCGTGCCCGGCCAAGAGGTGGACGAAAGAGGAAAGCAGTGACGGTGGAAACATTGACACGCAAGAGGGTGACCATCCTCGCTGAGGATTCATCGTTGGCTGATGGAGAGGAGTATCTTCGCTGGTTGCTTTCTGGTGGGGATAATAATCCAAGGGATACTCAGTAGCCGGCATCTTTTGCTACCTTGGAGAGGTTGCTTTGTACATGGGTTAGATTAGATTATGTAATGTAAGTTTGGAGAGGTGCCACTTCGCTTTGTACATGGGTTAGGTTATGTAATGGAAGTTGTTTGATAATATGGCGTACATGACGCTATTCGCAGCAATATAGTAGTGCAGGGATTTTCTAGGAAAGCTTGCCATTTTTATTGTATCTGTAACCCACCTGGGTCCGGATGATGTGTTTATGAGAGAAATATTATTATAATAGAGAAATATTATTATAATGCCGTTTTACCTGTGCTCTGATTCTTCTGCATCAGCGAAGCAAAAGTTGCATTAGAGAACCCACGTGAGGGGTTTGTGTTTATTTTGCTGTAATAACACGCAAAACAACGTAGATTACCTCAGCAGCCTTTGTAAAATTATAGAATACCACATCTGCAGATAGCCATTGGGATGTGGATGTGGTGGTCAGAGAGAAATAAGATGAGAGAGGAAAGGAAGGGAAGGCCGCCAATTTGGTTGAAGGCTATGCAGATGAGATGATCCTATCATCATCATCAAATGCTGCAGTGAGGAGAGTTCAGAAGTGGCAGAAACCGATTCCAAAGCTTCTTGAAAGTGAAATCTTTTCATGCTGAATTGATACGAAATGGCGGGTGGGTTGTCATTCGTGATGAGGACGCTGATCTGACCTCTGCTGGGCGAGGCAAACTGCTGCATGTCTGCAAGGTTTGCAGGCAGCAATCGACATGGGTGCATCCAGGGTTCACCTTGAGACGGACGCAATGCAGGTGAAGCAGGCAGTGGAGTCAAAAAGCTGGGAACTTGCTGTGACGGGTGGCCCACGCTCTTGCGGCGCTATTGCCAACTGTACTCAGGAAATTACATTCAAATTCTATAAAGTTCACACGAATTAAGAACTTAAGCTCCTCCACCAGAGCACCTTCAGCCATTGCATAAAAAAAAATATCTGAAGACATAGCTTGTTTGATCATCAGCGCATGTCTCCAGGATAAGCCTGCCAATTTGTGAGAGATAGCAGAGGTAGGTAGGACAGGAGGATTGGGGATGAAGGAAGAAGAACAGTAGCTGGCGAGGACAGCTTCGTGTTCCAGGAGTTCGAATTAAGACAATATAAGGCCGGACGGCTCCCCGGAGGGGAGGCGAGGCCACGTCACCCGAATTTCGCAGCCATCGGATCTTCGAATGTGTGGTTCAGATCGTTCGAAGCGGATTCCCACGGAAGCAACTTCTCGCGCTCTTTACCAGCTTCAGCCGGCTTCTGCTCCAAAGCCACCACGTCTCTCACCACACCAAATATGGGGGTGTTTGGGACTGCTCCGCTCCTGATTTTTCAGCTCCGCTCCAGCTCCGCGTTGCCAAACACGTTCAGCTCTAAGAACTCTGCTCCGCAAAAAATGTGGAGCTAGAGGCCAACTCCACGTTTTTTCTGGAGCACCTCAAGGGGTACTCCAGTTTTTGGAGTCTTGTATTCCCACGTGGAGTTGTGAAATAATTACCCACCTTGCCACTCATTAATCACTTGTGCCGGTTTGTTTCTACTGTGTTCGACACTTGTGACATTTTTTTCTTAAAAAAAAGAGTATACGAGCACGCATATGGACACAACTATGTTTCCACCCTGCTGCACGTAGCATGTATTTCTACGTACTACCTGAGCTTTACGGAGTACGTTATAATCAAAGAATAGAGTAAAATATTGTTTTAATATCATAAAACTAATTGTGTAACTTCAATCAAGTTTATGGGATAGTTACTTGTATCATAATGGTACAAGCAAAAAATGATTATTGTAATTATTTACCCGATGTACAAGAAAAATGATGGTTATGACTACTAGCCTCCCGTAATATTCTATCATTTGCTTGCTATTCTTCTCGGTAAAGATTAAGTATAATTTTAGTTAGGGACATAATGGACCATTTGCACGAAAACAACTCATTTCTAGAGCTGGGGCAGAGTTGTGTGCCAAACAGTACGACCCACTCCACAAATTCCACGGTGGAGCTACTCTATGGTGGAGTTCGTGGAGCAGAGCTAGAAAAATAGGAGCGGAGTGGTACCAAACACCCCCTATATATAGCACGGCAAAGATAAAAAAAAAAAAAAAACACTCGGCCCTCATCCCTTCCTCCCGTCTCTTCCCGTCCCGCGAAAAAAAAAGCGAGCCAACGCTAGCGACGGCGCGGGTGCGGAGCAGCGCGCGTCCACGGCCCCGGTGGCGCGGCGGCGAGGCAGCGCGGTGGCGAGGCAGCGCGGCGGCGGCGCCAGCGCCGGCCAGAGTCGCGGGGGCACGGCAGCGCGGGGGCACGGCGGCGGCGCCGGCAAGGTGGCACGGGTGGGCGCTGCGGCGGTGGCACAGGTCGCCCCTCCCTTCTTTCTCCACGTCTCCTCACAAGTTTTCTAGGGATCTTGGGGATTTGGAGATTTTGATTTCTAGGGTTCTTAGGGATTTGGGGATTTTGTTTCTAGGGTTAGGGTTATGGTACGGCGGGCATGGCAGGTCCCTCGCCGGGCTGCGCTGGTGGCCACCGGAGTGGCTGCATACAACCGTAGCCAGATCGGCGTGTGGCGCTGGCGAGGCCACGGTGCCCACGGCCTGCGGAGCAGCAGCGTGGCCGACAACCTGCGGAGCGGCGGCATGCCAGCGCCGATTGTCGTCGCTGAGCAACAGCGGCACGCACGTCGTCTCCATCGGTCGCCGATTGTCGTCGCTGCCCCTCCGAGCGGCCTGCTCCGCATGGTCCCCGTGTCCTGCGATCCCCGAAACTCTAGCTCCATCTGCACGACGGCCGTGGCTGCGTGCAACCTTCTCCCAGCTGCGGCACCACAGCTCGTCGTGAACAAGGCAAGGTTAGTTCTATCCTGGTCCTATTCTTCTACTTCGAGTCAAACAAAAATTTTTTTTTGCCATTCTGGGTGGCATGCCTTCATAGTTGTTGCTTAGATTTTTTTTTTTAAATGTTGCTCATACATTGCTCGAGTGCCTATAATGTTCTATAGCAAATCTTGATGGGTTCATTTGTGTTTTTTTATTTCCAGATAAAAATGGTTACGAGTCATGGCGAAAAATAGGATAGCTTCATTGCATCCAGAATGAATTGATGTTTAGGGAGGCCAAGAAAAAAAAAAGGCTTTCCATGTTCATGAACAAAACAAGATTACTAAGAAATTCATATCTTTTTCCTTGCAGTTTTGTGTCCAATGAGTGCATATACAAAGAAGCAACAAGAGTGGTGGTGCTGCTGCCTAGCCCGTATTCCAATGTTCAGCATCTTCTGTGGTGTTAATTAGTGCTACCCTGCTCTGAAGGAGCATATGAGGTCATGCTATGCTACTCTCTTGCGAATCAAATTACAACCTGTTATTTAATTTCTCAATGTTATATAACAGATGTTTTCCTTGGTAATATAGCTATTAGAAATTGTGACTTTGGGCACAATAAACAGTTATAAGTGTCACGTCACCCGAAAATCAATCGCCGTAAGATCTATTTGCTCGAGTATAAATTATACTCAAATATACTACAAATGATTTAGTGCCATTGAAAAGTCTGGATACATAAAAAACATTTTGATGCTATAACTAGCTTGGTGTATGTAGCTGATTATATATGTGATCCTGACAATAGGGTATCTCAACTTTTGATCTGCTGCCACAGGAAGACTATGGAAGTAACACAATGTTGTAGAGTGCAAGTGGTATACATGCAAGCTGTTTTATTTTATCCTGGGAAGACATCTCCATGTTTTTGCAGGATAGTTACCTGATATTAAAATAGATTTGTGTTGCTTTATAAAAGCAGAGACATTCTCCTTTAAATAAAATAGTAAAATAGATTCCTCCTTGCAAGTTAGTGCTTCTCAGGTTCCTTTCTGCCATTTTTTTTATCCCATCATGAAATAGTATTGCTTAATGAGAGTTATAGTCAACTTTTTGGAAAGGCCCTCCTACCAAATAATTCCCTTTCCATCAGATTTCAGAGCTAAAACTAAATGTTTATGGTCTTGTTTTCTCTCAGGACTGGATCTTTCAATCGTACAAGCAAAGGAAAACCTCAACTTATGCATGTTGAAACCTGCTAAAACTGACCAAGGTGACACTTATTTTCACCATCAAATTCGTTTATGGGCACAAGATCTTGGTTTTGGCCTTTTGGGTTCTGCTATTATGCATCTTCATTGATAGGGATGTGTTGCTTTTTTTAAAAAAAATGTTATGTCTACCAAAATGATTTAGGGGCAACATTGCCTAAAACTTTGTTTAGGCAGTCCACGTTTTCCCTATCTGTTGCTCATTATGTGTAGCATAAGTAAATAGAGATGCTTACTCCGTTACATGGTTCCAAGTATTAAGTTCCTGTTCAATTTGGACAACTTCAAAAACACTCAGTACAATTCGTATTGTTATATACGCCAACAAATTTTATGGTACACTCTTAAGCACTGAATAATTTAGTATGGGAAAAATGAAAACCTACAGAGAAGTTCCTAGCCTGGTTGGTCAGCTATGAGAGGAGCTATTAATTAGAATGGACCTCACATCAATCCTTTCAGATTGGAACATGCATGATTAAAAGTGAATACCTTAACTAGAATGGACCTGGCATCATTCCTTTCAAATTTGGATAGCTTCCTTTCTAGAGGTCATATTACACATCTAGATGTGTTAATTTGTGTATGGCTATTTTTAGATAAAAATGATTGCAGGTTTATAACAAAAAACTGAATAGCTTCATTTGTATTTGCGCACCCAAAAATATTGATGTCTAGCTGAATCAAATTTTAGGGACCCCAGCGATTTACCTTGATGTTGGACTGAGCATTGCCAAACAGGAAGAAGCAGCTCCCCTCAGTGTCACCTGATGCCGAGGGCCATATGTTATACAACCCTTTCTTGGATAGGTTGGATGGCCCTGCTTTGTAGCTGAATATATTTTCCTTCAATGTTATAATCTCTCTATGTTTCAATTCAAGCTTATAATCTCTCTATGTTCCAATTTATTTCTACTAATCATTCTATATCCACAAGCACGAAAGCCTAGATAATACAGTATTTGCTTATATGTGCTTTGCAGCTGATCTTAATCCCATGTCTTAGTATAAATTGTTGATTAACAAAAGTAACTATTAATCTATTAACTGTCTCAGTATGAATTGTTCAAATAGGGCATCAGCAGGACCATCATATTTGAGACCAGCTGCTCCTTGGTGCCCAGCAAGCTGCTCACTGTTGACCACGTTGATTGGTATGTAAGTCTCAGGCTTCATTCCCTTACTTTGGATATCAGTTTTGCCTTGCTAATACTGTGGGGTTCATGAAAGGGTTACCTTTTTGTGCTATCTGAGTTTGTGATTACCTTTGTTTCTGCATTAGTACAAGTTTACTCCGAACTTCTACAACTAGCGAAAGCATTAATTTTACATGTCTAATCTTCTGACTAATATATCCTTGAGATTGAACTATATCAGCCCACCCTTCTTGCAAAGTTCAATTGAATTCAGAGATACATGAATTGGTGGTTGGGAAAATAATTCAGTTCACATATTCTAATTAGAACTAATGACTGCTGGGTCATATACTATTTGTTTGCAAATAAAATTTTCAGGAAAAAAAAATTGCAGGAGATAGGACACTTCAGTTCTAATCCAAATGATGCTTGTTTCCTGTTTCTAAACCAATCGGAAATGGCCAATGCATGTTTACCCACTTAATGTTGACTTGGGAGCAAACTCTTTTCTTGTTTCTGAACTGATGATCAGTTCAGTCAGGTGGGTAGCATAAACACAGTGCATTAGAGTTGTAAAGTTTGTTCCTGTAGTTACAAGTCTTTGTGTTTCTTGGATTGTTTTCAGTGTGTTACTCAGATGTAGTGGCCTGAGCTGTGATAGGAAGAAACTTCATATGAGATTACCAGTACAGTTCATATGTTTCTTTTGTGCTACGTGTCATTTCTCATTAATGCTATTCAGGTTTGGAGCTTTGGTTCAATCATCCCCAATATTAATTGGGTTTATTATTTTTTTGTTTGCCAGGCAACAAATATTTTTTTTACCATTTTGGTCATCGAAACCATATGCCTATATATGGTCCTCCATAACTTGCTTTTGGTTACACCATCGTTCTGTTGCATGAAAGTTGTTTCTCCATCTGAAGCATGTTATGAGGTCCGTTTGTTGCCTCATCCTAAATAAGCTTCCATGTCGTTCAATGTTGGACCACACATGTTACTATTTATCTTACTATTTATGTTCGCACAGATACACTTCTTGGAAAGCCTCTCCCCAGCCTTTGCTTCTTTGCCATATCATTTGTGCAGGCGAGTCTCTGTCCCCCCTGTAGTGGAGCTCTCATGTAATCCGCAATAGTTTTTCAGTCAATTCATATATGTGCTGAACTGCAGGGGCCTATTTCCAATTTTCTATATGATCTAAGGATAGTTTCAGTTTTTATCAAGGTATTTGCCTAAAACAATTGGCAACAATTAATTAGCCCGAGTATTATTCTGTTTCCAATTATAAACAAGCTGGTGATACATTTTATTTTCTTCGTCGATATAATTTTCCTACCTGACTTCCTCAAAAAGTGCCACTCACTAATGAATATTTTATTTCCATATCTTTATGCCTGCATGTGTACGCACGCCATTTCTTCAAATGCTAATGCCTTGCTCCAGGCCAACTGTACTGCTTTATAGTTCTTTATTTAAATCAAACTATGGTCTCCAAAAAACGTTAGAAATTATTAAATGTTGTCCTGAAAATTTATGACGTGCCACACTTTTTGTGAATTGATCTATCCAATGCGTTGATATTTGGAGCATTGTGCATATTTGCCGTTGATATTTGGAGCATTTAGTGCATATTTGCTGAACTTCTCACTGGAAGGCTATTATGTCCTGGGAAGAATGTTGTACACCAATTAGATCTTATAACAGATCTTCTTGGAACTCCGTCATCTGAGACCTTATCTCAGGTATCACATCACAATTCTTGCTGTGTCGTTTTTGCCTGAACCTTCTGATTAAAGGATCTATGAGAATATAATATAAATAAAAGCACCATTTTGCCAACAAAGTCCATTTGAAGCCAGTGAAATATTTTCTTCAGGCTCCATTTATTTGCTTATTTTGTGATGTATGCTCCTAGACATTTCACATGCGGAGAAAACATCCATAATGTCGTCAACCGTATTTGCAGATTCGAAATGAGAAGGCCAGGAGATACTTAAGCTACACGCGGAAAAAATATCACGTGCCCTTTACTCATAAATTTCGAAATGTGATCCTTTGGCTCCTCGTCTTCTAGAGCGTTTACTTGCATTTGATCCTAAAGATCGGCCTACTGCAGAAGAGGTGAACTCAAACAGAACACACTTTCTTTTCCTTTGTTAGATCCGCTTTAACAGTTTCCCTAAAAAAATGCCACACATATATTTTGAATTTTGTTATAACATACTATTATTTTATCTTATTTCAGGCTCTAGCTGATCCATACTTTGCATCCCTTGCTAATGTGGAACGTGAACCATCAAGACACCCAATTTCTAAACTTGAGTTTGAATTTGAAATAAGGAAGCTGGCCAAAGATGATGTTAGAGAGTTGATCTTATCTTTTAATACATATCCCTGTTTGTGTAAACACGTATAGTCACCGTGCTTGAGAATTATTATTTTTATTATATGCGAGCAGATTTTAGAGTATCATCCACAGATGCTGGAAGAGTACATGTTTAGGTATTTTGTAACCAGTCATTCCTTGGATGCTCAATTTTCTATGTATCTATGGTTATCCTCAATCGATACTTGAATTTGTGATCTTATAGACCTCAGTGGAAATGAAGTTCTTCACAGAGTATGGAGAGGCAAACCAGTATCAGATCAAAGAAGTCATTGGTAAATGGAGCTACACAGACAACATCAAGGACAAGGACGATAACAGTTAGCTTCTCCAATGAAGCTGTCCTTAAATACATGTTTTGGAGACCTACTATTAGTTTGCCTAGGTATATTTTGGAACATGCAGGAGTTTTATTTTGGGATGTAGTTCGCATAGCCATAGTAATTCAAGGTAGCATGTTGACTTTTCTTTACCTGCCTTCTATTATAAATGTAGTTTAGTATTTTTGTTGGGAAAATGTGTTCCTATCCACTATATTGTGCATATAATCTAAATGCAACTGCTCTTTGTGTAATATGTTATATAAATGCATGCCGTATCTAACTTTATGAACAGAGTCTATCTAAATGATGGCACGGGCGCGCGGAAGCGCGCGCCCTGCTACTAGTTTCTGTTACAAAACGTGATGCCTTTCTCCTCTCTTTATTTTCTCTCTCTCTCTCTCTTTTTTTTTTTTGAAAACTCTCTATTTTCTCTGAAGTATAGAGGCATTGCCTCGATGACGCGCATGCAAGCCTACTGGGTCCAATCTTCTCCGGTGTAGCGGGTATTTGCCTTCCTGGGCCTCGTTCCCTTGGGCCTTGTGCTTGGGACGGCCGTTGCTGGTCCTCCTGTATTTCCTTCAGCAGGTGATGGCTTCAGTATCTTCAGTAACAGGGTTGCTGACACAATTCCAAGTTAAGTGCCGCCTGGAGCCCTGGACGCCCTACATGCAAGAAAAATCAGCTTGGCTTGGAATGCACTGAACACATGATTCAATCCCCATCTTCGAATTGTACCCTTCCTCTTACTGCCCTTGCATAGCCGGTTAAGGAGTTCGCTCGAGCGCTCCCTGGGCGACTCGGGGGGCGACCCACCGCGCCGCCGGGGGACCCCCACTCCGGCTACCGCCCCGGCCGCCGTCGCCGCCCTTCCGGCTAGCGGCGGCGGCGGCCCAACCCCCCGCAGCACACTCCACCACCCACCCACCACCTCTCTCCCTCCCTCCCTCTCTAGTGAATAACTACGGCGCGTCAGTCGAACGATGGCCGGCGGCGTGCAGGTGGCCTGGGCGCGCGGATCCGTGCCTCCGGCCAACAGATCCGATGGTCTCCACCATGGATCCGGCGGTGCCGGGCGGCGCGGCGCGAGGAGCGTCCACTCCTGACCGGCGGGCGGCGCGACACGCTACGGCCCTTGGCGACGAGCAGGGAGGCCGGCACACGAGCTGGCGGGCTGGGCGAGCGGATCCGTGCCCCCTCCCCCCAGATCCGGCCAGCCGAAAGCGAGGCGGCGACCTGGTGGCCTGGGCGCGCGTGGATCCCGCGGCGCCGGGCGGCACGAGGGCTGGCAGCTGAGGTGGCGCCGAGCGGACGCCACCGGGCCCGGATCCGCCGGCCTCCAGCCTGGAACCGGTGCCCTCCTCGCGCTGCGCCCCCAGATCTGCCGGGCCGAGCTGCCATGGGGTACGGAGGTTCGGTCCGTCCCGGTCGGGGGGCTCCCCGGCGCCATGGGCCTCCCCCGGCCGTCGTGTACTCCCCCCCCCGCGCTTGGTGGCTCCCCACCTCGCCGGTGGTGCCCAACGGGCAACTCCGGTTCAGGGGGGGTGGATGACCAGGACCTGCTGCTGCTGCGAAGAAGATGACGCTGGGAGGACAGTTCGGCCGCGGGCATGCCGGCGGTGGGGCTGCTCTTTTGCTCTCTGCAGGAACCAGCAGCGACACGGGTGCGTAGTTTGGCCGCGGGCTTGCCGGCGGTGGGGCTGCGCGCCTGTGGGTGAAGGCCTGCTCCATGTTCACCTTCAACTTGTCGTCGTGCCGTGTGCAGGATCTGAGTGTCCGAGGTGACCAGCTGTAGTTTGCGGATTAGGGGAGCTTAGGCAAAAGCCACAGCACGGCCGTGCTAGTGCGGTCAACGGCGACGCCCCTCGGGTGCCGTTTCCCTCCTTGGAGGCGCCGATGTGTAGGCTTCTCACCCCGCTAACTATCGCCTGGTCTCTCTCCCATGGGTGTAAACCTAGCTCTAGTCCTCTAGAGCCAGTGGTGGCGGCGCCGCCCGTGCCGTGACCCTCTTGAGGGCACCACTGTAGGGGAGACCTTAGTTCCTGCCGCGAGCGTGTGTTTCTCTTTGTTTCCTCTCCTCCTTGCTCTTCTACCTCTCCTTGGCATGGCTAGCCTGGTTTGTGGTCGTGGCCGAGCGCCCGATGAGTGTCCTCCTTTGGCGCCTCTGCTCCGTCGGCGCTCTCCTTGGTGGTGGCATAAAATCAAATGCCGGGTGGAGTTTCCACCACTGTCTCCATTCCCCTTTACGGCTTCTTCCCCGTGAATGGCGTTGAATGGCGATACGTGGGCCCGGATGTGCTGGAGGTGTCCCCATCAGTCTCAAAGGAGGTCGTCGTGTTCGGTGATCCTGCGCTTGCGTGTTCGTCAGTGCTCTTAGTCCCCATTCCACTGTTCGTTCCCGAGCCACACTTTCGCTTCTATGGGGAGGGCAGCAGCGGAGCGGCGTAGCTACGAGGAGCGGTGCTGGGCACAATGGCAAAGGTGAAATCGACGAGTATGCTGTTCGGCGGGGGCGCAAGTTGACGACCGGTTGGCGTCTTTCAGCTCAGGTCTAGGATTAGCCAAGGTGTTTGTTATGTGTTTGTTGCTGTTGTTGTTGTACTCTCTCTCACCCCCCTATTGTACCTCTCAAACTTGTACGAGGATTTGGCGCTTGCGCCCTTTCACCGCTCGGTTTGCCGAGCAACTGTGAATGAAAGTAGGTGGGAATCGTTTGATTCCCCCTGAATTCCCTCAAAAAAAATCCCCATCTTCCCTCCATCATGATCCCTGATAATAAATCTCCAACTCCCCGGAGTCAGAACTAGGATTGAGGAGGTTGGATGGAAGAAGAAGAATCTCAGACCAAAGCCTAGCACCGACATTAGGGTGTAAGTTGGCAAACAGATAGACATTCTCATCAAATACGACATCGCGTGAGATATAAACCCTACCCTCGGAAACATCAAGACACTTGAACCCTTTATGCAAATTGCTATAGCCAAGAAAAACACATTGCTTGGACCGGAATTGAAGCTTGCGAGAGTTATACGGTCGAAAGTTGGGCCAACACGCACAACCGAACGTCCAGAGGGACAAGTAATCGAGTTTTTGATGACAAAGGCGCTCAAGAGGGGTTTGATCGATATAACTTTACTGGGAAGTCGATTGATGAGATATATAGCGGTGATGAAAGCTTCATCCCAAATTTTTAAGGGCGTGGAAGCATGAGCAAGCAAAGTTAAGCCAACCTCTACAATATGTCGGTGTTTTCATTCAGCAGATCCGTTCTGTTGATGAGCATGAGGACATGAAACATGATGAACAATGCTAAGGTGTTGGAAAAAAGAATTTAACTTCTGATATTCCCTCCCCAATCAGTTTGCACAGCAAGTTTTTTTATTGAATTGCCTTTCAATCATATATTGGGAATCATGAAATTTTTGAAAAACTTTATATTTATGACATAGTAGATAGATCCATGTAAATTTGCTAAAATCATCGATGAAACTAACATAATAATCATTCTTTCCAACAGGTGGAAGCTGGCCCCCATACATCTGAAAACACAAGTTCAAAGGGACTAGAAGACATGCTTGTTGACCTAGGGTAGGGAAGTTGATGAGTTTTACCCTTTTGACAAGCATCACACATTGAAACTTTATTCAAATCTGAAACAAAGGGAATTTTACTCTCACTAAGGACTTGACCAACTACTCTTGGCGAGGGATGGCCTAAACGACTATGCCACCGAGACGACGAAGTCTTGATGGTAGCATGCGTGGCTTTATTCAACGCACACGAACTGGACGACTTCAATGGGTACAAGCCGCCCTTGCACTCCCCTTTAAGCAGAGTTTACCTCATGACCTGATCAGGATCAAGAAATGATTCGGGTGAAACCCAATCAAAGCATAGTTATCGGATGTAAGACGATGAATTGAGGCAAGACTCTTAATAGCTTTAGGAACATAAAGTACTTTATCTAGAACAAGATTGCGACTCGGGTATGAACAAAACTTCGGCCTATTTGGCTGATTCTCATACCTGCACCGTTGGTCGTATGTACCTGGTCATTGCCATGGTACTTGTCTCTCATGGTGAGTTTCTCCAACTCTCCTGTGATGTGGTCAGTGGTGCCCGTGTCGGTGTACTAGTTGGTGTCGATGTCGTAGTTGGTAATCGTGTTGGAGGCGGAGCGCTACTCGGTCAGGCCCTGGAACATAGCATCGAAGCGCTTGAAGTAGTGCATGACAATGTGGCCCTCAATGCCACAGAGTTGGCCCATCTCCATTGCGGTTGTGACGGCATCCATGCCGTCGTTGTTGCCACTGTTGTTGTTGCGGTCACATCCACGACCGCCGTCACCACGGTGGAAGCCATCGCGGCCACCACGAGTAGCAGCGTTTGCGGAGGAGTTGGAAGCCCCGCCACGAAGTAGATCAATCCGCTGCTCCCATTTAATGAGCTGTGTAAACAGCTCACCTTGGATGGCCGAGATGGCCAGATTGAAATCCATGTCCAACCCGGCCAAGATGTAGGACGTGATCTCATCGTCGTCGAGCTTCTTGCCAGCCGCCGCCATATCGTCGGCAAGCGACTTGATCTTGCTGAAGAACTCCGCGATGGTGGAGGAGCCCTTCTGTGCTGTGACCAGGGCCATGCGGGTGTTGATCACCGACCATGGGACTGCGCGGTGCTACGCCCCTGGATCGCCTTCCAGATCTCAGCCATAGTGGTGCAGCCAGAGACCTGGACCTGAATGTTCTTGGAAATAGACGCATAGAGGTAACTGAAAATGGTCTAATCCTTACCAACCCATTCGTCGTACTCCGGGTTGGGGACGAGATCGTCGGGCTTCTCAGCCGACTTGGCCACCATCGCAGCCGGCATCGCTGCCGTCTTAGCGTCGAGGAAGTGTGCTAGTCGCACACCGCGGATGGCCGAAAGCACGTCTGTGTTCCACACAGAGTAGTTGTTCTTGCCGAACTTCTCCGTCACGGGGCAGCTGATCAGGGAGAAGGATGTAGGCGGCACAGAGGAGGAAACCATGTGGAAGTTTTTGGACTAAAGACCTAGCTCTCATTACCATGTGAAGATGGTGGTAACGTGATGCCTTCTCAGGCTCACAGCTCCATATTTATATAGTTAGGAACAACCCCTGCAAGTACATCTTGTACAACAAGTAGATCCATCTACATCTAACTACATGACTTACATCTCAAGTATTATACAACAAACTAACAACAAACTAGGACTAACTACGAGTACATCATGGAGCCGTGTAACAACCTGTGAGACGTGAATGATACATGTAACAGACTACTCTAACAGTGATATCTACACAGCGCCTCCGCTCACTTGGGTGTCTGACAGCAGCGTGGACATCAGCCGTGCCATGGCCTGCCGCCGGCCACTACCCGCCTGTCGACATGAAGCTCATCAACCGGAGTAGCCACTGGCACGATCACCGAGGTTTCTAACGTCAAGCCATCTTGTCACTGTTCCTGCCGTCCAGTGCCACCGCAGAGGCATCATCGGCGATGGGCGATCGACGCCATTGCATCAATGACGGCGAGGTGGCACAGTGGCGGACCGAGGCCCAGCGACCCTGGACGTCCGCTCGGGCTCCGTCGCTGATGCACGCAGAGAATTTGTTGTATAGGTACGTGTGCGCGTGATCGAGCTCTGAGTGCACGTATGTATACACGTGTGCGTGATCGAGTGTACTAATCTACCCGGGCCTCAATCGAGCTCTAGGTCCGCTAAGCACGGGAGGCGGCAAGCATGGGAGAGGAAAGGAAAATCGGTTATGGCAAGCAGCAGGAGGGCACCTCGGAATCGGAAACCGTATGGGATGAGGGGAAAAAAAACACTATACAACTCTAGTACGTTTCTTTAATCCTCATCTGATACAAGTGGAGTTGGTCACGGACTGATCCCATATAAACATACACAACTTCAACGTAACCTCGTGCAGTCAACTTCAATGTGGCTTGTTGATCTGCCAAAATTCACCCAGCAATTCCTGTGCTGCAAATCTGCATTGTCAAACCAAGGCGTCGCCGGTGCAGCCCAACTAGCTAGGCAGCCATGTTGCCGCGCGGGCATAGGCATACTCCGCGGCCGTGGCACAACACTGGGGCGCCCATTGTCCTGTATCAGCCGCCGCCGCTGCTGCCAAGGTTCGGGCACCCACAACACCGCATTGCCCATGCTATTATACCACCCAACACCACTACCATCACCCATGTTTATGTACTAATCACTGTCATATGGAGCTTCTATTAGTCTATCGATTCATCAATTCATTCCATAAAATCTATTTTTTTTATAAATATGTTCATCTATAAAATTAGTCTACTCACGTCAATCTGTTCATGGACTAGTAATAACTCTTATATGCTTCTAAGCTCTAATACAACTATAACAGTCTATTTCTATGGGTCCCTAACACAGGCATGAATGTACACTGTCTAATATGTTTCTGCTGAACATTTTCAGTGCGAAAGAAGGTATCACTAACAACTGATAATCTAGAGACAGAAACTCTTATTGCTGTTTTGTTTGTCAATAAATGCCTGTAGGGGTTGACACCCCTCCAGTTTCATAAAAAAATTGATAATCTAGAGAATAATTACTTTTACTTACCTCCAATTTATTGGCATAGCGGGTCTGAGCTCTCTAGGCACTCCCACATGAGTCCCTTGTTGATCAATCATCATGACCATCCAAGTTTGATATTTGACAACAAAAGGGAGCAGCTGGGAAGGCGACATTCTGTACAGGATAAATTTCAGTTATACATTGCACTATCCCTGAGAAAACTTTCCATCACAAGGAAACCTAAACTGACAAAAAATTTAAAATTTTCAGAACCAATTTGGAATTAGAACTAAGACCTTTTTTGAAACGGTACTTAGAACTAAGACCTTGTGGCTTTGAATTTAATTATTGGCATTCACTATTATAGCAAAGAAAATTCAAGTGCACAACAACCTTGAGGGCATGTCCTTACACAATCATGGCAACTTAAGCTTACTGGACATTGCAATTTGAACATTCCAGGTGCCGATTAGCTGACATCAATCCAATGGTATATGCAGCAAATTTGTTTTAAAAAGTAAAATGATAGATGCGACGATTAGCTGACATCAATTAGACTTTGCCGCTGATGGAGGCTGAGTTATCTGCAGTTTAAGATTGGGGACATAATTGAAAACAATCAGTGGCTAACCACCTAATGAGTTTGTGGTATATGTTGGGAAGATAAGTAGAAAGGCAAAAAGGTTAGTACTAAGTAGCATCAAGGAAGGGAAAATAGAAATTGCAATATATATGTTTTTTCACTCTTCCTATGCCCCTGAGATCTCAGGCAATAGAATAAGTTGTCCATCTGTTTGTCAATATAATCACCAGATCATCACATTCAAGAACCAATCACTGTATCAGTTTTAGGAAAGTATGATTTTTTAAAAAGGGAATACAAAGACATTGGAGAGAAATGTTGGTGAACATGTGCCCAAATCAAATATTATCAATCTATATATCCTAATCCAAGGAGCTAACTGAATATAGTAAGAATAGATAAAAAAGCGCTGCTACGAATCAAACTGAATACTGGACCAGTATGTTCAAATTGATAGGTTCCATAGTCTTTTGTTCATCGGTTTCCATAAAGTAAACAAATAAATGGTTTGAAGCCTATCATCATTTTTATATTTGGAGAAAGGTCTATCGCAGTAGGGTACAAGAGAGAACTGACTTATGAAACATTGCAAACTAAATGGAAGGAACATTACCTCCAAGAGTACAGGGTTCGATCACAGAAATCATTGTAGCATTAATCATCACACATGCACCCCTGCAATAGATGAAGATGTCTTTAGCTAAATTAAATTTGCTAGAATCAGTTGAAAAGCAATAACAAGGATCATATCATTTTTTATCTCAACCTGTAAAAGGTAACCATAAAACTTGCTTAGAGGTAGGCTGATAGCTATTTTGGCAGCATCAAAACTATGGAGAAATAACAGCTATGGAAGAGTTGCTCTTTTTTTAGCATTTTGACATGGCAATTACAATCGAATAAATTTGTGCAAAAGGTAACCACAAAGTTTGCTCACTGGTCGCTATGTGTAAAACTATAGATAAATAATAACAATTATGAAAGATCTGCTCTTTTTTAGCATGCTGGCATGGCATTTACAACTAAATACTTTTTTGACCCTTGTAAATAAAAAAATTATAATATAACATAAACGTGGTACTAAATTTGTATAACCATATGGCCAAAAGGGCAGGGGGCAAGGGTGATTCACATGTCAGAAGCACATCTCGCGAGTTAAAGGAAAAACTGATATAAAAGGTTGCCACATCTTCTCATTGCTTCATCGATCTAGTAAAAGTTGTCTACCTGTACATAATAACAGTACAGATCCAAAGATAAAGATAACATATGGAATACATGTTTTGTTCAGTGTTGATATGGGAAGCACAATGGACAGGTATATCACATGTTCCTGAAATAACCAAATTAACACAATTAAGAGAATGCATCATATCAAAGTTCCAGATTTGATGGCTTACACAGTTATAGCCTCCAATACAACAGAACTAACAAACATCAAAATAATTTGTCAAAGTTAATTTTAAAACATCACTCAAATTCACAAATCGCTCAATATGCTTTATAGATGCTTGGATTCAAAATCATGGTTGTGCCACTGCAATAGGAAATTATATAGAAATGTCATGAACATTCACAATCTGGACGAACCAATTTGACCCCTTTTTCAAAAATGAAATCAATACACTAATGCTATGAATACTGATCACACTTTCAGTAGCAAACAGAACCTATGATTTATGGGAAAGATTTATTTGCTTAGCATTTATTTCTTCACATCAAAATGTCAATCATCACAGGAGACAAATTTGATATCTTCGTTTCACAGAAACTAACCTTTTCATGCTCTGAAACCCAGTTACATCTGCAGTAGAGGAAATTTTAGTTTAACAATGCTCTCCTTGACCACCCATGTCGTCCCTGGGATATTCCCTTCGAAAGAGCACGGATCTACGAAGAGATGAGATAAAAGGGTTACAGGATGAGGAGGAATTCGAAGAGAAGGCCAGCTAGGGTTTGTGTGCGAGGAATTCGAAGAGAAGGCCAGCTTGGGTTTGTGTGCTTGGTGTTGCACAGCAGGCAGGGAAGCTAAGGGATGGGCGTACCTGGCCAGAAGGATACGCCGAGGGGACGCTGCGCCACGATGTGGGCTCACCTCGGCGCCGTACCGCCACGCCACCACGCTGAGGCCTCCGCCGTCCCGTGACCTAACCCTAGGGAACATGGTGAACGTTACTTGCGAGGATCTGCGTGGTGAGGAGACATGGAGAGGGAGAAGGGAGAGGGCCAACCTGCACCGCCGACGCCGCCGCCGCCGACGCTGCCGCCGCCGCGCCGCCTGGCCGCGCCCCCACGCCTGCGCTCCTATATATAGTTGTTTGCACTCCCATAGACATATATAATCAGAGCACTCCTATATATAGTTGTTTGCACTCCTATATATAGTTGTTTGTGGTCAGTAATATGTTATGATGTGGTAACCTATATAATCAGAGCACTCCTATATATAGTTGTTTGCACTCCTATATATAGTTGTTTGTGGTCAGTAATATGTTATGATGTGGTAACCTTCCTCTCTTCTATTTCTGTTCTATAATCTCCCCAATATTTATCCATTTATTTTATAGTTTTAAACATCCAAAATATCTTTGGGTATTCAACGCTTACCGTGAAGCATGACACTAGGGTGCATGCATGCTTACCATTGTTGTCTAGAAAGTTTCCCACGTGGATGTTATATGTTGCGTTTGTGATGTACTACCAAACCATCGGCACCCTTGATACTTTTTTCTTCATTGAGGACAGTTATTCTTTATAGATGTTTTTTTTTTCTACTACTAGGACATGTAGTTGTTTCGAATCAATAAAAATGTTTCATCGTGAATGGCTACGTTTTTTTTTCTGATTTATTGCAGAAATCAAATTTGACCAAGCATGTCAAGGCATGCCATGATCAGCTGAAACCTTTGAAGTGCCAAATCGCTGGTTGTGCCAACAAGATGTTCACCTACAAGCATGTCAGGGACAACCATGACAAATCCGGTGCTGATGTGTACATTCAAGCGAGTTCTGTTACCTGACTTTATATTAATCCCAAATTTGTGTTTGCAGTTTGTGATTTTATAGCCTATTATAGACCAAACTGTCGGCTCCTGATTTGTGCTTTGATTGAAGCATATGTCCGCATTTGTTTTGTGATCAAACCATATGAACTTTGTGGATAACAAGTTGCCTCATGCAGGGAGAGACTTTGAGGAGATTGATGAGCAGTTGCGTGCCCGGCCAAGAGGTGGACGAAAGAGGAAAGCCTGACAGTGGAAACATTGACACGGAAGAGGGTGACCATCCCTGGTGAGGCTTCATCGTTGGCTGATGGAGAGGAGTATCTTCGCTGGTTGGCCCTCTTCCATCTCCCTCTCCATGTCTCCTCACCACGCAGATCCTCGCAAGTGACAATATGTGTGTGGACAGCTCCTCGAGAGGGGGGCTATGCCACATCATCCGAATTTTCCTACCCGTCGGATCCATGATCTTGTGGCTAGAAACTAGCTTCTCGTGCGAAGCTGTTTTACCAGCTTCTCGTGCGAAGCTGATTTTTCTTGGCTTCTTCGGCTTCGGGTCCGAAGCTACATAACCCAATATATATCGGGCTTTTGATTCTCCTTCCTGAAACGTCTCTCTTCTTCAACGCCTCTCCTTAAAAAAAAAGAACGATATCTCTCGCCCTCTCGTCCCCGTCCTCGCGAAGCGAGCAGAGGACGCGGCGGCGACGGCCGCGCGCGGCGGGCAGCGGCGGCGGCGGCCCTCCTCCCCATGCCCTCCGCCTCTGCCTCCTCCCCATGCCCTCCGCCTCTGCCTCCTCCCCATGCCCTCCACCTCCGCCTCCTCCCCGTCCTCCTCCACCTCTTCCCCCGAGGCGGCAACGGCGACGGGCGGCGCAGGCGTGGGGGCGCGGCCAGGCGGCGCGGCGGCGTCGGCGGCGCAGGTTGGCCCTCTTCCTTCTCCCTCTCCATGTCTCCTCACCACGTAGATCCTCGCGAGTGACAATATGTGTGTGGACAGCTCCTCGAGAGGGGGGCTATGCCACATCATCCGAATTTTCCTACCCGTCGGATCCATGATCGTGTGGCTAGAAACTAGCTTCTCGTGCGAAGCTGTTTTACCAGCTTCTCGTGCGAAGCTGATTTTTCTTGCCTTCTTCGGCTTCGGGTCCGAAGCTACATAACCCAATATATATCGGGCTTTTGATTCTCCTTCCTGAAACGTCTCTCTTCTTCAACGCCTCTCCTTAAAAAAAAAGAACGATATCTCTCGCCCTCTCGTCCCCGTCCTCGTGAAGCGAGCAGAGGACGCGGTGGCGATGGCCGCACGCGGCGGGCAGCAGCGGCAGCGGCCCTCCTCCCCATGCCCTCCGCCTCCGCCTCCTCCCCATGCCCTCCACCTCCGCCTCCTCCCCGTCCTCCTCCTCCTCTTCCCCCGAGGCGGCAACGGCGACGGGCGGCGCAGGCGTGGGGGCGCGGCCAGGCGGCGCGGCGGCGGTGGCGTCGGCGATGCAGGTTGGCCCTCTCCCTTCTCCCTCTCCATGTCTCCTCACCATGCAGATCCTCGCAAGTAACGTTCACCATGTTCCCTAGGGTTAGGTCACGGGACGGCGGAGGCCTCAGCGTGGTGGCGTGGCGGTACGGCGCCGAGGTGAGCCCACATCGTGGCGAAGTGTCCCCTCGGCGTATCCTTCTGGCCAGGTACACCCATCCCTTAGCTTCCCTGCCTGCTGTGCAACACCAAGCACACAAACCCTAGCTGGCCTTCTCTTCGAATTCCTCGCACACAAACCCTAGCTGGCCTTCTCTTCGAATTCCTCCTCATCCTGTAACCCTTTTATCTCATCTCTTCGTAGATCCGTGCTTTTTCGAAGGGAATATCCCAGGGACGACATGGGTGGTCAAGGAGAGCATTGTTAAACTAAAATTTCCTCTACTGCAGATGTAACTGGGTTTCAGAGCATGAAAAGGTTAGTTTCTGTGAAACGAAGATATCAAATTTGTCTCCTGTGATGATTGACATTTTGATGTGAAGAAATATATGCTAAGCAAATAAATCTTTCCCATAAATCATAGGTTCTGTTTGCTACTGAAAGTGTGATCAGTATTCATAGCATTAGTGTATTGATTTCATTCTTGAAAAAGGGGTTCAAATTGGTTCGTCCAGATTGTGAACGTTCATGACATTTCTGTATAATTTCCTATTGCAGTGGCACAACCATGATTTTGAATCCAAGCATCTATAAAGCATATTGAGCGATTTGTGAATTTGAGTGATGTTTTAAAATTAACTTTGACAAATTATTTTGATGTTTGTTAGTTCTGTTGTATTGGAGGCTATAACTGTGTAAGCCATCAAATTTGGAACTTTGATATGATGCATTCTCTTAATTGTGTTAATTTGGTTATTTCAGGAACATGTGATATACCTGTCCATTGTGCTTCCCATATCAACACTGAACAAAACATGTATTCCATATGTTATCTTTATCTTTGGATCTGTACTGTTATTATGTACAGGTAGACAACTTTTACTAGATCGATGAAGCAATGAGAAGATGTGGCAACCTTTTATATCAGTTTTTCCTTTAACTCGCGAGATGTGCTTCTGACATGTGAATCACCCTTGCCCCTTGCCCTTTTGGCCTTATGGTTATACAAATTTAGTACCACGTTTATGTTATATTATAATTTTTTATTTACAAGGGTCAAAAAAGTATTTAGTTGTAAATGCCATGCCAGCATGCTAAAAAAGAGCAGATCTTTCATAATTGTTATTATTTATCTATAGTTTTACACATAGCGACCAGTGAGCAAACTTTGTGGTTACCTTTTGCACAAATTTATTCGATTGTAATTGCCATGTCAAAATGCTAAAAAAAGAGCAACTCTTCCATAGCTGTTATTTCTCCATAGTTTTGATGCTGCCAAAATAGCTATCAGCCTACCTCTAAGCAAGTTTTATGGTTACCTTTTACAGGTTGAGATAAAAAATGATATGATCCTTGTTATTCCTTTTCAACTGATTCTAGCAAATTTAATTTAGCTAAAGACATCATCTATTGCAGGGGTGCATGTGTGATGATTAATGCTACAATGATTTCTGTGATCGAACCCTGTACTCTTGGAGGTAATGTTCCTTCCATTTAGTTTGCAATGTTTCATAAGTCAGTTCTCTCTTGTACCCTACTGCGATAGACCTTTCTCCAAATATAAAAATGATGATAGGCTTCAAACCATTTATTTGTTTACTTTATGGAAACTGATGAACAAAAGACTATGGAACCTATCAATTTGAACATACTGGTCCAGTATTCAGTTTGATTCGTAGCAGCGCTTTTTTTATCTATTCTTACTATATTCAGTTAGCTCCTTGGATTAGGATATATAGATTGATAATATTTGATTTGGGCACATGTTCACCAACATTTCTCTCCAATGTCTTTGTATTCTTTTTTTTAAAAAAATCATACTTTCCTAAAACTGATACAGTGATTGGTTCTTGAATGTGATGATCTGGTGATTATATTGACAAACAGATGGACAACTTATTCTATTGCCTGAGATCTCAGGGGCATAGGAAGAGTGAAAAAACATATATATTGCAATTTCTATTTTCCCTTCCTTGATGCTACTTAGTACTAACCTTTTTGCCTTTCTACTTATCTTCCCAACATATACCACAAACTCAATAGGTGGTTAGCCACTGATTGTTTTCAATTATGTCCCCAATCTTAAACTGCAGATAACTCAGCCTCCATCAGCGGCAAAGTCTAATTGATGTCAGCTAATCGTCGCATCTATCATTTTACTTTTTAAAACAAATTTGCTGCATATACCATTGGATTGATGTCAGCTAATCGGCACCTGGAATGTTCAAATTGCAATGTCCAGTAAGCTTAAGTTGCCATGATTGTGTAAGGACATGCCCTCAAGGTTGTTGTGCACTTGAATTTTCTTTGCTATAATAGTGAATGCCAATAATTAAATTCAAAGCCACAAGGTCTTAGTTCTAAGTACCGTTTCAAAAAAAGGTCTTAGTTCTAATTCCAAATTGGTTCTGAAAATTTTAAATTTTTTGTCAGTTTAGGTTTCCTTGTGATGGAAAGTTTTCTCAGGGATAGTGCAATGTATAACTGAAATTTATCGTGTACAGAATGTCGCCTTCCCGGCCGCTCCCTTTTGTTGTCAAATATCAAACTTGGATGGTCATGATGATTGATCAACAAGGGACTCATGTGGGAGTGCCTAGAGAGCTCAGACCCGCTATGCCAATAAATTGGAGGTAAGTAAAAGTAATTATTCTCTAGATTATCAATTTTTTTTATGAAACTGGAGGGGTGTCAACCCCTACAGGCATTTATTGACAAACAAAACAGCAATAAGAGTTTCTGTCTCTAGATTATCAGTTGTTAGTGATACCTTCTTTCGCACTGAAAATGTTCAGCAGAAACATATTAGACAGTGTACATTCATGACTGTGTTAGGTGTTGCATCATTTGCCATTAAAGGGAAACAAGCCTTAGCTATGGCTCTAATTTTTATTACGTTTTAGTAATAATAGGTTTTGCAATTAGGTATCACAGTATGTCAATTACAATAGGGTTGTCGAGCAGCCATACTTAAAAAGACAATTTTACACATGTCAGTTTCCCTGTTGAAATATTTAGTTTTGGACTCATCTTTTCCCTAACCGACCAAACATCCAAGCCAATCAAGTAATTTCTCTTTTTAAAATTATGTTAGCCATGCAAATGCTATCTAATTCTTTTAAGTGGATCTGAAAAAGGAATCGATTTCTTAGAACTGGAACAACGTCCTTAACATCTCTTATTTGTGCACTCTTTATAATTATCACAGACCACCTTTTCAGAGACCACTCTTTTTTTCCCTGATTTATTGCAGAAATCAAACTTGACCAAGCATGTCAGGCATGCCATGATCAGCTGAAACCTTTCAAGTGCCAAATCGCTGGTTGTGCCAAGATGTTCACCTACAAGCATGTCAGGGACAACCATGACAAATCCGGTGCTCATGTGTACATTCAAGTGAGTTCTGTTACCTGACTTTATATTAATCCCAAATTTGTGTTTGCAGTTTGTGATTTTATAGCCTATTATAGACCAAATTTGTGCTTTGATTGAAGCATATGTCCGTATTTGTTTTGTGATCAAACCATATGAACTTTGTGGATAACAAGTTGCCTCATGCAGGGAGACTTTGAGGAGATTGATGAGCAGTTGCGTGCCCGGCCAAGAGGTGGACAAAAGAGGAAAGCATTGACCGTGGAAACATTGACGCGGAAGAGGGTGACCATCCCCGGTGAGGCTTCATCGTTGGCTGATGGAGAGGAGTATCTTCGCTTTGCTTACTGGTGGGGATAATTTTTTTTTTTACATCGAAAGAAGAATTATATTAAAATATAGCTGGGTACATCATCACGTTACAAGTGCTCGGAAGAAAAGACATCTATCCAGAAACTGAAATTCATCTATATTGTACCCATGCTGTAAAAGGCTCTAAATCTCAAAACCAAACCTATTTGACGCTTTGTATGGATGACCGCACAGGCAAATACTCGGCAACAATTATTTTCGGCCAGACAGTAGATGCCCAACGGACGGCCAACGTTCCTGCAGGCGGAGTTGAGAAACTTTTTCTTCCATGTGTCTTCCTTTCTCTTCTTTCTGCCACCGAAGAATGAGGAAGACTGACCTAAAAAGTATTCTCCCTAGTCTTTCATCGTGGTCAGATCCAACCACAACAAAACGAAGAAGGTGTAACAACTTCAATTTTGGCTTAGCAAAATCTTGCATCCCATGAGCATGATCATCTCATAAGCATCATTTTGCATTTGGTGTAGCATTATTTGAGTGCTTGTATTAAAATGCAAATGGGGTTTTCAAATTTGTTGCTAGAAATCATATTTGTGATGCTTTTCTCAAAAGGGAGCTTTAACAAAGTTTATGGAGAAAATTATTTGGAGAAACTTTTGTTTTTACCCCAAGTCATGAAAATGAGTTTTAGGGCTTCAAAAATGCCAAAAACAGTTCCCCTAATTTTAAAAATCAATTTTATATGTATTTTATTTGACCCAAATTTCCATTTTCAAATCTGGGCCGAATTAGCAAAAACTTCCTTCATGAAAGTTATTCCTCTCATCATTTTGAGAAACTTTCATGTTTGAACCTTTCTCAAATTCGCAATAATTTGAGAGATACAGCGGTCAAACTTGTCAGCTCATTTTTGACCGGGGTGGGACCCACCCGGGCCCACCTGTCATCATCCTCTCCCTCTCTCCCCTCTTTGCTTCGCGCGCGGGCGCCGCAGCGCTGCCCCGCTGCCGCCCGCCGCCATTGCTGCGCCGCTCGGCCGCCATCGCGCGATGCCGCATGCCGCGCCGCGCCAAGCGAAGTTGCCAAGCGCTTCACGACGCCGCAACGGCACGCCGAGGTACTCGAGCACCCCCGCAGCGACGCCGTGCTTCCTCGCTGCCCCCGCTGACCCGCTGAGACGCTGCGACGCCGGGCGCATCGGTCGCCATCGCCGCCGTACCTCCTACGCTCGCCCGTGACGCCTCCCCGGTCCAAATTGGACGCGTCCCACGGCGTTATAACGCCCGCCCCGCCTCCCGCACTCACTCGCCCACTCCACTTCCCCTTCCACTCGCTCTCAGCCGAGCACCGCAGAGCCGCCATGGCCGCCGCCGTGCCCCGCACCGGCTAGCCACCACCCCGCTCCCTCATTTTCTTCGCTGAGCGCGTCACCGTGACCGCCATCCCGCCCTCCATCTCCGACCGCCTTCAATCGACAAGCCCGAGCTGAGGTAGTGGCCATTTGGCCGTCGTGTTCTCCGCCTGCGGGAGCCGAGCTCCGGCGAGCTCTTCGGCGCCGTTGTCCACGCGCGTCCGCCATCATTTTCATTCTCTAGCTCGTGCTCTAGCTCTGCCTGGGCTTAGCGAAGGCCGTAGACGTTTCCAAGCGCGCCGCCGTGGTCCGCTCCGGCGTCCCGCCGACGAGCCGCGCCGCCGCACGCCGCCGTTCGCTCCGCCCGATGCTCTAGTGCGCTATAGGCCTCATCTTCATCATGGTTGGATTCGCGCCGTCGCCACGAGCACGAGGGTGCTATCCGTGTCGCCTGAAACCTCGCCGCGGCGAGTTATCGGCGGTCAACACCGGCGGTGTCCCGTTCCGGTGGCCGACAGGTGGGCCCGTTGACCGGGACCCACCAGTCAGCGCCACTGGCGCGCGCGTGCCTTGGGTGCACAGCGCGGGGTGCGCGTAGCAGCGCGGCCCGCGCGTCAGCCGCAGCGGGGGATAGCCCCGGGTGCGCGTAGCAATTTAGTGTATTTCCTGTTTTCGAAAATGATTTTCAGAAATGTTGTTTAATCTTTCAAACTTCATATCTCCCTCATTTTAAGTCCATTTTGGGTGATCCAAATTTCTATATTTTTCTTATGAGGAGCTTTATGCATGTAGGGTATTGGTTTATTTTTCAGAAATACTTTTCTGTACAGATTTATTTAATATCTAGAAATGCGATATCTTGATAAATGCATAATTAATTATAGGTTTATCAGAAAAATGTGAATCTTGTTTTGTTGCTCTAGTTAGGAGATGATTTATCTATGAAAAATATTAGTTAGACATGTCATGTGTAGAATATGGCCTGTTTATTTATTGTGCTTGCTTTGCTTAGGGATTAGGAAATTCATAATTAATTATTTATGCAAGGAAAATGCTTGATAATTTTTATAGGGTGTTTCTATGCTTATAAGTAGCTGTTAATCATATGAGATCTGTTGTTTGACACTTTTCACAAGTACAAAGTATTTTTAGGTCTTGGTTTATTGCTGCCTTGTCCTTTTTGTATAGGATAAATGGTTTACTGTTTTGACTTGAAAAATTTATGGTAGGCTTCTTGTTACCTAGCTAAGCTACTGTAATTTTTGTAGATTTTTTCTGAGCAGTTTAGCTATAGGTTGCTGTTGTACCCTTTAGTAATCGTCGTCGTTTTTCGTCGAGGTCTAGGTTAACTAGTGTCTTACTATGCTTAGTGAGGCTCTAATAGGTACAACCTGTTAGGATGATGTTGACTACCTTGTAGTACTATGATTTGGTTCATCATCATCATCATACGCTTTAATTCCGTATTGCATTTCCAATACTCATACGCACCGATGCATCATACGGGATTGCGGAAGAAGTGACGCCAAGTAGTTCCCGAGGAGCCGGAAGGAGAGGAGCGAGGGAGTAGTTTGCGGGAGAGGCAAAAGGACGAGGACCCGGACGCGACTTGCCTGAGTGCCCTAACCATCATCCTAGCTCCTTTGTGAAAGGCAAGCCCCGGAGCATCACTCCTACAGTTTTGAAAATGTTTTACTTGAGTCATTTATTTATTATGATGCATTAAGTTAATAGGTGTTGCTTGGAACCGTTAATGCATAATGAGTACCTTGATCCACACGTATACTTTTACCCTATTAAGTTCGGGATCGCGCTTATGCTTAGCACCGCTTAATTAGATCGGTAAAAGACGGGTGATTGACCCTCATCCGCGAGGTAGGTGGTTACTACCCTTTGGTTGATACTATGGAGGTTGGTTTAGAGAACATAACCATGTGGCCATGTTAAATCACGACTGGTCGGGGTTTGTGGTGTGTTAGACCATGGAAACTCCGGCTATGTCACTTAAGGAAATATGACTTTGTACGACCTCGGATCATGTTGAACAATGCCTCACAGATAGCTGGAAGGATGCGATCATCCGACCGCTGTTGACACTAGATACGCACACGAAAGAATCAAGAGAAATAATCCGCAAGCGCACGGATATCGGTGAGCACTTCACCCGGGAGATAAGTCCTGAGTATCGTATTTGTTTTTATCCGCTAAGAGAAAACGTGCAATAGACTAACCCGATCTTTACTACTACCCCCGGGCTGCTAGTCAAGTGAGAATTAAGCGATATAGAGAGAACTCCTTCGTCGTCTTCTTCTAACCTATGGCAAGCTTTGAGACTATTGTTCTAAGGGGGTACCGAGGAATAGACACCACAGAGGATGCTAAACCGGGCACAAAGGACCTACCTTACCTACCAACGGGAAGTGGATTACAAAGGTAATAAAGGGATTGTCACTTCCCTCACTACTACCACGGTTCCGGCCGAATAGGGAGCATCTACAAGTGAACCTAGCCTAAGCACCACGCTTATGCTAAAGAACGATTACTCTATTCCCAACGCGAAGCGAAATAAAGTAAACTTGTAAACCAAAGAACAATAATAACAACGAACTTACTAGTATTAGAAGTTGAATTGCCGAATGATTCGAAACCAAGCCTCGGGTTAGGAGACTTGATCCCGCAGTACACCGGAGAGGAGACACCGACAGCCGGGCTTCCTCCAAATCTACCTCCACTCTATACTCTCTTAATCTCTCTTGATACTAATACCCTATAGAGATAGATCCATTCGAGGGACCCTTCTCTATCTAACTCTCTCTCTAGATTGAAGTCTTGAATGAATTGGAGAATGAATTAGGGTTTCACCCAGGGGCCAGGGGCTCTGCTTATATAGCCCCCTAGGATTAACCACAGCCCTCGGATCAAACCGACCTAAATGGACGATAATTATTGATCTTCAAAGTCGGTGGAGGCAGGATCCGCGAGACTCCACCTGATTGGTGGAGATGGGGAGTCGGCCGACTCCCCTCCCTGGTCGGCCGACTGGCCACGCTGCCAGGTGGGCCCCAGGTTTCAGGTGTTGCCTTCTGGAGTCTTCTAGATTATACTTTTTCACCCGTTCGGTCTTTCTCTCTATGTAAACCCGACATGTGGGCCATCTTGGTTGATTTTCATTTTGTCACCCCGCAGAAATAGATATTCACCAAAACTCGTGGAATTTTCAAGTGGTAACCCTATATCTATCAAGTATTTATGAATAGGTCCATTTGCATGCTAAGTTGACGGTTAATTTTATGAGTTAACGACCGTCAACAAACTCCCCCACACTTGTCTTTTACTCGTCTCGAGGAAAAGGATGGATTACTTTAAGCATAGCCTCAAACCAAGACATCAACATTAGATTATCCGATCATACCGCTGATCAAGGGATTCAAAGTGTCTACCATTGAACTTTGGGGAGTTGAAAGATGGAACAGCGAAGTAGAGATCCTTCTTCTATCAATCCGTCACTTGGGGTTTTTATAATATTTTTGCAAAGAAAACTTAGCTTACCCTTCTCCATCATGTAGCACACTCGAATCACTCTTTATATGTGGTATTTGTAGAACTCACCAATAAGTATAGAGCACTCAAATCTCTCAATGTATGTAGTATTTATGGAATTCACTTGAGGCATGTAGAAGGGTATGCCTCCTATTCTACTAAGGCTTATGTGGAGTTTTAAGGTATTTCAAGGAATAGCATTTTTACCTGTGCATATTGATTAGTCAAAAACGGGAACCAAGGAGAGGGGGACCTTACTCTAGATCAAGTGTGTGCAAGTGTGTGGAATATTTGGTGGCTAAATTGATGATAATAATGCTCCTTCCCTCTCTTGCACACTCTTCTCTTGAACATTGCTTTGCTTGATCTTTTCTTGAATAACTCTTTGAGCTTCTTTGAACTTTCCTTCTCTTGGGATCACAATACTTAAGAGCTCATGGGCTATCTCTTTTCTTTCTTTCTTTTTTTTTTAATAACATTTTTGCATAGCCCATGTCTCAATCTTGGACACAATAACTTTCTTGAACATGATGATGATGATGACAACGATAATCTTCTTTCAACAACTGAATGATGATAACAATCCTTGGAGCATATAGAAATCCTAGAAAGTGTATGTATCCTTCTCCCAGTGTAGGAGATGGATGAATGGTGGAAAGCATGTTTTTGCGTACTCCCAGTGTAGGAGCAAAGCAGATATATATGTGGGTGTAAGTGCACTTGATCATATGAGTAAGAGACCCTTCTCTAAGGCTCTAATACCGCCAAGACTATTCTCAACACAAATAAAAAAGCTTATGTGCCGGTCTTACGATTTTTGTCGACGAGGCTCTATAGGTATTTATTACTACAGAGGAGAAGTATAGCTAACATTTTAAGATTTTCGAAAAGAAATTCTCCAAGCAACCAGACATCAAGAAATCAAGTTCTCATGGTTCTTGCTATATCACTGTCCTCAACAACTTAAGTAAAATGGGGTCCCTATAAAATACGTTCCCAACAGCAACAGGGATTCCCAGGAATTATCATGGTGTGAGTCTATCTTGGGGTCATGATTAAAATAATCTACCTTCTCAGTATATATATCAGGTGATTTAATTCAAAGTGTTCCCCAAACGAATTGGAAAAACGTGATCGGTATAAAATTTGGAATGTAGGGAAGCAAACCTGACCGTGGACGAAAGCTGGAGCCAAATGGGCCCAGCCCATGGGCGGCCGACCCTGGATGTGGGGCGGCCGACTCTGGCAGGTGGCCCCTCGGGGTCCGCTTCGTCGTGCGTGATCTTTACGTCGTATCCTCTCAAATATTTTTGCTGGTTCGCTGATATCCGTTAGTTTCGTCGTCGGTTGCCTCCCCCACACTAGATTCCTGTTATCTTCATTCACAACAAGGTGGAGACAAAAGAGGCAACACATATGCAATAATAAATATAACTAACAACTTTATTTCATCTTCATTAAGGCCTGGATTACAAGTATTGAAAAGAACTAAGATCGAAACTTTAACTAAGCACTCTTGCAAACTAAAACTTTTAATCTAAACACACTAGGCCTTTTCGATGCTAAGATAAATCTTATCTAATCAACTCGCTTCTCTAGAGCGTCTAACCTCTTTTCTAACTTATCCGTCCTCTTCTCTTGCGCACGAAGTCTATCTATGAGAGTGACAATGCTACCGCTTCGGACATGTTGGGCGTTTCGCGAGAGATGCTATAACGTCGCGCTGAGTTTCTAACTCCTTCTCTAAGTCTGCAACGGTCTTGCGACGCTTCCTTGGAGCTTCTGAGGCGGCAAGAGTTGCTTTTGGGGCTTCCTTCGGAGGGACGAACTTCACTTTGCTCGGGTGAGCACGGACTCCTTCGAAATACGAGCGCTCTCCAGTGCTATACTTAGCACAGACGATCTCTCCTTGCTTGTTGGTCTTCACTCCCATAAGCATCTCATTGTGCTTAGGAGGGAGGATCTTGGTGCCTTCTCGGGAGCTTCACAATAGGACCCTTTGGTGGAGGTCCATCAAGGAGCAAAGGTTTGGGTGCGCGATGAATGGTTGAGCGAAGTAGCTATGATTTGTAAGCTTGAGGCTTTGGAGGAATAGAGGCTAGGGGTTTGGGCTTAGCAAGGACGATGGCCTTGCTCTCGTGCTCTTCTCTTGGGATGGTGTTGAGATCAATCCCGAAGCGGATCAATCTCCTATCTAAATTCTCCGGCTCGACTTCGCCATTGCCGCATAGCAAGCTTGATGCTAGGAGGAGGAGGCTTTAGATGGAATGAGGTTGGCTTGAGGTGGGCTTCTTTATATAGGGGGATTGAGAGACATCTAAAGGGCATCTAAAGGGAATCTCCGAAGGAATAACGCGTCAACGTAATCTCAAAAACCCTAATCGGCAAAAATTCCTGAAGGAAGAGTATGGAAGGATCACGAATGCAAAAGCTGGCGGTGAATGGGGGAGTCCATGAGTCGGCCGACTCCCCCTATGGGTTGGCCGACTCTGGCAGGTGGACTCCCCTGCTAGGGCTTTTCGCAACCTAATTAGCATATTTTTGTCGTTTGGAAAAATACCCTGGACCCCGAAAAACGAAAAGTAAAAAGGTCGGGCCCAACTACCTAATTGAGAAAGAAGTTTAATTCATCTATTTCACCTATTTCCTCAATGGGCTCTAAAAATATTTTAAGGCGTTGACCATTTACCTTGAATATCGTACCTTCGTTGTTGCGAAGCGTAATGGCTCCATGCGATGATGAGCTTACTACTTCGAACGGTCCTTCCCATTTGCTTCGAAGCTTTCCTTGCCCGAAGAGTTTGACCCTGGAATTAAAAAGTAATACCTTGTCTCCGGGTGTGAACTCCTTGATCTTAATTCTCTTATCGTGCCATCTTTTCACTCTTTCTTTGTATATCTTGGCATTGTGATAGGCTTTCTCTCTCCATTCTTCTAATTCAGAGATTTGCATCCTCCTCTTCTCTCCCGTCGCTTCTAGGTCCATATTCCATTTCTTGATGGCCCAGTGAGCTTTGAATTCCAGCTCTACCGGTAAGTGGCATGTCTTTCCATAGACTAGTTGATATGGTGACATCCCAATAGGTGTCTTGTATCCATTCGATATGCCCATAGTGCATCGGAAGCTTGTCCTTCCATGCGTTCCCATTTCATTCACCGTCTTCGAAGAATATTCTTGATCTCGCTTATTTGATGTCTCTCGCTTGGCCACTTGTCGATGGTGATACGGAGTAGCAACATTATGGCGTACTCCATGCTTCAATAAGTATTGCTCAAAGCGTTTGTCGATGAAATGTGATCCTCCATCACTTATGACTATCCTTGGGACTCCAAATCTTGGGAATATTATTTCTTCGAACATCTTCTTGGAGCTTGAGCTATCTCGCCTTTTTGCATGGCGAGCTTCGACCCATTTGGACACATAGTCCTTTGCTACGAGGATGTATTCACATTTCTTCGACGGTGGAAATGGTCCCATGAAATCAACTCCCAAACATCAAAGAGTTCGATCTGAAGGTTATTGATAAGTGGCATGGCATCTCTTGAGTTAATGTTGCCATGTCTTTGACAAGGACCGCATCTCCGAATGAAATCTTTTGTGTCTTCATACATTGTTGGCCGAAAAATCCGCATTGCCAAATCTTCGCATGTGTACGGAACACCCCATAATGTCCTCCATACGGTGATGAGTGGCATCTTTCAATGATTTTGATTCCTTCTTCGTTGGCACACATCTTCTCGAGCAGACCATCGAGCACACTCGGAAGAGGTAGGGTTCATCCCAAATGTGAGTACGACTCTCCCGGATAAGTTTCCTTTTGTTGCCTCCGGTGGTACGTAACTTTGTAACCATAAAATTAACAATATCCGCATACCAGGGGTCGATCTCGTTGATTCCGTAGAGCATGTCGTCCCGAAGTGCGTCGTCGATGGGTAGTTCCTGTGGTTTCTCAAGCGCATTCTAGACAAGTGATCGGCAACGAGTTTTCTACTCCCTTTTTATCTTTTATTTCTAGATCAAATTCTTGGAGTAATAAAATCCATCTTATCAATCGAGGTTTAGCATCTTTCTTAGTGAGCAAATATTTTAAAGCGGCATGATCGGTGTAAACAATCACTTTGGCACCCACTAAGTAGGATCTAAACTTATCAATAGCAAAGACAACAGCCAGAGCTCTTTTTCGGTGGTAGCATAATTAAGCCGAGGTCCAAGTCAAAGTTTTGCTAGCGTAAGCTATTGCATGATGCTTCTTATCCTTAGTCTGTCCTAACACCGTTTGCTCCTACGGCGTAGTCACTTGCATCACACATAATTTCAAAAGGTAAAGTCCAATCGGGGGTTGAATGATTGGAGCGAGAGATGAGCGCTTTCTTAAGGATCTCAAATGATTGTGCTTGTGCATCATCAAAGTCAAAAGGAACATCCTTAGCCAATAAGCGGGTAAGAGGTCTAGCGATGTAAGAGAAATCTTTTATAAATCTACGATAAAAACCAGCATGACCAAGGAAACTTCTAATTCCTTTCACATTGATAGGAGGAGGCAGTTGTTCAATAACTTCTATTTTGGCTCTATCTACCTCGATGCCTCTTTCAGACACTAAGTGTCCTAACACTATTCCTTCTCTAACCATGAAATGACACTTTTCCCAATTAAGGACTAAGTGTTTTTCCTCACATCTTTGCAAAACTCGATCTATGTTTTCAAGGCACTCATCAAAAGTTTTTCCATAAACGAAAAGTCATCCATAAAAACTTCCATAATCTTTTCAATCATATCGAAAATATAGACATCATACATCTTTTGAAAAGAAGCTGGTGCATTACATAACCCAAAAGACATCCTACGGTAAGCAAAGGTTCCATATGGGCATGTAAAGGTCGTTTTGTTTTGATCATTAGGATGGATAGGGATTTGATGATATCCAGAATATCCATCAAGGAAGCAAAAGTAAGAATGATTGGCTAATCGCTCAAGCATCTCATCAATGAAAGGCAAAGGAAAGTGATCTTTTCTTGTTGCCTTATTAAGCTTTCTATAATCTATGCACATTCGCCATCCCGTGACGGTTCTTTGTGGGATTAACTCATTCTTCTCATTTTGGACAACAGTCATGCCTCCCTTTTTAGGCACAACTTGGACGGGGCTGACCCACTCCGTGTGGCACGGGGTAAATAATCCCGGCGTGCAACGGTTTTAAAACTTCTTTCTTAACAACTTCCCTCATCGCATTATTGAGTCTACGTTGGGGTTCTCTAGATGGTGGAATATCGGGATCCGTGGGAATGCGATGGGTACAAAGGGCAGGACTAATTCCTTTGAGGTCCCGGAGTGAGTAGCCAAAAGCTTTTTTATGTTTTTCTAGGACGGCCATTAAGCGAAAAGTCTCGCTCTCCCGAGTGAGAGTGTCACTTATGATGACAGGAGTGTCCGGATCATTTCCTAGAAAGGCATATCTAAGACCGGCCGGTAAAGGTTTGAACTCAATAGGAGGCCTAGGTGGTAGGGTAAACTCGTCTAATGGTTCATTCTCGGAAGGGTCGCTTCTTCTTCTATGAAGAATCTAGCTTCATCTTCTAATTCCGGCTTAACTAGGAATTCTAGAGAAGCGCTCTAAATTCCTCCAACGGATCATAATGTGGATAAGGCTCGGTCATAGTATTTAAAGAGTGTGAAATGGACATTGCAAGCTCGGAGTTTCTTGCCTAAACAAATGTTTAGTTTCCCAGTTTGTCCTTCATAAAGAAGTCTTCTAAATGGTTGTCCTATCAACGTGTGGAAATCCCCTATGTCAAAGACATAAAAGCTTAAGTGAACAGGGGTTCCTTCTACCCGGAGTGGTAGGACATGTAGGATTCCTAAACAAGGAAGAATTTGTCTTGAAAGATTTCTTATGAACTTCACTGTTGGGGTCAATGTCATGTTTCTTTGCAAATATTTTGCTAGTGTGGTAGACATGATATTTATACCTACAAATGGATTGTAGAGAGCGTCTATGCGATCATTGTTAATCATGCAATGAATGGGAAGAGAAGATGAATCCAAACGAATTATTTCGAGGAAAGCTCGACTCTTCTAACCACTCATTGCTCATAATGAGACACTAACTCTCCTGAGGTCTTTCCTGTTGGAATATCCTCATCAATATTGCATGGCTTGATTGGGTGATATTTGCCTTGTGGCTTCTTCACCTTGTGATAGTTGAAGATGTTTCCAAAATCGGAAAACAGATCAGGTTCAATATCTAGCATAAAATCAGGAAGTGGAATGTCTTCCTTGTCTTGCTCAAGATATGGATTAGCCGAGGTGGATGGTGTATCGGCAAATGTTTGTCTTCGGCTACTTGAGGTTCTACTTCTAGGAGGTAGTCTAATTCTTGGATAGGATTTGGTCTAGGATTGATCTTGCTTTCTCAGCAGAGATATGCAAAAATGATCCTCCGAAGTTGTGTCGAGCAATTTTCTACTCGTCTCTACTCAGACCTTTATAAAAGTGTTGTAAAAGAATAGGATCGGGGTAGACTAAGGTCCGGGCCCGATGCTAAAAGTGTAGTAAAACGATTCCAGGATGAGGCCAAAGATTCTTCGGGTTCTTGCTTAATAGTCGAACCTTGACTCTAAGGTCGACGATTTGGGAGATGGGATAAAAATCTAGGCAAAAGTTGGAGCGTAAGGACCCCCAATCTCCTTGTTGCTTACCTACTGACTTTATCATACCATTGTCTAGCTTTTCCCTTTAATGAGAAAGGAAATAGCTTCCAACGGAGGGTTTTGTCGGACATGCCCTCTATGCGAAGACAGTCACATGTTTGCTCAAAGTCTCTAATGTGAAGGTAAGGGTTTTCGTCTCCTTCTCCCGAAAAGGATAGGCTTTGGACCAATGCAATCAACCGCGGACTCGGCCTATAGCTAGGTGTTTGGATAGGTTGTGATGACTCATGTGGCACTAGGCTGGTCTCCGTGGGTGCAGAAAATTGAAAGATAGGAATGGAATTTGAATTATCCATAAGGATAGAAAAAAGATAAAATGTACGGAAAAGTAAAATGCAAGAAAAAGATAAAAGTATAGGTACAAGGTAGAGCAAGATTTAGGTTATCTAAGCGGACCGTCTTTCTCCCGGCAACGGCGCCGAAATGCTTGTTGACACTAGATACGCACACGAAAGAATCAAGAGAAATAATCCGCAAGCGCACGGATATCGGTGAGCACTTCACCCGGGAGATAAGTCCCGAGTATCGTATTTGTTTTTATCCGCTAAGAGAAAATGTGCAATAGACTAACCCGATCTTTACTACTACCCCGGGCTGCTAGTCAAGTGAGAATTAAGCGATATAGAGAGAACTCCTTCGTCGGTCTTCTTCTAACCTATGGCAAGCTTTGAGACTATTGTTCTAAGGGGGTACCCGAGGAATAGACACCACGAGAGGATGCTAAACCGGGCACAAAGGACCTACCTTACCTACCAACGGGAAGTGGATTACAAAGGTAATAAAGGGATTGTCACTTCCCTCACTACTACCACGGTTCCGGCCGAATAGGGAGCATCTACAAGTGAACCTAGCCTAAGCACCACGCTTATGCTAAAGAACGATTACTCTATTCCCAACGCGAAGCGAATAAAGTAAACTTGTAAACCAAAGAACAATAATAACAACGAACTTACTAGTATTAGAAGTTGAATTGCCGAATGATTCGAAACCAAGCCTCGGGTTAGGAGACTTGATCCCGCAGTACACTTTGGAGAGGAGACACCGACAGCCGGGCTTCCTCCAAATCTACCTCCACTCTATACTCTCTTAATCTCTCTTGATACTAATACCCTATAGAGATAGATCCATTCGAGGGACCCTTCTCTATCTAACTCTCTCTCTAGATTGAAGTCTTGAATGAATTGGAGAATGAATTAGGGTTTCACCCAGGGGCCAGGGGCTCGGCTTATATAGCCCCCTAGGATTAACCACAGCCCTCGGATCAAACCGACCTAAATGGACGATAATTATTGATCTTCAAAGTCGGTGGAGGCGGGATCCGCGAGACTCCACTCCGATTGGTGGAGATGGGGAGTCGGCCGACTCCCTCCCCGGGTCGGCCGACCCCACGCTGCCAGTGGGCCCCGGGTTTCAGTGTTGCCTTCGGAGTCTTCTAGATTATACTTTTTCACCCGTTCGGTCTTTCTCTCTATGTAAACCCGACATGTGGGCCATCTTGGTTGATTTTCAGTTTGTCACCCGTTGCGAAATAGATATTCACCAAAACTCGTGGAATTACGTCGGTGGTAACCCTATATCTATCAAGTATTTATGAATAGGTCCATTTGCATGCTAAGTTGACGGTTAATTTTATGAGTTAACGCCGTCAACAACCGCGAAGCCTTGAGGATGTTTGGGCCAGAATTTCAACAGAGTTGAGTGTATTGCCCACAGGCGCGGTATTAATCCCAATGGCCGGTCGCACCGGAGGTACTTGGTAGCCGGGCATGCCCTGGTGCAATCGTATTTGTTGAAATCCGCGATTCCACCCGAATAGACCAAGGTGACCGTCATTCGCTTTGGCCGGCGAGTGTGGTTTGTGTGAGGAATACCCGCCAGCTGGTTTGCAATCGATTATAATCGCCATCGTTTCTGGACAGTGAGCACTTGACCGAGCAGCGACACTGTCGCCAATCTATGTGAAAAATGAGATGGTTATGTTCCTAATGTTGTTGATGCTGGTATGCTCAACCTGAAGGAGATGATAGTGTTGTTTGTTCATACCCTAGAGTTGGAGTAGTACAGGTGCTAATGTAGTGATGTCAGGATCTAACTTAAAAGATGATAAGCTAGAGAGTCCTTTATCACTAAATGATTATTTAATAAGCTCATCTTTTATTGCAAGTTAAATGAGTCAGCTACCCCACTTATAAAACCTTGCATACTCCTTGGTGTCATTTATTTTAATTTATGACGGGTAAGTCTAGGCCGAGTACCTTCTTGTACTCGGGTTCCATTCCCTTGTTGTTGCGAGATGGTGAGATGTTCTATGGCTATTGCCCAACTTGCTTCTACCTGCGTATGGGGATGAGTAGATCGTGGGCACGATCAATCTATCTATCGTACCTCTATCTTTGTTCTTTGGATTTGATGTTGGACCAGGCAATATGTTTCAACTAAGTGTGCGTTTGTGAACCAAAAGTTTATTTGCTTCCGCAATTTAGATTTGAACTTGGTATTGTAATAACTATTTCGTACTCCGCATTTGTAGTTTACTATTTGTGAACTTATGTACTACTATGAACTGTTGTATGTTGAACTCAATTCGTCCGGCTGTATTGTGAAAAGTTCGAAATCCTTCGTGATTTCGCGGACTACCGGGTTGATATAAGCGCCATGTGCTAATTAAGTTGCTTCGGTGACTCATTAGTACATTGTGTTTATATTAATTGGTCGGTCTACATATACTGGCATCGGAGCGGGTTCAACGTATTCTTGTTCATAAGTATATTTAAAACTAAAAGAATTTGTTTTACAAACGTTAATTACGAACTTATAGCCACTTAATCTCATATATAGGTTTTTCAAAGGTGTGTGGTTTTCAAAACTTATATATGTGCCTTGGACCGATCATATCCTTTATGCCCGGTTAGGATTTCGGTGGCTTATATAAGTACTAACTTGGGGGATTTTTGCATCATATTTTTAATTGTCGCGCTCATACACGACGGTTTTGTATGAGGGCCATTCACTTGAATGGTTGTGTATGGTTCAGTTTTGCCTCTACGCCATCGGATGCAATGCCGATCTAGGGGAGTGCTTATTGGTGCTGGATTATATACATGTTCACACATGTTTATAAGAAGGTACCCCATGTGAGGGTGTCATCTTCTGATGACTTGTTGGGTAGTATGCACTTGGGAATGGGTGCAAGTAATCGGAGATTTTACCTTGTTCGGAAGGTGCGTGGATTTTTACGTCGCTTGCATTCATTGGGATATTGGGCTGAAATGAATCTTCTGCAGGTACACTTACTACGTGAAACGTGTAGCCCGACTAGTTACCGATATATGAGAGCAAGTTTTGTATGCCACCGCCTAGACATTATTAGATAATAATTTTAGGCAGTGAGGACGTATGGAACGTGCATGCATCATGATTTACATATATGCTCATGTCATTCATTACATTCTCCTCTTTTCTTATAATTAAATTGTCTCGATTCCGTATCTCCATGCTTTAATAATTAAAATTTTATGCTCATTAAAATTAAAATCTTTTCAGATGGCTCGGACCAAGCAGACCGCTCGCAAGAGTTCGCGTCCACCCCGCCACCGCAAGCTTGCTTCCCGTGGGAGTGCTTCTCTTGTGGTGCGTCGGGTGCCGTCCCACCGGCTCGGGGAGGCTGGCACTTTTCTGGAGAAGAGTGGCTTGCCCACTCTCCTCTGGAGGCTTCTGCACGGTGCTGGTTACCCTCTGGGCACAGAGCCACAGTACTACTGGGACGCTAGTGACCGGAAGAACTATGGCTTTGTTTCCGTGGTGGTTGTGGTGCCTCGCTTGGGTCTGGATGAGAAGTGGACTGGATGGACGGCTAAGGGTGAGGGCATCACTGTTTTCGCTGGTGCTCAGGATGCTGCTTTCCTGTTGCTTGAGAAGATGGTGATGGAGCTGCCTAATGAGGTGCAGAGGCTCATCCCTAGTGTTTTTCCTTTGGCTAGCCCCCGCATTGACACGTGGAGGCAGGCTCCAGGAATGGCACTAGTGGCTGGACCTCAGGAGGCAGACTGTGGCAGTGCACTGGCGCAGAGTGTTGTGTTCGCCTTGATGAAGGCATATGCAGCACAGGAGGACCTTGCTCTCTTTAGGCACGACAAGCTGGAGCGTGTCGAGAGAGAGAAGGAGGAGCAACAGGAGATGTACGAGAAGAGGCTTGAGGAGCTCAGAGAGGAGTTGGCGCTGGTGACTGAGCAGAGGGACCAGGCTGTTCAGAGAGACAAGATGGCCATGCAGCAGGTCCAGGAGCTTCAGGCTAGAGTTGGCAGATGTGACTCCACTATTCAGAAGTATGGAGACACTCTGGCCCGTACAGTTGGAGAGCGGGATGCAGCCCGGACTGAGGCACGTGGTTTGAGGGCTGCTCAGCACACTCTCCGGGAGGACTTGCACGAGAAGGAGGTCTACATCGACGCCCTGCGTGAGGAGCTCTACACGAGACAGCACGGAGAGTGGGTTGAGTCTCCGCTCGGTGACGTTGCTAGTCAGGAGTGCGTTAGCCGTATGCGCCTAGACTAGTGTGTTGGCTAGTGTTAGCCGGACTGCTATCCTTAGTGGTCCGTTGGGACTCTTTTGTTGATGTATGGCTGTTTGTAGGGTACGCTAGTAAGAGTTGAATGTGACCATGGATCACGTTGTTGTAATGCTATGTCGTCGTAATGCCTTAAGTCCGATTATGCGTGTGTCTTTGGCACCCTTGGATATTGTAAGACTCTATGTGATGTTTCGACATAATATTATTATTAGTGCATTTGTGATGTGGAAAAATGAATTATTGTGCCATGTGTGGTTAATTGTATGAATTAATTTTCCTCCAATTAATTTCGCAAGGCATGATCTATTTATTCGTTTACCCTCAAAGATTCAGCTCTAATAGTGGATCAATATTATGGTTGAAACATGCGGATGGCGAACACCCGTCGGAACAATGGTTGTGGTGGTGGTCGTGATGAGGAAGAAGCGCATGGTGCACCACCCCCTCCTCCCCTCACCGCTGAGCAGTTGTTTGCACAGTTTCTGGGAAGTCAGCGTAACATTGAGCAACTTCTGCGTGCCAACTTTGAAGCAAACAACAAACGCCGTGAGGATCATCAGCCTAACCAGTTCAGTGAATTCAAGGATTTCATGGACACCAAGCCTCCAGTGTTCAGGGATGCCCCTGATCCTCTCATGGCTGATGCTTGAATCAACACTATGGAGGAAAGGTTTTCTTTATTGAGGTTATCTGAGGAACTGAAGGCTACCTATGCTGCACACATGTTTGAAGGTGATGCTAGGTTGTGGTGGAACACACATCGCCACACCTTTCCTGAGGGTCAGCCTATTACTTGGGATCAGCTTGTTCGTGAATTCCGTGCAGCTTATGTTCCACCCAGTCTTATGGCAATGAAGAAGGCTGAGTTCCACAATTTGACCATGGGGAATCGTTCTGTGAAGGATTATCACCATGCATTCCACAACTTGTCCCGTTATGCCCCTGAGTTTGTGAGTACTGAAGCCAATAAGATTGCTGCTTTCAAGAAAGGTCTCGTACAAAGGCGATGAAGACCATGGGTACCTCTACCCGTGTGACATTCAATGACTTCTACAATGACTTGTCTCACCCGGGAGAATCGAGAACAACCCGCATGCTCTTTGCTAAGGGCCGTAAGAGGGCTAATGAAGGTGGTTCCTCCCGAGGGCTCCACCTGCATATCATCCTCCATTTCGCCACCAAAGTTCGGGGTCTAAGTTTAGGCCTCCACAGAAGAAGAATGTTCTGCTCGGAATCGCGAAGTTCTCTAGGCCTTTCGGGATGCCTATGCCTCGGGGAAAACCGGGACGAGTCTAATGCTGCTGGTGCCAAGCCCGAGTAATGGGTCCTTGCTTCAACCGTGGTCAGACTGGACACTTCTTCAAGCAATGTCCTCTTCCAAAGAAGCAACAGTCCGCTCGTGTGCATCACGCGTCTTTGGAGGAGATTCTTTCTAGAGAACTGTGATGGTGGTATGTTCCCGTGAATCGATTCCGCTTTGCTGTTTTGTTTGATCTTTGGATCATCGCATTCCTTTATGAGTCAAGCATTTGCACAAAAGCATAGTCAAACCATAAAAGAGTTGAACTTAGAGTTTCGGGTGAGTGCGGGGCCGACATCACCACGAAAGATGGTATTTGATGCAGCCTTGGAGTTAGATCGGTGGAGATTCGGATGAACCCGATTGTTCGCGGACTAGGTGTGGATGTTATTATAGGAATGAGTTAGATGCATCATTGGGGTGTAGTTTTGGATACCACCAATAGGATAGTGTCTATACGGAAACCTATTGGGGAAGGCACTTTCCAGGTACCCTTACCTCGAAAAATTCAGTTAGAAAGTGTGGTTTATGCTACCAAAGTGACCCCTCTGCATGAAATTCCAGTAGTATGTGAGTTTCCGGATGTCTTTCCTGATGAGCTTCCGGGTCTCCCACCTGATCGGGAGATTGAGTTCCGCATTGAGTTGTTGCCTGGAACAGCCCCAATTTCTAAGAGACCCTACCGTATGTCCTCTGATGAGTTGAGAGAACTTAAGAAGCAGTTGCAAGAGTTAGCAGATAAGGGTCTCGTTCGTCCTAGTGCATCGGAATGGGGTAGTCCCGCTATGTTCGTGAAGAAGAAGGACCAATCTTTGTGAATGGTCGTGGATTACCGCCTACTTAATTCAGTCACAGTCAAGAACAAGTATCCTCTACCGCGTATAGATATCTGTTTGATCGGTTGTCGAAGGCTAAGGTGTTCTCTAAGATTGATCGAGATCAGGTTACCATCGATTAAGATCGACGAAGATGTTCCTAAGACCGCATTCTCTACAAGATATGAGTTGTATGAGTACTTGGTTATGTCCTTCGGATTAACCAATGCTCCGCATACTTTATGTATCTTATGAATTCGGTCTTCATGCCCGAGCTCGATAAGTTTGTGGTGGTGTTTATTGATGACATCGATATATTCGGAAAATAAGGAAGACCATCTTGTGCATCTCGGGATTTATCTTGGAGAGCGAGGAAGCATAAGTTGTATGCTAAATTTAGCAAGTGTGAGTTCTGGCTTCGGAAAGTTCAATTCCTTGGACATGTCCTCTCCGATGAAGGAATAACCGTGGACCCTAGCAATATAGAGAAGGTATTGAATTGGAAGACACCCAAATCAGTTCATGAAGTACGAGGTTTCCTTGGTTTAGCAGGGTATTATCGTAGATTCATTCCCAACTTTTCAAAGATTGCCAAGCCAATGACCAATTTGCTGCAGAAAGAGCACAAGTTCGCTTGGACAGAAGAGTGTGAAACAGCTTTCCGCACCCTGCGGGAAATGTTGACCACTGCTCCTGTTCTCGCACAACCGGATATCAAAAAGCCGTTTGATGTATATTGTGATGCTTCCAAGATAGGTTTGGGTTGTGTGCTTATGCAAGAGGAAAGAGTCATAGCTTATGCCTCTCGACAGTTGAAGAAACATGAAGTGAATTACCCTACTCATGATCTAGAGCTTTTCTTTGTAGTGCATGCATTGAAGATCGGAGACATTATCTCCTTGGAAACACTTGCAATGTGTTTACGGATCATAAGAGTACGAAATACATCTTTACCCGGGAGGACTTGAACATGAGGCAACGTAGATGGTTGGAATTGATCAAGGATTACAATTTGCGTTGCAGTACCACCCGGTAAGGCCAATGTAGTGGCTAATGCTTTGAGTCGAAAGCACGGTGTGATGCTCTTCCGTTAGAATTTGGTAGAAGGTCATAATCTTATGCACCCGTGATCTTGAACAATATTCGAATCGGTTGTGATTTGGAAGATAAGATTAAGGAAGGTCAAAAGTCAGATAGTACAATCGCAGGGATTAAGAAGAGGATCAAGACTATGCCATCTCAGTTCTTCAAGGAAGATGATCAAGGAGTCTTGTGGTACGATAAGCGTCTAGTTGTACCACAGGATAAGGAACTCGAAGCGAGATCATGGACGAAGCTCATTTGTCCAAGTTATCTATGCACCCGGTAGCGTAAGATGTTTCATGATCTAAAACGTCGGTTTTGGTGGTCTCACATCAAAAGAGATGTTGCGAGTATGTAGCCGAGTGTGATACATGTTGTAGGGTGAAGGCTGTTCATTTGAAGACCGGTGGTTTACTTCGGCCGTTGCCAATACCCGAATGGAAGTGGGAATGTATCGTATGGATTTCATCACTTGGATTACCTACTACACCCAAGGGTCATGATTCTATTTGGGTCATAGTGGATCGTCTAACCAAGTCTGCACATTTCATACCTGTTCATACAACATATCGTCCACATCAGTATGCTGAAATCTATATCCAACAGATTGTCAGGTTGCATGGTGTACCTAAAGAGATAGTGTCTGATAGAGGACCGCAGTTTGTGGCTCACTTTTGGGATCAGTTACAGAAAGGTTTGGACACTCAATTGTTGCACAGTACTGCTTATCATCCTCAGACTTCAGGCCAAACTGAAAGAGTGAATCAGATTTTAGAAGATCTGTTGCGTGCTTGTGTTTTGTCTTGGAAGGGCTCATGGGAAAGGTGGTTGCCGTTAGCAGAGTTCTCTTATAACAATAGCTATCAAGAGAGTATAAAGATGTCACCTTTTGAGGCCCTGTATGGTAGGAGTTGCAGAACCCCTGCTAGTTGTGTTGAGACGGGAGATAGACGATACTATGGTATTGATCTAATTAAAGAAGCAGAAGAGCAAGTCAAGCTTATTCGACAGCATATTGCAGCCGCACAGTCCCGACAGAAAAGTTATGCTGACAAGAAAAGACGGACTGTAGCCTTTCAAGTTGGAGATCATGTTTATCTGAAGGTGTCCCCTATGAAAAGAGTGCAACGTTTTGGTGTGAAAAGGAAGTTAGCACCTCGGTATGTAGGACCTTTCAAAATCATTGAGCAGAAAGGACATGTGGCCTACAAACTTGAATTACCTGAAGAAATGAGTGCTGTTTTTCCTGTGTTCCATGTATCTCAACTCAAGAAGTGTGTGTGACTCCCGAAAGAAAAGATTAAGATGACAGATATAAAACTGCAGCCAGACTTGACCTATGAGGAGAAGCCAGTAAAGCTATTGGATGTTAAAGAGAGGGTGACACGGAACAAAATAGTCACAACGTACAAGGTGTGTTGGAGTCATCATGATGATCTGGATGCTACTTGGGAGACCGAGGCCTATCTTAAAGACGCTTAACCGTGTTTTCATAAGCAATGGTTAGTCCGCTCAAATCTCGGGGCGAGATTTCTTTAAGGGGGGTAGGCTGTAACAACTCCAATTTTGGCTTAGCAAAATCTTGCATCCCATGAGCATGATCATCTCATAAGCATCATTTTGCATTTGGTGTAGCATTATTTGAGTGCTTGTATTAAAATGCAAATGGGGTTTTCAAATTTGTTACTAGAAATCATATTTGTGATGCTTTTCTCAAAAGGGAGTTTTAACAAAGTTTATGGAGAAAATTATTTAGAGAAACTTTTGTTTTTACCCCAAGTCATGAAAATGAGTTTTAGGGCTTCAAAAATGCCAAAAACAGTTCCCCTAATTTTAAAAATCAATTTTATATGTATTTTATTTGACCCAAATTTCCATTTTCAAATCTAGGCCGAACTAGCAAAAACTTCCTTCATGAAAGTTATTCCTCTCATCATTTTGAGAAACTTTCATGTTTGAACCTTTTTCAAATTCGCAATAATTTGAGAGATACAGGCGGTCAAACTTGTCAGGTCATTTTTGACTAGGGTGGGACCCACCCGGGCCCGCCCTGTCATCATCCTCTCCCTCTCTCCCCTCTACGCTTCGCGCGCGCCGCCGCGCCGCTGCCCCCGCCGCCCCGCCGCCATTGCTGCGCCGCCTCGGCCGCCATCGCGATGCCGCATGCCGCGCCGCGCCAAGCGAAGCTGCCAAGCGCTTCACGACGCCGCAACGGCACGCCGAGGTACTCGAGCACCCCCGTAGCGACGCCGTGCTTCCTCGCTGCCCCCGCTGACTCGCTGAGACGCTGCGACGCCGGACGCATCGGTCGCCATCGCCGCCGTACCTCCTCCGCTCGCCCGTGACGCCTCCCCGGTCCAAATTGGACGCGTCCCGCGGCGTTATAACGCCCGCCCCACCTCCCGCACTCACTCGCCCACTCCACTTCCCCTTCCACTCGCTCTCAGCCGAGCACCGCAGAGCCGCCATGGCCGCCGCCGTGCCCCGCACCGGCTAGTGTTGGCGGTCCTTAACTCAGTTTTATACCCACCAACTATAGGTCATTATGGGGGAATAAATATTTTATATCACATATATCTTTACTATTGACCTAGTTCCACCTGTGCTTGGAGAAAATATTGTTTTGCAGAATATACACCAAGTGCGGGAATTTCCGGAATAAAAGTACGCTTTTCGGAAGGCGTAAAACAAGCTCAAGAGCAAGTGGGCCATGCGGGGTCGAAATGGGCCAAAAGCACCGGCATGGATGCGACCCGAGATGGCGGCCCGAGCCCACCCGCCAAAGGCGGTCGGGGCGGCGCCACCCAGGCGCGAGCGCGCCTGGGGCGCGCGCGCGCCAGCCCTGCCGCCAGGTGGGCCCGGCCAAAGGCGGTCGCCTCCTTCCATCTGGGGCATGATGGTTCCGCTGGTTATTTTACCTCCATACCCCTGAACCGCCTTCAGTGCCCTATAAATGAAGAGGAGAAGCCCCCCACCTCAACACACACCATTTGGAGCCATCTCTACACCTCACACTTGTTCTTTAGCATTAGCGTTAGTCATTTGGAGCTAGGCAAAAGCTACTTGGAGAGCTTGTCTCCAGGAAGAAAAGCTACACCTTTGGTATAAATCTATGGAGCGTTCTTCCTTAGTCAAGTTCTCATTATATTTATATAGTCGTGCATATGAACTAGAGTATAGTCTAGTGCACGATATATTCAATGATCAAGAACTAGGCCATAGTTCTTGTGAGAATTGTTCATCGTGCTCTACATTGTTCTTCATCGTTCATATGTTTTACTTGTTTAGATTAGATTGTAGAAGAGGAATAGCGGTTCGATGTGCCTTCGGGCTTGCCTATGTTCTAGCTCATCCATCCGTAGGGTGGGAGTCCTGGGGGGACGTAGGTAGCTCCTTAGTATGTGGACGTGGTGTCCGGGTGCAAGGGAACCTTTGGATATGTCGGAATGCCACGGTTGAGGTGGTAGGTGGCAGGTGGTGACAGCCCTGTCCGTCCTTTGTAATCCCCCACGTTCGCATGTTGAGTAGGAGTTCGTAAATGCCGCCATCGACTGGCAGACCAGTTGCCGCGGTCTCCCCATATTCCTAGTCTATAGTCGAGTCTTGACTTGTATACCATGTGGAATTAGCTGTTCTAACACTGACTATATAGGACCTGCCTGCTCCGCGTAGATTATTTTTTATTCTTTATTTTATCTTTATTCCTTTGAGGTTGCTCTAAGTGTGTGTCCACTATCTAAATTACCGTATGCTTACCCCTGTATAGCACATTGGTCGGTTTCTCCTCATGCTAGATATCGTATTCATACCCATGCTAGATTACTTAACTACCCCATGCCTTCCTTTGGAAAATTATAAATAACGATACCCTGAATACTTCTGGGTGAAATGCTGCGACGATAGATCCATGCGCTTGTGGATATTTATCTATTAGGATGTGATCTATCTCTGGCAACACTCGCGTAGTTGCTAGAACCAGTTTCTAGTAATTATGCCGAGTAAAGTCATTTAGCGTTTCTGGCGCTGTTATCAGAATTGGGCTCTAAGTCTATTTTGGTAATCGCGCTAAGAAATGCCAACAAGCATTTCTGGCGCCGTTGCCGGGGAAGGCATGGAAGTTAAGGATCTAGCAGCATGGATATGCATACGATATATAAAATGAGAAACGACAATGTCTATACAGGCTAACTTTTATGTTTTCTCCTGTTGTGGATGAAAACAAGATAGTGCATGACCGGTTTCTCCCTGCCGGATAACTACAACTCAAATCCGGAAGCACTCCTAAGGAGGAAGAGGACTCGTGCCTTCTCCTCTTCTGCTCCGCCGACAGAGAAACCAGTCACCACTGCACCTACCACGCCGCATTCCATGGCCAAGTCCCTGCGCGAGTTCTCTGTCCCCAATGTTGCCAACGTGCCCACCGGGCCCGCCGTCAACGTAGGAGACAAGAACTTTGAGCTCGGGGACGGGCTCATTACCATGGTGCGAGCAAGTCCATTACGTGGACTGCCTAGTGAGGACGCCAATGCACATCTTCTGCGTTTCTTGGAGATATGCGACACCATCGTCATCAAGGATGTCGCACCTGATGCTATCAGGCTCAGGCTCTTCCCTTTCTCCCTAGTGGGAAAGGCGAAGACTTGGTTCTACAAGGACAAGGCCGCTGTTGACACATGGAGCAAGTGCTCCACCGCGTTCCTCGCTAAATTCTTCCCCATGGGCAAAACCAATGCCCTGCGGGGAAGAATCGCCAACTTCCGGCCAGTGGCTGGAACCCATCCCCGAGGCATGGGAGAGGCTCCAGGAGTACATCCAGGAATGCCCTCACCATGGGATGGAAAGTTGGCTGGTGCTCCAGAACTTCTACAATGGGTTAACACCCATGTCGAAGGGGCACCTGGACGCCGCAGCTGGCGGCGCTTTCCTATCCTTGACTGTTGACAGTGCTACGGCACTGATCAACAAAATGGTGGAAAACCAAGCTTGGGGGGAGGACCGCGCTCCCACCAAGGGACAAAAAGGCATGCATACCATGAAGGAGGCGGATATGCTTGCTACAAAAATAGACCTACTCCTGAAAAAGATTGACGGTGGTGCCATCAATGACGCATCCGGCACCGTCAACGCCATGAACGCTCGCATGACATGCGAGGTCTCGTGGTGAAAGGTTGGACACTCGGGGAATGAGCGCCCCGAGACCGTGAAGAGGCCGCCTACCTCAACAATGGGTTTCGCCAGCAGCAAGGAGGAGGGAATGGCTGGAATAACCGGTCCCATCCTCCATTCCAAGGTAATTCGAATTACGCCTCGGGTTTAATTCGAATCAACCTTCATTGAAGGATCCGTCTACGGCCAAGCCAAGATCAACGAAAATCTCAACAAAAAGATGATTCAAAATGACAAGATCTTGGAGAATATGAATAACAAGATAGAGGGCCTATCATCAGCGGTCAAGAACCAGCTGAGCTTCAATAAGATGATAGAGACCCAGCTCGCCCAGATTGCCGCAGCGATCCCGACAAACGCTGACACGAGCAGGATCCCGGGGCAACCCGAGGTCCCGCCCGAGTCAGTAAACATGGTCGCAACAGGGTTTGGTCACCCCTGTTAAGCCAAGCAAGCTTAGGGGAAAAATAAGAGCACCGACAAAAGCAGGTCGGTAAGTATTTTCTTGCTACTCGAAAAAAAAAGAGAGAAGAGAAAAAGAGAGTAGATGAAAAAAAAGAAGGAATAAAATAAAACTTCTTCTCTGGAAAAAAAAGAGAGAAGATTTTATTTTAGAAAAATTTTTTTTTGGCCAGGGGCAGGATCACCAACGGCTAGCACCAAAGGCTAGCCGTTGGCACCCAACGGCCAAAGCGGAGCGGCAGCAGGCCCGCCGGCGCGCGCGCGCCCGAGGCGCGCCCGCGCCAGTCCTGCCATGGTGGGGCCCGCGCCGGCGCCCAACGGCTCCTAGCCGTTGCCCCTCCCCCTTGGTGCTGGTGATCTCGGCTATAAAAGGAGGGGGTGGCCGGGGTGCTCAACCACCTCCCATTTCTCACACTCTCACTCTCTCCCACCTCCACTCTCCACACAACAACCTTCCACAAGCAATCTTTGAGCAAGAGAGCAAGAGTTGGAGCTAGTCTCGGGTGTGGAAAATCAACTTCCATTAGTTCTTTCGCACCCGAGAGCTAGCCACCGGCATAATCCGCCATGAGCGACTACGGTTCGTGGGGGTGCGGTGAGGCTTCGAGCTCTCACCAAGGTGCCCCTACGAACCCGAGGTAGCCGAGGAGGCGGCGCCCGCAACCCCGAGCCCGAGGGGATCTACGCAGCGATCGACGCCCGTACCTCGACCCTGGAGGGAGAGCAGGAGGCTGCAGAGGTACCATCGCCTCAAGGATCGGCTCTTCAACCACACGATGATCTACGACGCCAACCTCATTGAGAAGATAGGTATGGACACCGACTTCGACACCGTCTCGGAAGGCGGTTGGTTGGGAAAACTTCGAGCCCATCGATGAGCAAGGTTCGCGTCTCTTGACCATCCGGTTTCTTTGCACACTTGATTATGATGATGAGCGTATTTTCTTCCGTTTATTTGGCATGGATTATTCTCTTACTTGGGGGAACTCGCTCATCATCTAGGCTTTCACTACAAATGTGCAGTTAAGCTAGATGCATCTATCCCTGGTTTTGATCGTAATTCTTTTTGGGAGAAGATCTCGGGTAGGGTAGAAGTTGGACCTTTCAAACCCCTGAACACTCAGATCCAACACCCTACCCTTAGACTCATGCATCGCTGGATTTCCATGTCTTTGTTTCCGTGGCAAAGTTAGATGGGTGCATTCGGTAGAACTTAAGCTTCTTTATGCCATAGTTCACAAGTTCAAGGTCGCTCCCGTGAAGGAGATGTGCCTTCACCGGCCTGGACATGGTTAAGAAGTCTTATGCTATCGATTGCACCTCTATTGTTACTCGCATTGCCAATGCCGTAGGAGCACTAGATGGTAACGATGTTGAGTACATTCCCCTCGATCGGCCGATTTGTGATTTACGTACCCTAACCCAGGGACACGGCTTGAAGGCCGATGGGAAAAATCATATCTGTTTCTTCTTTGCCGGTTATGTAAATAAGATTCGGTTACCTAACCCGAATCTCTATTTATATAACCGTGATGTGCTCACCTATGATTTGAAGACTCCGAGAAGAAGCACGCAGGGAAGAACAGATCCCGAGAGCCACTAGAGGAGGAGCGAGGCTTATGCACGGCTCGACTCCCCCGTCGCCGGATGCTCCCCGTGCAGCCTCCCAGCGGTATGGCTATGGTGGATGGGAGGCCTACCGGGGCTACGCAGCTACTCGGGATGGGAGCAAGTACCCCCGGCCGGCCTTGGACCGCCGAGAGGGCATGGTCCGAGGCGGGGACCGACGAGTGGGAGCAACAGAGGCAGTACACTGTCGACTCGCCACCACCAGAGCAGGAGCCGACGTTGACCTCAATCAACGCCCGCATTGGACAACTGCAGATCCAGACGAACGACATCAGGAACACCCTGGGTGGCTTCATGTAGTCAACGACCCAGTGGCAGCAGCAGCACGGGCAGAGGTTCGACGCTCTTGCCGAGAGCCTCCGCATCCAGCAGGAGGAGCAGAGGGCCCTCGGAGGTCCTGTGGATACTACCCTGGGCCATGAGCTTCGAGGATAAGCTTGGGGGAGGACCCCCAATTGAGGTACCTGCATTGCATATCTAATTTCTTGTAATTTTATTTTTTTATTTTAGCATGTTTAAATTCAAGTTTCTTGCATGGAAAATTCAAAAAAAAATTATTTACTTTTATAATTCCATTCCATATATGTGCTATGAAATGTTTAGTTCCACCCATGTTGAAATGATTGGTTGCTCTTTGTTTTATGTCTCGTTTGTACTTGCCTAGAATAGAGTTTTCTCTAATATTTGGGTTTATTGGCTTTACATTATCATGCTCTAGAAACTTGATTTAGTGGGTTGCATACAATTACTCTCATCTAGGTTATTGCGCGATATGATATAGTGACTTAGACCACAAAGAATGAAACATCCCCTTGAGAAAACCGACGTCCGGAGTCTTTTGTTTCAAAAATTTTCAAAAACAATAGTTCCTCGGTGATCGCGAAATACCCACGAGCCATATGATCTATCTATAAGAACCTTCATACGCTACTTGTTCGTAGATTGAGTTCGGTCGGATTGCTACCGACGTGAGATTATGACTCTACACCCATGATTGAGATCCACTTGCACCCACCGAATAAAAGCCAACTCTTACACTGAGAGTTGCGCACAAGATGCACCCTTCACCATCCGCCGACTCTTACACCGAGAGTTGCGCAACATTTCTCCACCAAATAAAAATGCCGACCCTTACCCCGAGGATCGCGCACCCTCTCTTGTAGTTTGCAAAATTTCTCCATGCATTGTTCATCATGACATCTCTCTCCACCACATCCTTTCCATCAATAAATTTTTGGGCTATATTCTTAGTCAGAAAAAAAGTAAGAGAAAAGAAAAAAAATGAGAGATTGTTTTAGTAGACAAAAGGGAAAAAATCTTAGATCCCCATTCAAAAAAAAAAGAGAGAGAGTAAATATAGATGTTCTTTGGTAGCCCATCTTTTCTTCATCACATTCATCAATAAAAGAGAGTATGTCATGATGCATGGAGACCCAAAAATACCACAAAAAATTAGGAATCATCCTTCATTCCATCCACACACTTGCACATCTCAATCAAGGTGTATAGCTTAATCTCCATAAGGTTCAATCCTTGACCTTACAACATATGTGATACAAGTATGCCCACTTACATACCTACCCAAAACTCCACTCTCAGCTTTAGTGGTAGGAAGAAGGCAATTTGAAAATGCCTTTGGTGAGGTTACTATACACTTTGAGCGATCGAGTGGGTCATTTGAGGAACTTGGTTTATTTATAAAAACTTACAAAACCTCCGGACTGAAAGTTGATCTTGGGACGAATGAAAAGCACCGGTCTTTGGAACTGTTCTATTTTGCAATCACCCAAGATTTGAGAAAATTAGAAGCCCCACTCCAACAGGAATCATAGACTAGATACAATTGCCGATTTATCCAAATAGCAGTAGAACGCTCTCTTCTAGCTTGTACACTTGAGATATAATCGGCATCGTAGCAACCCCTGATCAACAACCCAAAGCCAAGAATTGCTCGGGACGAGCAAGGGGTAAGCTTGGGGGATCTTGTTGGCGGTCCTTAACTCGTTTTATACCCGCCAACTATAGGTCATTATGGGGGAAATAAATATTTTATATCACATATATCTTTACTATTGACCTAGTTCCACGTGCTTGGAGAAAATATTGTTTTGCGAGAATATACACCAAGTGCAGGAATTTCCGGAATAAAAGTACGCTTTTCGGAAGGCGTAAAACAAGCTCAAGAGCAAGTGGGCCATCTGGGGTCGAAATGGGCCAAAAGCACCAGCATGGATGCGACCCAGATGGCGGCCCAGGCCCACTTGCCAAAGGCGGTCAGGGGGCGGCGCCACCCAGGCGCGAGCGCGCACAGGGGCGCGCGCGCCGCCCTGCGCCAAAGTGGGCCCGGCCAAAGGCGGTCGCCTCCTTCCATCCGGGGGCATGACGGTTCCGTGGTTATTTTACCTCCATACCCCCGAACCGCCTTCGGTGCCCTATAAATGAAGAGGAGAAGCCCCCCACCTCAACACACACCATTTGGAGCCATCTCTACACCTCACACTTGTTCTTTAGCATTAGCGTTAGTCATTTGGAGCTAGGCAAAAGCTACTTGGAGAGCTTGTCTCCAGAAAGAAAAGCTACACCTTTGGTATAAATCTATGGGGCGTTCTTCCTTAGTCAAGTTCTCATTATATTTATATAGTCGTGCATATGAACTAGAGTATAGTCTAGTGCACGATATATTCAATGATCAAGAACTAGGCCATAGTTCTTGTGAGAATTGTTCATCGTGCTCTACATTGTTCTTCATCGTTCATATGTTTTACTTGTTTAGATTAGATTGTAGAAGAGGAATAGCGGTTCGATGTGCCTTCGGGCTTGCCTATGTTCTAGCTCGTCCATCCGTAGGGTGGGAGTCCTGGGGGGACGTAGGTAGCTCCTTAGTATGCGGACGTGGTGTCCGGGTGCAAGGGAACCTTCGGATATGTCGGAATGCCACGGTTGAGGTGGTAGGCGGCAGGTGGTGACAGCCCTGTCCGTCCTTTGTAATCCCCCACGTTCGCATGTTGAGTAGGAGTTCGTAAATGCCGCCATCGACCGGACCGGTTGCCGCGGTCTCCCCATATTCCTAGTCTATAGTCGAGTCTTGACTTGTATACCATGTGGAATTAGTTTGTTCTAACACCGACTATATAGGACCCGCTCCGCGTAGATTATTCTTTATTCTTTATTTTATCTTTATTCCTTTGAGGTTGCTCTAAGTGTGTGTCCACTATCTAAATTACCGTATGCTTACCCCCGTATAGCACATTGGTCGGTTTCTCCTCATGCTAGATATCGTATTCATACCCATGCTAGATTACTTAACTACCCCATGCCTTCCTTTGGGAAATTATAAATAACGATACCCGAATACTTAGGGTGAAATGCTGCGACGATAGATCCGTGCGCTTGCGGATATTTATCTATTAGGATGTGATCTATCTCTCGGCAACACTCGCGTAGTTGCTAGAACCAGTTTCTAGTAATTATGCCGAGTAAAGCCATTTAGCGTTTTCGGCGCCGTTATCGAGAATCGGGCTCTAAGTCTATTTTGGTAATCGCGCTAAGTGTCGACGGTCGTTAAGTGTCAATTTTTACCGTCAACTAAACATGAGAAAGGACTAAAATATGTTCACCAACTAGATATAGGGGTTATACTTGACGGAATTCCACGAGTTTTGGTGAATGTCTGTTTTCATAGGTGTCAATTTGAAAATACCCAAGGAAGGCCCACATGTCGGGTTTACATAGAGATAATCGGGAACCGGTGAAAATTCTGTAAACGGAAGGTTTGAGAAGGCTCGGACCAAACGGGAGCCCGAACGGGCTCGGTGGAGAGTCGGCCGACTTCCCCCCTTGGGCGGCGGACTGGCCATCTCAACCAATCAGCGTCAGCCTCGCGGATCCCTGTTCCACCGCCTTTGAGGATGAATAATAATCGTCCGTTTAGGTCGGTTTGATCCGAGGGCTGTGGTGCATCCTAGGGGGCTATATAAGCGGGGCCCCGGCCCCCGGAGGAGGCATCCCTTATACCCTAATTCATTATCTCCCGCGGGATCGGAGTTGTAGAGGCGTCCCTTGAATGGATGACTTCTCTTCTCTAGAGAATTAGAGCTAGACATTCCAATGTAGTAGATTAGATCTAGATGAGAGTTAGGGAGAGCGGAGCTCGCGCTCCGGTTCGGAGAAGTCTTCGAGTTTTGGTATGCCTTTGTATCTATTCTTTACAAGACTTATGCTTTAATATATTTATTCTTCTCTATCTACTTTATGCCTTTCATATGTTTGCTTAGTATAGTTGTTGCATCTTAGCATGGGATCTTTGCTCGTATTGAGTGCTCTAGTTATTGCGCATAGCTAGAGTAGTAATCGATAGTATAGGCATGGTGTCTAGACTATAGGTTACCTGAGGTTGCGCCCAATCCCACGGATAGTTGTGGTAGCCCCAGAGGTGACAGCTCTGTCAGGCCTTTGTATTCCACCACGTTCGGGTTGGTGTTTCGTAGAGCTTTCGGCAGCCTTCTCCCAACTACACTTTACCCAGTCTTCTTCGAGAGTTGGAAAGGACCCTGCTGCTCCAAAGTGCTATTGTATGATTGCTATATCTATTCATCCCCTGTTATCATAGAACCAAAGTAATAGAGAAGTATATAGGAACCTTATCTCTCCCATTGTCCTCTCACTCTAGCTAGCTACTCATTTATCATAGAATTCTCATGTGTGCTTTATTGTTTATATTACCTTACATATATATATCATTTACCCCTGCTTTAGTCTAGTTGGTTTACTAAGTTAGTAGATACATGATGGTGAGTTATCAGATTCTTTAACCCTTGCTTCCCTGTGGTAAAATATAAATAACGATACCTGGTTTACTCCCGGTAAAATGCTACAATGGTATGTTCTGTGCGCTTGCGGAATCCTTCATATTTTAGTTGCACTTAATTTATACCAACACTAAGAAATGCCAACAGCTAGCCACCACCCCGCTCCCTCATTTTCTTCGCTGAGCGCGTCACCATGACCGCCATCCCTCCCTCCATCTCCGACCGCCTTCAATCGACAAGCCCGAGCTGAGGTAGTGGCCAATTTGGCCGTCGTCTTCTCCGCCTGCGGGAGCCGAGCTCCGGCGAGCTCTTCGGCGCCGTTGTCCACGCGCGTCCGCCATCATTTTCATTCTCTAGCTCGTGCTCTAGCTCTGCCTGGGCTTAGCGAAGGCTGTAGACGTTTCCAAGCGTGCCACCGTGGTCCGCTCCGCCGTCCCGCCGACGAGCCGCGCCGCCGCACGCCGCCGTTCGCTCCGCCCGATGCTCTAGTGCGCTATAGGCCTCATCTTCACCATGGTTGGATTCGCGCCGTCGCCACGAGCACGAGGGTGCTATCCGTGTCGCCTGAAACCTCGCCGCCGGCGAGTTATCGGCGGTCAACACCGGCGGTGTCCCGTTCCGGTAGCCGACAGGTGGGCCCGTTGACCGGGACCCACCAGTCAGCGCTACTGGCGCGCGCGTGCCTTGGGTGCACAGCGCGGGGTGCGCGTAGCAGTGCGGCCCACGCGTCAGCCGCAGCGGGGATAGCCCCGGGTGCGCGTAGCAATTTAGTGTATTTCTGTTTTCGAAAATGATTTTTAAATGTTGTTTAATCTTTCAAACTTCATATCTCCCTCATTTTAAGTCCATTTTGGGTGATCCAAATTTCTATATTTTTCTTATGAGGAGCTTTATGCATGTAGGGTATTGGTTTATTTTTCAGAAATACTTTTCTGTACAGATTTATTTAATGTCTAGAAATGCTGATATCTTGATAAATGCATAATTAATTATAGGTTTATCAGAAAAATGTGAATCTTGTTTTGTTGCTCTAGTTAGGAGATGATTTATCTGTGAAAAATATTAGTTAGACATGTCATGTGTAGAATATGGCCTGTTTATTTATTGTGCTTGCTTTGCTTAGGGATTAGGAAATTCATAATTAATTATTTATGCAAGAAAAATGCTTGATAATTTTTATAGGGTGTTTCTATGCTTATAAGTAGCTGTTAATCATATGAGATCTGTTGTTTGACACTTTTCACAGTACAAAGTATTTTTAGGTCTTGGTTTATTGCTGCCTTGTCCTTTTTGTATAGGATAAATGGTTTACTTGTTTTGACTTGAAAAATTTATGGTAGGCTTCTTGTTACCTAGCTAAGCTACTGTAATTTTTGTAGATTTTTCTGAGCAGTCTAGCTATAGGTTGCTGTTGTACCCTTTAGTAATCGTCGTCGTTTTTCGTCGAGGTCTAGGTTAACTAGTGTCTTACTATGCTTAGTGAGGCTCTAATAGGTACAACCTGTTAGGATGATGTTGACTACCTTGTAGTACTATGATTTGGTTCATCATCATCATCATACGCTTTAATTCCGTATTGCATTCCCAATACTCATACGCACCGATGCATCATACAGGATTGCCGGAAGAAGTGACGCCAGTAGTTCCCGAGGAGCCGGAAGGAGAGGAGCAGCAGGGAGCAGTGCTGCAGGAGGCAGCAAAGGACGAGGACCCGGACGCTGACTTGCCTGAGTGCCCTAACCATCATCCTAGCTCCTTTGTGAAAGACAAGCCCCGGAGCATCACTCCTACAGTTTTGAAAATGTTTTACTTGAGTCATTTATTTATTATGATGCATTAAGTTAATAGGTGTTGCTTGGAACCGTTAATGCATAATGAGTACCTTGATCCACCTGTATACTTTTACCCTATTAAGTTCAGGATCGCGCTTATGCTTAGCACTGCTTAATTAGATCGGTAAAAGACGGGTGATTGACCCTCATCCGCGAGGTAGGTGGTTACTACCCTTTGGTTGATACTACGGAGGTTGGTTTAGAGAACATAACCATGTGGCCATGTTAAATCACGACTGGTCGGGGTTTGTGGTGTGTTAGACCATGGAAACTCCGGCTATGTCACTTAAGGAAATATGACTTTGTACGTCCTCGGATCATGTTGAACAATGCCTCACAGATAGCTGGAAGGATGCGATCATCCGACCGCGAAGCCTTGAGGATGTTTGGGCTGGAATTTCAACAGAGTTGAGTGTATTGCCCACAGGCGCGGTATTAATCCCAATGGCCGGTCGCACCGGAGGTACTTGGTAGCCGGGCATACCCTGGTGCAATCGTATTTGTTGAAATCCGCGATTCCACCCGAATAGACCAAGGTGACCGTCATTCGCTTTGGCCGGCGAGTGTCGTTTGTGTGAGGAATACCCGCCAACTGGTTTGCAATCGATTATAATCGCCATCGTTCCTGGACAGTGAGCACTTGACTGAGCAGCGGCACTGTCGCCAATCTATGTGAAAAATGAGATGGTTATGTTCCTAATGTTGTTGATGCTGGTATGCTCAACCTGAAGGAGATGATAGTGTTGTTTGTTCATACCCTGGAGTTGGAGTAGTACAGGTGCTAATGTAGTGATGTCAGGATCTAACTTAAAAGATGATAAGCTAGAGAGTCCTTTATCACTAAATGATTATTTAATAAGCTCACCTTTTATTGCAAGTTAAATGAGTCAGCTACCCCACTTATAAAGCCTTGCATACTCCTTGGTGTCATTTATTTTAATTTATGACGGGTAAGTCTAGCTGAGTACCTTCTTGTACTCAGGGTTCCATTCCCTTGTTGTTGCAGATGGTGAGATGTTCTATAGCTATTGCCCAACTTGCTTCTACCCTGCGTATGGGGATGAGTAGATCATGGGCACGATCAATCTATCTATCGTACCTCTATGCTGTTGCTGGATTTGATGTTGGACCAGGCACTATGTTTCAACTAAGTGTGCGTTTGTGAACCAAAACTTTATTTGCTTCCGCAATTTAGATTTGAACTTGGTATTGTAATAACTATTTCGTACTCCGATGTAGTTTACTATTTGTGAACTTATGTACTACTATGAACTGTTGTATGTTGAACTCAATTCGGTCTGGGCTGTATTGTGGAAAGTTCGAAATCCTTCGTGATTTTGCGGACTACCGGGTTGATATAAGCGCCATGTGCTAATTAAGTTGCTTCGGTGACTCATTAGTACATTGTGTTTATATTAATTGGTCGGTTCTGTTACAGAAGGGACTGGAGAAAATTATTCCATGGCGACGGCATCATCTCCGCCTTGATGCCGCCGTTTGGAAGTAAAAATCTCCCTGTGGACATGTCGATGAAGATGCTGACGTCGAAGTTGTCGCCTCCATCTTCAACGAATCCGCCATGGATAAAACGAATCCAACCTTCTCCTTCACCGTCGCCGGAGAAGAGAAGGAGGAAGACACAAATCTCCCATACCAAGAAACTTGGCATGGAGAAAAATCTAACCCTAAGACTCAACCTAAGAGGAAAAACTTATTAGAAAGCAATGGATCCCCACTCCCTCTGGCCTCCGGTGAAGTACCGGAGGAGGAGGGAGGGGGACCAGCGGTGGGCGACGGCGGCGGCGGCGGCGGCGGCTGCGAGTCGGGAGAGGAGAGGCCCTGGTTGTGGATCCTGGTGGGGATAATTCAAGGGCAACTCAGTAACCAGCATCTTGTTTTTGCTTTTTTTTTTAATGGTGTTATGCTGCTTTGTACATGGGTTATGTAATGTACAGTAAGACTGTAAGTTGTAGTTTGATAAGAATGGTGTAAGTGGCGCTGATGATGTAATGGCAGTATTGTAGCGCAGGGGTTTACCATACTAATGTTTCTTTAGCCATTGATGACAGTTTTCTATGGAAAGATAAATACAAATTGTAGAAAGAATAAAAACTAAAAAAGGAGACAGAAAAATTTAAAAAAAAATGCAAAAGAATTGTACAGGAATACCCGTGTGCCTTAGTCCCCATGTGTTCTCTGCCCTTCTCGCTGCTGTGCGAAAGTGAAACCGAGCAGCGTCAGACTCAAAGCCCCTGGTCGATTTTTTATGAGATGTGTGCGAAAGTGAAACCGAGCAGCACTCAGACTCAAAGCCCCTGGGCGATTTTTTTTATATGAGAAATTATTGCTAATGTATATGAGAATTATTCGTATTGGGTGTCTGTGCATATGTCGGGCCCTGTATAGAATAGGACTCGATCTCCTACTTCCAGTCGATCACGTAGGAACCCAATACCCATAAATATGCACTCGTTCCATGAAACACACAACACACTGATCGATTCATCGACTACTCTTCCGTTGCCAGCCCGCGTTGCCCAGCATGTACCCGGCGCACAGGTCTCATCGGCAGCCGTGGCGCAACACCGCGCCGCCTATGGTACTGTACCAGCCGCCACCGCCGCCGCCCATGCTCCTCTACCCGCCGCCTCCGTATGGGTTCGAGGGCCCTGTACGACCTCACGTCCCGTACTTCGGCCACCCGATGCCCGCGCCGACCGTCCACGCGGTGCACCTGCAGTCGGTGACGGCGGCCAACTTCGCGGCAGAGCTTGACCGGATCAGCTCCCTGCTCCCGAGATACCCCTACGTCGTCGTCGACACGGAGTACCCCGGCACCGTGCACCACCCACCCGCGGGGCGCCGCGACAGCGAGCTCAGCCCCGACGAGCGGTACGCGCTGGTGAAGGCGAACGTGGACGAGCTCCCCGTCGTGCAGCTCGGCATCACGCTCTGCGACGCGCACGGCAACCTGCCCTCCGTCCCCGACTACCGCTACGGCTACGGCTACCACCACGGCGGCGGCGGCGGCGGCTACGCCGAGCGCGCATGGGAGGTGGACTTCTCGGACTTCGACGTCGGCCGCGACCGCCACGCGGCGCAGTCCGTGACGTTCCTGCGCTCCCAGGGCGTCGACTTCAACGCGGCGCGCGTGCGCGGCGTCAGCTCGGCGGCGTTCGGGGCGAAACTCGCCGAGGTCCTGCGGCGCGTGGCTTCGAGGAACGTCGAACCGACGTGGGTGGCGTTCGGCGGCGCCTACGACCTGGCGTACCTCGTCAAGATGCTCGGCGGGGGCGAGCCGCTGCCGGAGACGAGGCAGGAGTTCATGGCGCGCGTGAAGGAGCTCCTCGGCGGCAAGGTGTTCGACGCCAAGTTCATGGCGGAGAACTGCGGCCGCGCGGACCTGCGCGCCGTCGGCCTCAGGAGCGTCGCGGCCAACCTCGGCGCGGCGATGCCCGCCGCGGACATGCAGCCGTGGCTCGCCGGAACGAAGAGCGTCACCGCCTACCGCATACATACCATCTTGAGGTTGCACGTGCTCTCGCAGGACGTCGCTGCTGGCTTCGAGGGAGTAATCGACGGACTACAGTGAATTTTAGTTTTTAGATTTTTTGTGTAGCAGAGATCATAAGCAGGGGAAAAGGAAAAAAAAAAAAGAGAAAAGAAAAAAAAAGAGAGAAAACAAAAAGGGGAAAAGAGAAAAAAACAAAAAAAATCTTTTATAGGCTGTGCTTTTTTTAGTTTTTAAATCTGGGTATCGAGCTTTTTACTCCAATGTACATATTGGTAATAAAAATTATGTTTATTTGTTTGTGTAATATATAGTAGTTGTAATGCAATTATCTATATCCAGTTAGTATAGCTATCCTGCATAGCGGGTGCGTTTGGTTCATGCCCACACCATGCATGTGATTTACATCATCCACTAATATTATTTTATGATGTCCTTTATATACGACATATATCTATATATGATAAGCAACATAAGTTTGCATTTGTACAGTTTCAATTCCAGAACATGCGATCAGCGATTCCCGGCACCCCACCGGTCACTTCCTCACCCATCCTCCACCTTGACCACCTTGAGAAGCTCCGGCGGGTTCGCCGGCCAACGGACCAGATCCGGGCCCCCTTGGGCCGGATCCACCCTCCACCCTTCTGGATCCGCCTGGCAGATGCGTGCAGGCGGCTCTGCCTGACCTCTAGCCGCCGCCGCTTTGCCGGCGGGATCTGGCTGGGCCCGAGCTGGCTCCGCTCCCCTGTGCCTGTGCGCTGTCGAGCTCCGGCAGCCAGATCCTTCCCCTACAAGCGCGTCGTGTGCGGACGACGTGGGCGCCGGTCGATCTGGCAAGGTGTCTCCGGATCTCGATGAGTTCGGGCTCCGCCGGCCGGATCTGGCCCCCTGCGTGCGTGCTTCGTGCATGGACCATCGGCCGGATCCAGGCCAGCGACGGATTTGACCCCGGTCCCAGGGTCCGGATCTGGCTTTGGGGGTGCTAATTCCCCACCTCGACGTCGCCCTGTGCCGGTTCCTTCTACTGGTGGCTGGTTGTGGCCGGGTCTCCGGTGGGCGGTCCGCGTGCAAGTGCGGGAGGTTGCTGCAGTGATAATGGTGGCATGTTCCGGAGGACGTAAAGAAGCTGGGTGAAAACCTTGCCCGGATCTTCCGGGCTAGCGACAATGGCACATTCTGTGCCATCTTCCTTCTTGAAGGCGACGTCGAAGCTCATGTTCGCCGGTTGGTTGAGGTCGAAAGACCTACCCATGTGCTTATACTAGCGTTGTTGGCATCCTTGGATGTCAAGGTCCTTCCTGAAGGCTTCGCTAAAGCACTACTGTAACTCATCTCTTGCCACCCGTCGGAATCGCTCTTTCCTACCTTAAGCTCATCTTTACAATGGTTTGTCCAGCTTGCTTGGTGTCGCCGCCGTCGCTCCTCCACAGTGGCTACCTGGTCATTGGCGGATAGGGTCGTTCTACTACGCAGCGACTTCCTGGTCGTTGTTGGATGTTCCGACTGCGCAGTGGCTACCTGGTCGTTGGCGCTCCTATCCCGTAGCGGCTACCTGGTCGCTAGCGGTTTACTTGGCAGCGACTACCTGGTCGCTTGCCACCGCGGCTTGACTCACACTTGGTTGGCGGCTATAGTGCGGATGTATCTTAGGCAGGCATAGTCAATAGGTGTGTTAGGTGGGGGGCTCTCATCCCCCTCATGTGTTTCTTATTGTTTTCTTTTTTCTTTGGGATTACGCCAGTAATCCCAGGATTACTTGCAAGTCCTCTATCCGTGCTCTGGCCTTTCTTTTGGCGTTTCCTCTTGATAAAATACGGGTAAAAGACCCGGTTGCGAAAAAAAAGAAAATAACTTTTTTTTTTGCTAATATGGTATGAAGTTTAATGAGAGAGAAGCACTCAGTATCATCTATATCTATAGAGTTACACTTCAGTTATTGCACGTGCTTTAGACAACATGACATGCTATGCATAGCAAACGGCTAGCTGTATTATTCTACTTTTTCTATAAAATAGCATCTTTATAGACAACATGACATCTATACAATGCAAGGCAGTAGCTGATCAATTCATTGATAATGCAGCCAATATAATACTTACTAATAGTAGTTGTCAGAAAAATAAATAAATAAATAACTATGATATGATGAATCACTAACTAATAGTAGTTGTCAGAAAAATAAATAAATAAATATTCCATAATATATTATATATACAGCACGTACGCTTATCTCCCTCCCCCAAACCATTTCTTGTCCCCCCAAAACAGCTAGCAGTCCCAGTAGTATTGAGACTGAATTAGCCAAGATGGCGGAGACGACGCCGACAGGCTCCGGTTCATCGAGGAGCTGACCACCGACGTGGACGCTGTGCAGCAGCGCGTGCTGGCGGAGATCCTCGGCCGCAACGCCGACGCCGAGTACCTCGTGACGAGGTGCGGCCTGGGCGGCGCCACCGACCGCGCCACCTTCGGGGCCAAGGTCCCCATGGTGACCTACGAGGACCTGCGGCCGTACATCCTGCGCATCGCCCACGGCGACCGCTCACCCATCCTGTCCGGGTCCGGCCACCCCGTCTCCGAGTTCTTCACCAGCTCCGGCACCTCCGGCGGCGAGCGCAAGCTGATTCCCACCGTTGAGGATGAGCCCGACCGCCACAACCGACTGCGCAGCCTCGCCAGGGCAGTCATCAATCAGTAAGATGGCCGGTGCATGCATGTGCATGAGCATGACATGCCCCTGATGACATGAACATGACATGATCGATGCATGCATGCTTGCAGGTACGCTCCTGGGTTCGACAAGGGGAGCGGCCTCTACTTCTACTTCACCAAGCCGGAGACGACGACGCCAGGTGGCCTGCCGGCACGCACCGTCCTCACGAGCGTCTTCAAGAGGGACCAACTCAGGAAACTCCCCTACGACCCCCACCGCGGCCACACGAGCCCGGCGGCGGCCGTGCTCTGCGAGGACGCGTTCCAGAGCATGTACGCGCAGATGCTGTGCGGCCTGTGCCACCGCCTCTCTGTGGTGCGCGTCGGCGCCTTCCTCGCCTCCGGCGTCCTTCGGGCCATCCGCTTCTTGGAGCGCAACTGGGCGCAGCTCGCCGCGGACGTTGATGCCGGCACGCTCACTGACCGCGTCACCGACCCCTCGGTGCGTCAGGCGGTCGACGGCGTTCTCCGACGGGCAGACCCGGAGCTTGCGCAACTCATCCGTTCCGAGGGCTCCAGAGGCGATGGCGCCAGCATCATCACGCGTCTTTGGCCAAACGCCAAGTACATCGACGCCGTAGCGACGGGCTCCATGGCGCAGTACGTCCCTGCCCTGAATTACTACGGTGGCGGCCTGCCCATTGTCTCCGTCTCGTACGCGTCCTCGGAGTGCTACATCGGCTTCAACCTCCGGCCGATGTGCGACCCGTCCGAGGTGTCCTACACCATCATGCCCAACATGGCCTACTTCGAGTTCCTCCCCACGGACGGCGCAGCCACGGCGAGCCGGCTCGTGGAGCTCGCCCGCGTGGAGGCCGGGCGGGAGTACGAGCTGGTGGTGACCACGTACCCCGGGCTGTGCCGGTACCGCGTCGGCGACGTCCTCCGCGTGACGGGGTTCCACAACGCGGCGCCGGAGTTCCGCTTCGTGCGCCGCGACAACGTGGTGCTGTCCGTGGACGTCGACAAGACGGACGAGGCGGAGCTGCAGCGCGCGGTGGAGCGCGCGTCGGCCGCGCTGCTCCGCCCGCGCCGCGCCGCCGTGGCGGACTACACCGCGCGGACGTGCGCCGCGGCCGTGCCGGGGCACTACGTCGTCTACTGGGAGCTGCTGCAGCTGCTCGGCGCCGAGGACGAGAAGTCGTCGTCGTCCAGGGACAGGGACGCGGCGGTCGACGGCGACGTGCTGGACCGGTGCTGCCTGGAGATGGAGGAGGCCCTGAGCTCGGTGTACAGGCAGAGCCGGGTGGCGGACGGCTCCGTCGGGCCGCTGGAGATCCGGGTGGTCCGGCCGGGCACCTTCGAGGAGCTCGCCGACCATGCCGTGGCGCGTGGCGCCTCCATCGGCCAGTACAAGGTGCCCCGGTGCGTCACCGCGCCGCCGGACATCGAGCTGCTCGACTCGCGCGTCGTCTCCAACCACGTGAGTCCCGCATTGCCGCACTGGGTGCCTGGTCAGCGGTTCCAATAATCGAAAATGGAGAAATGCTATTATAATTGTCACTGCCGATCTTTCAAGAAAAATAATGATCACGTTTTTTTAGTTCTATATACTACACCTTTCCATTATGCTTGTTGAAATAAACAAACGGTGGTGGAACTGTGACCTTGACCAACATGGTCCAAGGAGCAGTGACCATGGCAAGGGTCTACATGATCTTACCAAGGGTCTGCATGACCTGTCCATTCATGAGAATTCCCACGCCAATCTCATACGCAATGTTAGTGGTTTAGAACTACGTAAAAAACAAAAATAGATCATGAGTGCAAAGAATGAATGTATATGCGTGTATATAGTTGTAAGAGCATAAAAGACTCTAGCAGATATTATAAAAGTTCATGGTTGAAAAATGAATGTGACATTTAAATTGACCATGCACATTGTGTCCGGCCTGAGGTGAGCATCAACAACAAAGTCCTCTCGTGGAAGGTCACAAAGTGGCTCAAGAAGGCCATCGCGGAGGTGCACGACTTCGCCATGGGCATCGTCGTCCGCGCCCGGTGCACGAGCGCGAGGGCGTCGACCGACCACCAGCACCACAGGGACGACGACGTCCTGTCGTGGTTCGTGGCGAATTCAATGCCGAGCACAGCGACGAGGCGCTGAGGGACATTGTGCTTAGCTTCTTCATCGCCGGCCGCGAGACCATGTCGTCGGCGCTGACGTGGTTATTCTATTTCTAGCTCCTGTCATCGTCACGCCCGGCCGTGACGGCGTGCATCCTCGCCGAGGTCCGCGCCACGGGTGAGGCGTCCACGTCCGCCTCAGAAGCGTCGCTGCCAACCTCGGTGCTGCGATGCCCGCGGGGGACCTGCGGTGGCTCGCCGGCACGAAGAGCGTCACCGCCTACCACATACATACAATCTTGAGATTGCACGTCCTCTCGCAGGACACTGCCGCTGGTTTCGAGGGAGGCATCGACGGTCTACAGTGACGTTTTGTTTTTATTAGACTTTTTATTTGAGGTGTAGCAGAGATTACAAGCAGAAAAGAAACAAAAAAAATAGAAAACAGAAAAAACAAAAAAAGGAGAAAAAAGAACAAAAAAAAAAGAAAGAAAATAGGGGGAAAATATTCTTCTATAGGCTAGTACTTGATTTTTTTTATTATAATCTGATTATCGGCTATGTACATATTGGTAATAAAAAGGTAGATATATTTATTTGTGCAATCGTTATTATAATGTAATCTCTACTGTAATTGAAAACTTGAATAAATTTAGATCCACCCAACTAAACGTCCATTGCTGAGGGTTCCCAACTTCGTGCACACAAAAAATTGCGCACAAAAATTTGCCTCTATTAAAATCAATGGTCCATAAAAGACCTACGTTAGATCCGAGGGCTGAGATGTGATGTTTGTCCCCAGACTTCTCACGCACCTCACCCCTGCCCTCACGCCGCGCACTCCCTCCAGCGGCCGAACGACCCTATACGAATGCCGCGGGTTTGATTCCCCAACTCGACAAACAATGTAGGTTTGCCTACGTACGTCGTAGTACATAATTCAAAATTCATCTCACGCTGATCCTATGGACCTTCGGGGACGCTTCGGGACTCCACACCAACCTGGCCAAGTGCTCCATCACGGTGATACATGCACCGGATGATGCGGACATCGAGGCGGTCCGCGACATTGTGGGCTGCCAGATCTCACAGTTCCCCAACACCTACTTGGGCCTTCCGCTGAGCACCAAGAAAATCCCCAAGGCCAGGGTGCAGTCGGTCGTGGCCTCCGTTGCGGCTAGGCTCCCGGCATGCCACGAGCCGCTCATGGCGAGGAGCGGACGCCTCATCTGGATATAGTTGGTCCTTTCAGCGATCCCGATCTACACGATCGTCATCGTGGACGGCCTCCCGCCGTGGGCAATTGAGGAGATCAACTGCATTTGTCGACGGTTCCTGTGGACGGGGAAGGAAGGATCCATCCGAGGAAAGTGCATGGTGGCCTAGCCGGTGGTGTGCAGGCCGACGGACCTAGGGGGACTAGGCATTCCGGATCTGCGCCTCGCCACCATCGCGCTGTAGGCAAGGTGGCTATGGTTGCACTGGGCTAACGAGGGCTGGGCATGGGCATTGCAGGACATCTAGACTTCGCGCGAGGTCTAGGACTTCTTCAGGGCATCCACGCTTACCATCGTCGGCAATGGAAGGAGCACGCTCTTCTGGACCGGGAAGTGGATCGATGGAAAGGCGGTTGCGGACATCGCGCCATCGTTACTGCAGTTCGTCGGTCGGAGGCACATCAGGGACACCACGATCGCAGATGGCCTCCATCGGGGACCAAGGGGCAGGACCTGGGTGCGATAAATCTCGGGGGGATCCCAGTCGCAGTCGTCGGGGAATACCTAAGGCTATGGCACCTTATCGACTGACAACGCCGACGGACGCAAACGACAAGATCTTCTCGGAGGTGGACCGCCGACGGAAAATACACGACAAATCAGCTTACAAAGCACTTCTTGGAGCCTCGCATCCAATCCCCGGGTGTGCGAGGATCTAGCGAACATGGGCGCCTCTAAGAGTAAGGATCTTCCCTCGACTCGCGATCCGCCGTAGGCACCGGACCGCGGACCGGCGACACCGGCATGGACTACAGCGAACGATAACTGCTACCTCTGCGACCAGGAGCCGGAAACCATCGACCACATCATCTCAGTGTGCTCCTTCTCTAGGCAGATTTGGTGGTCCATCCTAGCCTTCCTCCATGCGGACACCTCTAGGATTGGAGCGCGCACCATAGGGGACTGGTGGGACCAATGGAGGCGGAGGTGGCACGGAGACAAGCGGAAGGGAGCCGACACACTCTTCGCCTTGGTGGCCTGGGGGATCTGGAAGAAGAGAAATGCAAGATGCTTCAGGAGTGCCGAGGCCAGCATCCAGCAGATCCTCAACACCATCAAGAGCGCCGCCGACCTTTGGATCGCCGGCAGGGCCCGCAAGCTGGAATGTTTAGTGCGTGAGTAATCCGTTATGTATCCAAGCCGAGGGTGGTGGAGCGTGTTTAAAATCTTGTGGCCACCCCGGCAAAATTTGTAAAACTCTCTTCTGCTTAAATACAATGATGCACAAGTCTTTTGCGTATTAAAATTCATCTCACCCAGAGTGCCGCCACAATCTCCGATCTCCACACGTTCGTCCACCACGCCGCCATCGAAGACACAAGCGACTACATCGGCGGCATGGAGAGCGGATGCCCCTTCGTCCTCGTCGGGCCAGTCCGCCGTCTTCACGCGCGGCAGCGGCGGCATCGGTGCCAGTCCGCCGTCTTCTCACATGCGCGGCAGCGGCACCGTGCTGATCATCTGCTCCCCACGATTGCCCGGGCTGCTTCCACGACGTCCGCCGCGCCAGCGGCATCGGGATCGTGCTGTTCATCTACTCCCTACGATCGCCCCGGCTGCCTCCACACACAAGTCCGCATGGAGAGTAGATCAGCAGACGGTGCATAAATATGCCTCGACGCCGGCGTCTTCGGCACTGTGCTCCAGGTTTGCTCAAGAAACTAAATGCCCGGTGCATCATCTTCGGCACCGTGCTTAGATTCATAATTATAGAATCAAATGTTATTATTTCTCCAACGATGTCTTACATGTTGCTCCAACTAGGTGGATACCCCGCGCATTGCTGCGGGTATACCAGACGATTTTTAAAAATAGACTATTTATATTTATAGTTATACGAATGAAACTATCTTGAACTAATTTTGATGAATGATTTGAGACATCTTTGTGGATAATTGAATGAAACTATCTTAAATTAGTTTTGATGAATTATTTGATATATCTTTGTGGACAACTATATGCATTTTAGTGGATGAAGAGAAACTATCTTAATTATGTGCTAGTTGGCTATAATTGCAACTTATAGTGGATTGTTGAGTGGATTGATGATGTGGATAGCTTGCATGTTGAAAGAATTCACTAGTGGGGTTTATCTTTATAAGAGGTATAGATTGGTAGGAACCAAATTATGACATGTAATGAGTGGACGTATCATCTTACGATGATCAGAAATCTCATGTCCATCTTCTCTCACGCACACACATACGCACAAAAACCCTCATGTTCATTTTGTAATGCAAGGTGGTTCTCTGTAGGCATTAATCTCGAAGTTTTACGAAAAGTATGTTTTGAAAGTTAGCTGTAACTTTCAGCCCTTGGGAGCAAAGAGATGACAAGCATGTGCAGTTTGTCTGTAGCTCTTGCACCATGCATTTTGTGCTATAAACTGTTCTGAAAAGAGAAAATACAGAACAAGATCGATAATTTTGAAGTTTGACAAATTCGATGCGTAACTCACAAATATTAGTTAGCTTTGACCGGTGGCAATTCTATGATAGTTTATCGATCTGCATGGTACTGTTGTGCTGCTGCTGCTACTAACCAAATAAACAGTAGGTGTTTATAGTGCAATCATAATTACTCACTACTGTTCTGTCCATCCCAAAGCAACATTGATACAGTATATCAATGTCTACACCGCGAAATACAAACAGCGCACTAAGCAATATCACCAACGTCGAAGGTATGATTTGACACTGTATATATATATACCACTATGGAGGTATCTTATTCATTTTCTATCAATAGATGAGGCCCGGCGGACAAGGGAAGAAGGAAACTTGGAGATGAGGCCCTGAATCTTTAGAGTAAGTCATTCAAAAGTACATTATTTTATTCAAATTTAATGATTTCTCATTGCCTCTCTAGAAGTACTGCAGTAATTAACTTGTTCATCATCCTGGTTTTTTAGTGAAGAATGGGTCCGAAACACATAACCATATCAGGTTTCTTTTAGTAGTAAGATATGACCCTAGATAGTTATGACAAATAGATCTCTCTGAGCCTGATTAAACTGAATAGGAATTTGATTTTGAATTCAAATCTATATCTATATCAATATCTATATGTGTATCTAACAATAAAGATGTAAAATTTTCGGCCATTTTTTCCGTCCATCTATTTTTTTCATCCACCTTCCATAACTACCGTAGTCGAGAGTTTCTTTCATCTAAACTTATATGACCCTAGATAGTTAGGACAAATAGATCCCTCCGATCCTGAATAAATCAAATATAAATAGTAGAAAATAAATTGAATAGGAATAGGATTCCTAACACCAGCCGCTGCCTGCCACTCGTCACAGAACCTGGGGCCACTCCGAGGACAGCTTTCCACCACGTCAGCCTATCAAGGAGTCCCTTCTTCTCGTTGCTTAGTGCGTGTTTAGTTCACGAAAAAGGGTGAATTTGGCTACTATAGCATGTTCGTTTTTATTTGGCAATTAGTGTTCAATTATGGTCTTATCTGACTTAAAAGATTTGTCTTGCAATTTCACGATGAACTGTGCAATTAGTTTTTGTTTTTATCTATATTTTATGCTCCATGCATATACCGTAAGAATTTGATGTGACATTTTCATGAATTCCTTTTGGGAATTAAACATGGGCTTAGTTTTGATAAGGCCTCGTTTAAATTTAGGGTGTAAAGTTTTGAGATATGACATCGATTGTTGTTACATTGGAGTGTCACATGAGAGTGTTCGGACATTATTAATAAAAAGTTACAGAAGTCTTTAGTACTCCATGATACGAATTTATTAAACATAATTAATTAAATCATGGACTAATTTGGTTTAAAAGATTCGTCTCACAAATTAGACGCAATTGTGCAATTAGTTATTTTTTAGTCTATATTTCGTACTCCATGCATATGTCAAACATATGATGAGACAAGGACTAAATTTTAAGGGGAGAAACTAAGCAAGGCCTAAGTCCATTGACCGAAATGTACTTCTACCATTTTAGAAATAGTCTAAAGTAACACCACCAGCATTGCATAAGAATAGCCTAAAGTAGGCCCCTAATACACTTCTGAATTAGCTCATATGATATTATTGAAAAATAATATAAAGTAACCCAAAAATTTGTATCTAAATTACCCACATGTACAATGTAATTAAAAATAACATAAAGTATCTATGTCGTTAATTATAAAAAGGTTTAATTCTATAATGATTTTAATAATTCACTCATGTTATTGTTAGTATATGTAAAGAAACTAACTTAGGGTTTGCATGCATGGCGTGGTATTGCTATGCAAATAGGTATGTATATGAAGTGATGGCCATGTCAATTCTCAAGCTAAATACGTACATAGCTAAGGTTTGAACTAAACGTATGTTGAGCACATGCAAAAGTACAATCCAAAGGTGAAAATATGAATGGAGATAAAAAAAAAAGTACACAGAGCAATTGGTAACACAACTCTGTGAAATGTTAATGATAAGAAGATATTTATACGAGCATGTTGAAAGAATATGAACACAAGGAAATGAACTAAAAAAAACTTCAAACACAAATGATGTGTGATGCAATATGAATACGGATTGAAAAGTAGATACAATAATTGTATTAAAGCCTACCAAAGTACGACAAAGAAAATAAAATTGTATCAATTTTATTAGATCTAATATAAACACAACTAATTTCTAACACAAGTGGAGGTAAGATGCAAAAGCGGACAATTATTATTCAGATAGAAAATTGTATACAACCGTTAAGACTTAAAGGTCGTCACGACTAATAGTTAAAACTATTTTTAAATCGATATTTGTCCTATCAGAATATTTGAGTAAATAGGAGAAAGAGGCAAAGTTGTGCACCTAAATGTTTATAAAGATTTTAATAATGCTTCAATGTCTTTAAATTATTAGCCCGTGTGGTAGCACGGGTTGGGAGACTAGTAGTCCATAATTAAATATTAATTGCCAAAAACGAAAATGCTAAAGTAGTCAAATCTAAAAAATTTCGTGAACTAAACAAGACCTCACTCAAGTTGTGTGCTTCTGCTGTCTTTTGCCCAGTCTTGCGATGTAAGCTGTTAGTACTACCGAATACTGCCGGAGTAGTATAAAGGTTTTGTGAACGCACTCCATGTTTGAACCAAAAGTGATCCCGCAGTCAGCACCTCATCCCGGCCGCAATCGCACCACCGGAGCAAGCGTGCGAGGTACATCCTCCACTTCAACCTCCCAAACTATGATATTAATAAATGGACTGGATCGGAGCTATTTGGATAGGACAATATTAAATTTGATTTTGAGCTTTGTCATGCGAACTACACGGTTATTGCAGTTCACCTAGAATGGAATCTGATTTTCTTTGTTAGAGAGGGAAAGAACACTGATTGTATATGACATTGACCGTTGAAATGTTTATGTCATCCCTTCCTGTGTCATCCGCTATCCTAGACCAAGCGGACGTCAACAGACTTTACTACCTTCTTTATGTTCTTGTGTTCTTGGAGTCAGTAGCAATATAGTAAAATTGGATTTGTCGTACAATTATTATACCAAAAATACATGGTACACGCCGGCATACATATACGAGCTATACAGCCGGTGAGTACAATAAGCCTCAAGAAAAAAGGAGTTCCATCTCCAATAGCTCCCAGAATATCAACCGGTAAATTAATGAATTTTTAGTATCAAAAGAAGGCAAAGGGTATATTTGTTAAGCTTCGCCAACATTTTCCGAAATCTCAATCCTAAAATATATAAGTCAATTTTATATCGGGAAACCTAGACTATTTTTAAATCACTCTAACCACTTTTACATTTTCTCTTGTACATTTGAATTGAAAACATATCTTACTACTTATTCTTCCCCACATCCTTCCATCTCCGTATTAGCCGATCATTAGGCATGCATATATTTCCACGCTATTAGGTCGATTTTTTCCTCAAGTATCCAGAGATTGGAAGTTAAGATAGGGAGTCATTGGGAGTGAGTTTTGGAAACTCTTGGAAATTCTCTAACTCATGGTGTGTTTAGTTCCCAAAATATTTCACCCCAAAACATCACATCGAATCTTGCGGCACATGGAGCATTAAATGTAGACGAAAAACCTAATTGCACAGTTTGGTTGGAAATCACGAGACGAATCTTTTGAACCTTAATTAGTCCATGATTGAACAGTAATTGCCAAATAAAAACAAAAGTACTACAGTAGTGTGAACCTAAAATATTTCGGAACTAAACACACTCTGATCAAATGGGGGCCCCGATTACTCTTCCTCGTAGAACCTCGTGCGCAAAGGATTCTGGCTGCGGTCTTGGCACGGCCGGCACACGGTGAGACGTGCGTGTGGGGATGCCTTGTGCATCGCCAACACCCGCCGTTGGATGACCTCCAGGTGCTCATCTCCGGGACCCGGAGCTCCTTCCTCTTCTCCCACCGTGACCAGCACCAGGTGCTCAAGGGCAGGGGCCCCCTTCAGCAACAAGGCGAGCAGCAGCAGCTCCAACCTCGTCCCTCTGAAATTCACCAGCTTGATGAAGCTGAGGCTGCCAAGCACAAAGTCGTCGTGGATCTCGAGTTCGGAGTCGTCGACGACCTCGCCGGCCAGTGCTGCCGCCGCGTCCGCGTCGCATCCATCTGTAACGTGGCCGTGGTAGGAACGCAAAATGAGTATCCCCCGGCGTACGTATCCCCCCTGTGAATTTTGTCTAAGGATATAGTGTAGAAACACTGGGAGGGAGAGTGTGGTAGTTAGGGAAGCACGAATCTCAGCGCAAAATGAATGGAGGATATAAGGGGAGATACGTCCACAGGGGGACACTCAAACATTCGGCGCCGGGGTACTGCAGATTTCAGAAAGTAATTAACTTGCTGTGAGCATGAGCCAATTCGAAAAGTATCTCCTTGCAAATTGCACGGACGTGGAATCGTGGATAGAGCAGGATGAGATGAGGCAGAGAGCTTTACGCGGACAAACAAGCGGTCTAGGAATGGAAGCTCGTTCTCCTCGAAGAAAATGGCCAAGTCGAGGTCGCCGCTATGATGATCTTCGGAGACTATCAGCACTTGCAGCTCCTGTATGTTATTCGGCGTCTCGAACCGCAATGGCAACTGGTAGCCGTTGCAGGAAATCGTCCAAACCGGGACATGCTCGAGGTAGCTCAACGAGGAGTTATAGTTGGCCGTGTTACTGTCTTGGTCGTACCATATTCGAGAAAGGTACACGTCCCGCAGAGCCGGCATGTCGCCGTCGAAGACGAAGATGCGGTCGTCGAAGTCGGGGTCGTCGACGAAGACGTCGTACTCGTGTCTCCAGAAGAACTCGGTGTCCCGGACCTGCCTCACGGCTTTGCATGCTACGATCTCCAGGACCCGCAGAAGAACTCGGTGTTGCGCTGGATCCCAGGCGAACACCGCATCGACCAAGTGAAGACCAGAGAAGAAGATGGGCTGCACATCCTCAAAAATCAGCAGCGAAGTCACTGTGGTGTCGAAGTATCATGTTGCCTGTGTTGCCTGTGTTGCCCACCCAAAACTGTATCTGCCTGCGTGCAGAAGTCTCCTTTTCGTATGAGTCGTTTAAATTTCTGTTGCCAACTTCTCTGGGCAAGTCTAGGTTGCTTCTTCTGAACTATCTTTGAAACTCATCTGTATTTCCGTTAAGTCATTAATGGAAATGGGGAATCCCCTCGTTTGAAAAAAGAAGAACTCGGTGTCGTGGAAGGCGATGGACTCGAGCGTGGGCGCGGTGACCCGGACCTGCCTCACGGCTTTGCATGCTACGATCTCCAGGACCCGCAGCGTCTCGCTGGCGATCCTGATCGACACTGAGGCTGCGAGGTATCGATCTCGAAAACGGTATCGATCAGGATCCGATGGCCAGGACCCGGAGCTGCTCAGCCTGAGATGCTCCAGCGCCCGGCAGCTGGACACGACGTCGCTAACCTCTGCGAGGTTGACGTGGCTGAGGGAGAGCGAGCGGAGGCCAGCGAGCCCGGTGGGGGCGGCCGGGACGGCGCGGAGGCTGAACCCGCCGAGCGCGAGGCGCGCCAGCGAGTTCCTGGCCACGAACAGGTCGCCGGGCAGCTCCACGAACGCCGCGCTTCCGTCGCGGGCGTCCGGAACATGTCGTCGTCGGAGCCTATGTGTCGGTGCCGGTGTCAGGTACACCTCGACTTCCGTGGCGCCCCTCGCCACGGCGGACGCGATCCAGCCGACGACGTCGCGCCCGAACGCGCCGTCGCTCCACATTGCTGGCGGGGACCTGAGCGCCACGCGGAACACGTCGAGTGGAGCGCCGTGCTCGGCGTGGAGCTCAAGGCAGCGACGCACCGTGGCCACGGCCCGCGCAGACGGCTGGCCGCGGGCGAAGTCTCGGTCGGTGAAGTCGAGGACCCGGGAGGAGGCGAGCGCGCGGAGCCACTGCGGCGCCCACCGCCGGGAGAGGGCGCTGGTTCGGGCGGCGTGCTTGAGCGGGAGCAAGCGGAGGATGGAGTGGAGGACGTCGTCGGGGAGGCTGCTCAGCCTGTCCTCGTCTTCCATGGATGCGCACTTGCTCGGGTGGTGCGTTTGCATTTCCAGGTCAGGAATTTGGTTGGAACGTGCTCGGTGCTTCCATCTGCTTTCACAAACCCTCCCTTTATACCCAGCTGCTTTTACAGCGCAGTATTATAAGTATTGGGCAAAAAGGCTGAGGAGAAATCTGCAAAGCACACAATATTGTTTGGTCCTTCCGGGTTCCTTCCACGTTAAGGCTCCAGGGCCTTTCTTCTTCATGGCTATTCCTTCTATCAGAAGCCATCCATGAGCGCTCTGTTCATTCGAAAATTCAGAAAATTGATTCTCAAAATTTGTGAAATATTCGAGATTCTAAATTATTCCAAATGAAAAAAACCTGTCGACACCAAACATGTAGCTCTCAAGGCGGCCTCTACAACTTTGGTGTTAACTATGTGAACATTCGAGGTCGATTAAGAATTCTAAATTAGTGTTAAAAAAAAAAGAATTCTAAATTAGAATACATATTTTGAACAGTAAATGGCTTCAAAAAAATTGACAAGGAAATTATAGATCGTATTAAGAACTATAACTTTCATATAGACCATGTCAGCATATTTGGGAAATTCTACTCAAATTCTACTGCCATTTGTACTCCATTGGTGACAACCAATACGATGACGTTCACCCGAGATAGTTCGGAGTGTGTTTAGTTCCCAAAATATTTCACTCCAAAACATCACATCGAATCTTGTGGCATATGCATAAAGCATTAAATGTAGACAAAAAAACCTAGTTTGGTTGGAAATCGCTAGACGAATCTTTTGAATCTAATTAGTTCATGATTGAACAGTAATTGTCAAATAAAAACAAAAGTGCTACAGTAGTGTGAACCTAAATTATTTTGGGACTAAACACACCTTCATTGTTGTTGTTTCCACCATTCTGATGAGAATTTACAAATCTCTTACTTCAAGCTTATCATGGAGTCCCTGCTTTTCGTCACTTAGTTTTGATAAGTCCACTGACCGAAATGTACTTCCACCAATTCATAAGGGTTGTGCTCGTGCCCGGACGTCCGATGGGATTGATTCCCATTGGACGCCTCTATGTTTGCACGGCCTTGCCCCCACCTCCGCTTCTTGCACAACAGAAGAAGAAGAAGAAGAAGAAGAAGAAGAAGAAGAAGAAGAAGAAGAAGAAGAGCACGGCCTCGCCCCTTACCCCCGCTACCGCACCGAAGAAGAAAAGCACGCCCTTGCCCCCTCTCCCGACCTCGCTCCCCCTCTCCCGAACCATGCAGTTGAAGCAAAAATTGAAACAAAATCTCAAAAGCAAGGCAAAATGAACCGAGACCTAATGCAACAAACGCAGAAAACCAATGCAACATGGTGAGAGCTCAAGCCAAAGAGCTCGCCGAAACACTGCAACATCACTCGAGACCTCATGCAACAAACAAAGAAAACCACTGCAACAAGGTGAGAGCTCAACCCCAGAGACCTCCCCGGAACCCCTACTGCAACATCACCTCAGACTTGATGCAACAAACGGAGAAAAACCAATGCAACACGGCGAGAGCTCAACCTAGAGAGCTCGCCGAAACCCTAACCTACTGCAATATCAACCGAGACCTAATGCAACAAACGAAGAAAACCATTGCAACATGGTGAGAGTTCACACAAGAAAAAGCTCACCGGAATCCTTAGCCGCCACCACATCCTTTAGATCCAGAGAGGGGAGGTGTGGGGGGAGGAGAAGGAGGAGGAAGGGGACGCCTAAGATCCATGAAGGATCCACCTACCTTGCCGGATACCACCGTTGTTGGGCTTCTCTCCGATGGCTAGAGGTCACTAGAGCCAAAGGGAGGGGACAGGAAAGGAGAGGACCGAGTAGCTTGCCGGAAAGCCACCGCCGACGCACTCTCTCAGTGGAATAGAGGGAGGAAGGGAGGAAGAGGGCGCGAACAAGCGGAGCGACAGTGAGCTCAAGCAAGCGTGGCTCGCTAGGAGAGCACCAGCGAGGGCGGCGTGAAGCAGCAGTGAGGGCGGCGTGAAGCAGCAGCAGTGCGCAGCGAGCAGAGAGCGGGAGCGCAGCGCGAGCAGGGCGGAGCGAGCGAAGTGGCGAGCAGATAAGGATGGCGGGTCAGGTGGGCTCGCACGGGTCGAGTCCGTCCGATGCGAATGGACACACGGGAAGGAGCATTACCAGATTCATAAGTACCGTGGTAACAAGAATTTGTGGAGAAAACTATGCGCAACAGATACTGTCACATCGTTCGATAGCCCATAAACTACCCCTCAGTTCAAAATTGTTTAGTTTGTGAAATTTTTTGAGTTTGACTATTGTAGCACTTTCGTTTTATTTGACAATTAGTGTTCAATCATGGACTAATTAGGCTCAAAAGATTTTTCTCATGATTTACAACCAAACCATGTAATTAGTTTTTTTGTTTACATTTAGTGTTCCATGCATGTGTCGCAAGATTCGATGTGACACTTTGGAGTGGAAATTTTTGGGAACTAAACACCCTCTATATGTAAGCGTGCTCTTAGCGTCTTCAATACAAATGGAGTATACAATTTGCCATCGCAATATATACTGCCTATATAGACAATGTATGCAAAAAGTAGATTGAGGGAGTGTTTAGTTCCCACCCAAAAATTTTTGCGCAGTGAAATCGAATGTTTAAACACATGCATGGAGCATTAAATATAGATAAAAATAAAAACTAATTGCATAGTTTGCCATAAACTTGCGAGACGAATCTTTTAAGTCTAATTAGGCCATGATTAGCCGTAACTGCTACAGTAACCCACATTTGCTAATGATGGATTAATTAGGCTTAATAAATTTGTCTTGCAGTTTCCAGACGTGCTGTGCAATTAGTTTTTTTATAGTATCAAAAACCTCTTCCGACATCCTTTAAAAGATCTCATGTGACACCCAAAAACTTTTCACCCCACTAACTAAACACCAAATATTTGAAAACACTGGCAACACTTATATCTCGACAGGCCTTTGGAGTGTTTGCCGTCAAAGCAACTTCTTGATAAATTGCAGAGAGCCTTACATAGCTTGAACTTCTTGATAAATTGCAGAAAGCCTTCCATGCGTGCGAGTGCTGGGTGCTTTCACAAACCCTTCCTTTATGCCCGGCAGTCTAGCTACTTTCCACTTTTACAGCGCAATTTTGGCAAAAAAGGCCGAGCATAAGCACGCGGCTTGATAGAGTGATGACACTTAGTGACAGCATCCCATTCCCACGATAGAGTGATGACTCTTAGTGACAGCATCCCATTCCCACGAGGCTTCTCTGGCAAGACTGCAAGAGAATCCGTGACTGCAAGAGAATCCGCGCTTTATATGGGCACTGGATTGTCGTTGGGCGTTGGCGCCTGCTTGCGTGACAAGGAGAAGGAGGCGTGCAATGCAACGCAACCGTCTCAGGTCGTTGTCACTCGCTCAAGCTGTGTGCTTCTGCTCTGTCTTTTGCCCAATCCTGCTGCCGAGTAGCATTAAGGTTTCGTGAAAGCACCCAACATGTCTGAACCAAAGTGATCCCGCACTTGCAAGTTGCATCGTACCCCCGCCTGACATGGAGATGCTGCAATCGTGGTTGTGGAGGGGCAAGAGGGGGAGGACCTGATGAGCAGGCTCACCTGTTCGTTCAGCCAAATCAGCGAAATCAACCAGCCATTCAGCAGTGTTTTTTTTAGCCAGCCACAACAAATCAGCGAACAGTACTTTTCAGCCAGCCTCCCACTCCATCCTCTGTGGCCTCCCACTCAAGCACGCCGAGCTGATTCCCACCGTGGAGGACGAGCGCGATCGCCGCCATCGTGAGTGTGCATAATGGATGTTATGATCATCACAAAATAAATTAGCTTTTAAATTTTATAGAAATGATAAAACATAAATAGATATATACCATTCACATTGTAGGTCTATAACAGTTTTTTCTCCCGTTGTAACGCACGTGCATGTTTTGCTAGTTTACTCTTATTAAGCCGGCTAGGCTTGGGAGCAAACCAGCGTGTCCACGTCGGCAGTACGAACAGTAACGGATCAAGTGAATAGCACGACCTGTTACGAGCAACAGTAACGGTTCTCATGAACAGTAGAGACCCGGTAATATGAACAGTAAAATACCCGTTAGCTTCAGTAAGATCCCGTGAACAGTGTATCCCCGGTAATATGAACAGTATGGACCTGTTAGCTATAGACCCGTAAAACAGGTTAATTTTTCCAAAATAATTAATAGAGTTAGTTTCCTTAATCCAATTGCTATGGAAATTTTATGGTAATTTATCCATACCACGCGTAAAATAAAATGATTTAGTAACTTTACCGGTTTACACTCTAAAATACGCCAATTTCATATTTTCTTACACATTTATTATTTATCCAGATTGACTCAAATTTTATACAGACCATAACGAATCAAATAAAATAGAAAAATACCAAACCAACTTTATTGACATCTACGCAACTAACATCACATATTTTATTTTAATTTTATTGCTACAGATGTGGGTCTACATTTTTCTAAAATTTTCTGCAAATAATTAATAGAGTTGATTTCCGTAATCCAATTGCTATGGAAATTTTATGGTGGCTTACCCATATCACACATAAAATTAAATGATTTTGTAATTTTACCAGCTTTACGATCCTAAAATATATATATACACACACATTCGTCTATATATAAAATTACACTACATATAAAATAACATTCCATCAAATATAATAGTTGTAAAACCATGTACGCTTGCCTGCCGACGCGTGCAATGGCGCGCGCAACTTACTAGTAGTAATAAAGAGGCAAAATTTTTGGTCATTTTTGTCGTCCATCCATTTTTTTCAGCTACTCCCCCTAACTACAGGTAGTCGAGAGTTTCTTCCATCTACATTTATATGACCCTAGATAGTTATGACAAATAGATCTCTCTGAGCCTGAATAAACTGAATAGGAATTTGATTTCGAATTCAAATCTATATCTATATCAATATCTATATATGTATCTTCTAACAATAAAGAGGCAAAATTTTCGGCCATTTTTTCCGTCCATCTATTTTTTCATCCACCTTCCATAATTACCGTAGTCGAGAGTTTCTTTCATCTAAACTTATATGACCCTAGATAGTTAGGACAAATAGATCTCTCCGAGCCTGAATAAATCAAATATAAATAGTAGAAAATAAATCGAATAGGAATAGGATTCCTAACACCAGCCGCTGCCTGCCAACTCGTCACAGAACCTGGGGCCACTCCGAGGACAGCTTTCCACCACGTCAGCTTATCACGGAGTCCCTGCTTCTCGTTGCTTAGTGCGTGTTTAGACTATCCGCACTCTCATACTCTATTTTCATGCTTTGAAAGGAATATTCTATCCTCGTCAGCAAGATTCTTTCCTCTAAATCAATTTCTCCTGCATCCATCATCCTTTATATCTCATACTCTATATCTTAGTCATCAGTATTTTTTACTCAATTTTATCATACCCATCCCTTATACAGCCACTGACGAGTGGACCCATGGTCCCACCCTTTTATCTCTCCCACCACCCTCTCTCTTCACCCTCCCTCTTCCTCGCAACTTCCGCCGATGGTGAAGCTTTCCGCTGTCCTCTCCACCGGCGTTCGGGCGCGGGCGCTCCTAGCGCGGTGTCACCGGCGGACGCGCGACCCTCCAGCAAGCGGCGGCCCTCCTCCATCTCCTTCTGGCCATGGCGAGCGGCGGCGCTCCTCCCTCTCCTTCCAGCCATGGCGAGCGGCGGCACTCCTTCCGTGAGGCCTGCCGGTGGCGCTCGCCCGCGCGTCCGGCCCTCCACCCCAGTGGCAGGCGCGGCCAGAGGAGACCATAGGGGGCCGCCGTTCCTCCACCTCGCGAATCGATCGGCGGGCGGCGCTGGAGGACCTATGGCATCGAGGGGACGGGGCCACGCGGACGCGGCTGCTCCGGTGCGTGAGCGCGTGTGGAGGAGGTGGCCGCGTCCGCTCCTCTGCTCCTGGCGGAGTTGGCCGCGCCCGGTGGCAGGCCGCTCCTCTGCTCCCGGCGGAGGTGGTCGCGTCCTCCGGTGCCTGGCGGGGGGCTGCTCCCCACCCCGTCGCGCCACCCCCACCCCCGCTCCCTCCGCCGGCGGTGGGCGCGGGAGCTCGGGGCCGGGCTCGGTGCATAGCGGTGCCGATGTGTCCTCGCCGGAGCGCTGATGTCTCCTCTGCTCCTCCCCTTCTCCCTCACGCGCGGGCGGGTGGCCGATGGAGCGGGCGTGTAGGCCCCACGCCACGCTGTCGGATACCGAACGAACGGGAAGTGCGCTTGATTCCCCGGACGAGGGATGGTACTAGACGATTGCGTTTGGTTTACAGTAGCCCGCTGCGGAGGTTTTTCCTGGAAAGTGGTACTCCAGTACGCGGTAGAGTTTGCCGCTGCGGGTGGTCTTAGTTCGTGAAAAAGGGTGAATTTGGCTACTGTACGCGACCGCTTCAAGAAGCTCCACGACAACCCCCACCACGGTTACACAATAAGCCCAGCGGCGGCCGTGCTGTGTGAGGACGCGTCCCAGAGCATGTACGCGCAGATGATGTGCCCCGCGTGTGCCACCGCCTCGCCGTGGTGCGCATCGGCACCTTGCTCGCCTCATGCGTCCTCCGGGCCATCTGCTTCTTCCGGCGGAACTGGGCGCAGCTCGCCGCGGACACATCGACGCCGCCATGCTCACCGACCGCATCACTGGCCCGTCAGTGAGTCAGGCGGTCGCCGGCCTCCTCCGACAGCAAGATGGCAGTGTCCAACGGCATATTCCATGTCTGAGCGGGTGTCCCTAAGCGAAATTTTTCTTCCTATAATTAACTTGCTAAACCAATAAACTTAATGAATTAACAGAATAAGTAGCAACATCAATTTATTTTTCTCTCCGGCAACTTACTATATTAACTTTCTAAACAATTTTGCAATGGGAACCCAACTATTTCTAACCAACGAAACCTCTTTTAATAGCTCTTATTGTAACGCCCGATAGGGAGCGGATATAGAGGTCTTCTCGACTGCAGAAACTTACGAGTTTGAGATAATATTTGACAAGTTTTTATTTTGAAGGAGCTCTTTTACCAAATTGTTTGAGTAAACTTTTTTTTTTTTCCTATTTCTAAACAAAACAAAATACGGAGATGTTTTACAACTCCCGGAGATATTCTAAGCTCCTCAAATTTTATAAGCTCCTCTAATTGTTGCTGATGCCTTCATTGCAACTACTAGTGTTGAGAGAGTCCTTTGCTAGCTCAGTGAATTATATGAAGGATAATTTGAGTACAAAGATGGAGAATCAATATTTCGATGAATGCTTGGTCGCATTTACAAAGCTTGAGTTACTTTTTCAAGTTAAGGGTAGTGATACTTTAGGGGCTTCCGAACCACTCCGGGGGTGTTTAGTTTCCAAAAGTTTTCACCCAAAGTGTCACATCAAATCTTACGGTAGATGCCCAGCATTTCCAGCGCCCGGTGGAGCTGAGCAAGATGGCTGCTATCCAGGTGCTGATCGAGGAAGAGAAGAAGAAGAGGAGGAAGAAGGCCGCCAACAACAACAAGAAGATGACCGCCCAGGTCGCGCAGGAGGCCTAGTTGGGCTTTCTGTCTAGTAGTCCATATCAAGATGTTAGACTCTCCATATGTTGGAGTTGTGGGCCACGGCCCCTTGTATCGTAGTGCCCAGATGGGCTGGCCATTCGAGCCTTTTCAGGTTGTGAGACTTTGGTGCAATGGTCCCTGCTGGCCTGCGAGCCTTCGGCCGTTCGGCGTAAAACCAGTGAACTAGGCTGCGGCACCTGCTGGCTCTGTTGCCTTCGGTGCATGGGATGTATCGTTGGATTTGTTAACAGTTCGGTACCCAGGAGCCACCCAGTTGGATGTGCTCAATCCCGTTCAGCTGCGTGCAAGGATGGATCAGGCGTTGGGCTCACACAAAAACAGCTAAAAAGCGCGTCAAACTCTGGCGGTAGAGTGGAGCAAAGGGTTTTAAAATGACAACAAAAGAATGCAATATAATTTGTTGGAATGTGAGGGGGTTGAATGAAGCTGCCAAGCAGGCTAGTGTGCGCAACCAGATCGATTTAGCAGGCGCGACCATTGCTTGCCTTCAAGAGACAAAGATCTCGAACTCGACCCCAAGTTTGATAATGGAAACGGTTGGCGCTGATCTCGCGAGGAATGTAGCCATCCTCCCATCCGTTGGGCTTCGGGAGGGATCCTCTTGGCAGCGTCAGAACGTTTTTTCAAGCTAGATAACCAAAGCGTGACGGCCCACACGGTGTCGGCTACGATCACCATGCTGGCAGATAACAGTACTTGGTCAGTAACTGGGGTCTATGGACCACAAGAAGACAATGAAAAAGTAATATTCATGTAGGAAATTTCAAACTTAAAACAAAACATGCTACCGGTGTGGCTCCTGCTAGGGGACTTCAATCTTCTGTACAGAACAGAGGACAAGAGCAACAACAGAGTAAATCTCTCGCTACTCAATGGATTCAAATCCACCATAGACAATCTTATGCTCATTCCGATGGAACTAAACAGGAGAAAATACACCTGGTGCAACGACCAACAAAACCCAACGATGACGAAGATTGATCACATTTTTGTCTCACCAGAGTGGATGGAAATCTTCCCTAGAGCTGAACTACAGGCACTAGCATCTCTAGGTTCCGATCACTGTGCTCTCTTGTTACAGGGTGATATGGAATATGAGGTATTCAAGGGCTTTCGGTTTGAATCACACTGGACAACTTCAGAAGGTTTCATGGACACGGTTAAAGAAGCATGGGACAAACCAGTTAACTCCCAGGATGCTTTGCTAAGGATCCATGTCAAGTTGCTGCGTACGGCCAAGTCACTAAAGCTATGGCGACGACGAAGTTTCAGCAATTGGAAGATAAGGTGGGCGATCATAAACATCACACTGTCCAATTTGGAGAGAGCACAAGAGGAGAGACAACTCACCCAGGAAGAGCTGATGTTCAAGAAATATCTCAAAAGCAAAGAACTTGGCCTAGCAGCCGTCCAGAGATCAAGAGCACGCCAACACTCAAGAATTACGTGGCTAAGGAAAGGAGATACAAATACAAGGTTCTTCCATTTACATGCAAGCACACGAAGGAGGAAAAATTTCATCCCGGCTCTCACAACGACACATGGGACAGTAGTCAGACAAGAGGATAAATCGAATGTAGTGCACACACACTTCTCTCAAATTATGGGGGCCTCGGTGCAGAGAACAAAGGCGATCAATTGGCATGAACTGGGATACGTCCCACACAATTTGGATGAGTTGGACGCTCCATTCACTCAAGAGGAGGTGGCTGCGATAGTGAAGGAAATGCCTTCAGAGAAAGCGCCGGGTCCGGACGGTTTCATTGGTCTTTTCTACAAAAAGTGCTGGGAGATAATAAAGGATGACCTCACAAGGGCCGTACAAAGCTTCTACAACCATAGAACAGAAAAACTACACCTGATAAACGAAGCAAATATTGTCCTTCCAAAGAACCAACTGGCGGCAACGGTCTCGGAGTACAGACCGATAAGTTTGATTGACAGTGTGATCAAGATTATCACAAAAATCCTAGCTAATCGCCTGGCACCGTTCATGGACAGTCTAGTGTCAAATGCACAAAATGCTTTCATAAAGAAGAGGTGTATTCATGATAACTTCCTATACGCACAAAGGGTAATTCAGTTGCTACACAGAAAAAAGAAGGAAGCTTTATTCATCAAATTAGATATATCCAAGGCCTTTGACTCAATTGGATGGGCCTTCTTACTAGAGGTAATGCAGGCTTTGGGGTTCAGCACAAAATGGCGGGACTAGATGGCGGTTCCCCTTGGATCGGCCTCCTCAAAAGTCCTAGTAAATGGAAGACCAACCCCATTGATCAAACACGCTAGAGGACTTCGCCAAGGCGATCCGCTTTCGCCGCTTCTGTTTATCTTGGGGATTGATCAGTTACAACGAATTATACAATTGGCTGTGTTAAAATAACGTGTATAACATGTATAGTCTAGGTTCATTAACTTGTGTATCAAGTAGATCCTAGCTTGTAGTCCAAGTTGTAGGACTTGTAACTCTATACGATTGTAATCTGTCCATGTCTTGTACGCCACGTCCAGGGGGCTTTTCCCTGGCCTATATAACATGAAGCCGGGTGCCAGGACCAGGTATCCCGTTCCCATAATCTTTACTTGGTATTCAGAGCCCGTTTCCTTGCGGAACTGATCCATGGCGACCTCATCCTCCTCCGGTGTGTTTCCATCGCAGCAGATCGGTTTCTTGCCGGTCACAGACAAGCTCACCAAGACCAACTTCCAGATGTGGCGCCTCACCGTCCTCTCGGCGATTCGCGGCGCTCAGCTTGGTGATCTGATCGACCCGACGGCTGTGCCGCCGGAGAAGTATGTCGTGCCGGAGAAGGAGGACGGTACCGATGACGAGAAGAAGCTGCCCGCCCTCAATCCAGACTACACGAAGTGGTTCGCTCAAGATCAGACAGTGCTCAACTATCTGTTGTCGTCTCTTTCTAAAGAGATCTTCGCCCAGATCACCACTTCGGCTGAGTCGGCGTCGTCAGCTTGGGCGGCTATTGAAGCGCTCTTCGCGTCCCAATCTAGGGCACGTGTGATCACTACTCGGATGGCCCTGGCTACGGCAACCAAGGGAACATCCACCATGACGGAATACTTCACGAAGATGAAGTCCCTTGCAGATGATATGGCGGCTGCAGGGAAGAAGCTTGGAGATGATGAGCTGATCTCCTATATCCTGACCGGGCTCGGCGAAGATGTCTACGACGCCGTGGTGACTTCAATCACCACCCGGGTCGAGCCAATCACGGTTGGCGAGCTGTTTTCGCAGCTGACCACCTTTGAGCAGCGCATGGATATGCGTGGCAGCCAGCAGAATTCATCTGCAAACATGGCTGCCAAGGCAGGCCGCGGTGGCGGCAGCAACAGCAACAACTCCAGAGGCCGCGGTGGAGGCGGTCGTGGAGGCTTCGGTCGTGGCTTCCAGAAGGGAGGCCGCATTGGTGGTGGACGTGGCAGCACCTTCCAACAGGGAGTTTTCTGCCAACTCTGTGGAAAAGAAGGACACGCGGTGATCAAGTGCTTCAAGAGGTTTGACACCTCATTCACCGGCGTTCCTCAGAAGACTGCTTCCTCAGCAATGGCATCGTATGGCGTCGACACCAACTGGTACATCGACTCCGGAGCTACCGACCACGTCACCAGTGAGCTTGAGAAGCTCACAACTCGCGACAAGTATGGAGGAAACGATCAGGTGCATTCGGCATCTGGTGCAGGTATGGAAATAGATCACATTGGTTCTAGTGTTTTGCATACCCCTTCCTCTGATATTCTTTTAAATTGGATCCTACATGTTCCTACAACCACCAAAAATTTGTTATCTGTTCATCGACTTGCTAAAGATAACAATGCTTTCTTAGAATTTCACCCCGATCATTTTTCCATCAAGCAACAGGGAACGAGGAAGATCCTTCTCAAAGGCAGATGTGAGAGAGGCCTCTACCCCTTGAAGTCATCGTGCAAGTCGAGTCCAAATAAACAAGTCCTTGGTGTCGTCGTCAAGCCGTCCGTGTCTTTGTGGCATCATAGGTTGGGGCATGCTTCGTCAAATGTTGTCAAGCATGTCCTTCGTCGTCATAGTCTTCCGTTTGCAAAAGAGTCCAATAAAGAGTCTGTGTGTGATGCGTGCCAACGTGGGAAGAGTCATCAACTTCCATATCCTAGGTCAACTAGTGCTTGTACTAGTCCTTTAAACCTTGTGTACTCAGATGTATGGGGACCGGCTCCCTCCTCAATTGGCCGCAAAACTTATTATGTCAGTTTCATCGATGATTACTCTAAATTCACTTGGATCTATTTTTTGCGTCACAAATCGGAAGTCTTTCAATGCTTTCATGATTTTCAGAATCTTGTTGAACGTCAATTCAATTGTAAGATTCTAGCCATGCAAACAGATTGGGGAGGGGAGTATCAGTCTCTAAACTCCTTCTTTAGGCGTGTAGGCATAGCTCATCATGTGTCCTGTCCTCACGCTCATCAACAAAACGGTGCAGCAGAGCGCAAACACCGTCATATTGTTGAAGTAGGGCTTTCTTTGCTTGCTCATGCTTCTATGCCCCTCAAGTTTTGGGATGAAGCTTTTTCAACTGCTGTTTTTCTCATCAATAGGCTTCCATCTCGAGTCATTGATAATGAAACTCCTTATGAACGCTTGCTCAAGAGTCCACCAGATTATTCCTTCCTTAGATCCTTCGGCTGTGCTTGTTGGCCACATCTAAGACCCTACAACACCAAGAAACTCCAGTTTAGATCTAAACAGTGTGTTTTTCTTGGTTATAGCAACATGCATAAGGGTTTCAAGTGCCTTGATCCATCAGTTGGACGAGTATATATATCTCGGGATGTAGTATTTGATGAACATCTTTTTCCTTTTGAGCATCTTCACTCGAATGCAGGGGCTAGACTTCGTGCTGAACTTTCGGTTTTACCCGACATTCTCCTCAATCCGGATTCTGATTTTGGGGATGCAATTTTACTTAACCATGATGACTCTATTTCCTCGTCTGCTAATCCTGGACCGAGCTCCAGTTCTTATGTTCCGACTGCAGGCGAAAATTCGAGGCAAAACGACGCTCATTCAGGTGTACATGGGCGTCATCACATGTGTTCCCCGGCTGGCGAAAGCGCCGGTGCGGAACACGAGGCTGATTCTCCTGCTGGCAATCGGATCGGATCGAGTTCAGGATCGGCGCCTGCTGCTGATTCGGGCGGGACTCCTGTTGAGATCTCCCCGGGATCTTCTATGCCACAAATGTCCATGTTGTTGCCGTCCACTCCGCCTTCGCAGCCACAGGCGGATCCGGTCGTCGGGGGACAGGATGTGTCTCCCGGATCGCCTGTGCTCGGTGCTCCTGCATCCCCGCCTGTGCTTACTCCGCCAGCAGTACAACCACGGCGTCCTGTCACAAGGCTTCAACACGGGATTCGTCAGCCAAAGATTTACAATGATGGTACTGTGCGTTGGGGTTTATCTGCAGTAACAGATAGTGGTGAACCTACTACGGTTGATCAAGCCTTGGGTGACAAGCGTTGGGTTGAAGCAATGCAAAATGAGTATCAAGCCCTGATGAAGAATAAGACTTGGCATTTGGTTCCTCATCCGAAAGGGAAAAATATCATTGATTGCAAATGGGTTTACAAGATTAAGAAGAAGGCTGATGGTACAATTGACAGGTATAAAGCTCGACTTGTTGCCAAGGGATTCAAGCAAAGATATGGGATGGATTATGAAGATACTTTTAGTCCCGTGGTGAAAGCCGCAACTATAAGACTTGTGTTGTCCATAGCAGTATCAAAGGGCTGGTCCCTAAGGCAATTGGATGTTCAAAATGCGTTTCTTCATGGCGTGTTACAAGAAGAAGTCTATATGCGTCAACCTCCTGGATTTGTTGAAAGGTCAAAATCATCATTTGTGTGCAAGCTTGACAAGGCACTATATGGACTTAAACAGGCGCCGCGTGCTTGGCATGCTCGGTTGAGTGGAAAGCTACAAGCACTAGGGTTCAAGCCCTCCAAGGCCGATACGTCCTTATTCTATTATAGCAAGGGGAAGCATACAATGTTTGTGCTAGTCTATGTTGACGACATTATCGTGGCAAGTTCATCTCAGGAAGCTACACATGCCTTGCTCAAGGATCTAGAGAGAGATTTTGCTCTTAAAGATCTTGGCGATCTACACTATTTCCTTGGAATAGAAGTCAAGAGGAATTCAGGAGGCTTGGTGATGTCTCAAAGTAAATATGCCAAGGATATTATCAAGAGAACCGGAATGAGCAACTGTAAGCCGATGAGTACACCCTTGTCCAGTGTTGAGAAGATTAGTGCATCAGATGGAGATGTACTTGGACCGATAGATGCAACCAAGTATAGAAGTGTGGTAGGTGCAATGCAATATCTCACACTCACGCGACCTGATATATCTTTTGCAGTAAATAAGGTATGCCAAGTTCTTCACAAGCCGACCACAGTGCATTGGAGTGCAGTGAAGCGAATACTTCGATATGTTCAGGGCACGGCAAAGCTTGGTTTGCATGTTCGAAGATCAGATTCCATGATGGTTAGTGCTTTTTCGGATGCCGATTGGGCAGGTTGCGTAGATGACCGACGATCAACTGGTGGCTTTGCTGTATTTCTTGGGCCAAATCTGATTTCATGGTGTGCTAGGAAGCAAGCTACAGTCTCACGGTCAAGTACAGAAGCTGAATATAAAGCAATTGCAGATGCTACAGCAGAGATGCTGTGGGTTCAGAAACTCTTGAATGAGTTGAAGATACAACATCCTTTAGCAGCCCGGCTTTGGTGTGATAACCTTGGTGCCACATATTTGACAGCGAATCCAGTGTTCCACGCAAGAACTAAACACATAGAGATTGATTATCACTTTGTGAGGGAAAGAGTGGCTCAAAGGTTATTGGAAGTAAGGCATATCGGTACAAATGATCAAGTGGCGGATGGATTTACTAAGGCATTGCCTTTAGCTAAGTTAGTTCACTTCAGAGGCAATCTCAACCTTGTGGCAGGTTAAGATTGAGGGGAAGTGTTAAAATAACGTGTATAACATGTATAGTCTAGGTTCATTAACTTGTGTATCAAGTAGATCCTAGCTTGTAGTCCAAGTTGTAGGACTTGTAACTCTATACGATTGTAATCTGTCCATGTCTTGTACGCCACGTCCAGGGGGCTTTTCCCTGGCCTATATAACATGAAGCCGGGTGCCAGGACCAGGTATCCCGTTCCCATAATCTTTACAGGCTGCACAAAAAGGAACCCTCAAACCAATCTTGCCGAGGGCAACCCGGCTAAGATGCTGACTTTACGCTGATGATGCAGCGGTTTTTGCTTGTCCAACAGCGGAGGAACTGGAAAACTTATACAAGATACTAAACTTCTTTGGAGAGTGCTCGGGCCTTAGGATTAACATTGCAAAAACAGAGATTTACCCAATACGCCTGCAACAGGACACTGCGAATCAATTATTAGCCAACTTCCCCGGAAAACTTTGTAGTTTCCCAGGAAGGTACTTGGGACTCCCCCTACACACAAGAAAATTAAGAAGAATCGAAATTCAGCCATTGCTAGACAAGGTTGGAGCAAAATTACCAGGCTGGAAGGGGAAGATGATGTCATCGGCTGGGAGAGAGACGATGGTCAAGACCGTCTTGTCGGCCCAACCAATTTATCACCTAACGGTATTCCCGGAGCAGAAGTGGTTGATCAAGAAAGTGGATAGATTGAGAAGAAGTTTTCTTTGGCGAGGAGAGACTCCAGACAAGGTATACGGGGGACATTCGTTGGTGAACTGGCCAACATCGTGCTTGCCCAAAAAGAAAGTAGGTTTAGAAATTCTAGATCTGGAGCGGTTTGCGAGGGCCCTAAGATTAAGATGGTTATGGTTCAAATGGAAACACAAGGACCGGGCTTGGGCTGGACTGGATGTACCTTGTGATGCAAAAGACCAGGACCTCTTCAATGCATCAACGGAGGTGACTTTAGGGAACGGAAGGACTGCGACATTCTGGACGTCCCCGTGGCTCGATGGAAAGACCCCAAAATCTGTGGCTCCACTGCTGTTCGGTAAAGCAAAGAGGAAAAGACTCTCGGTCCATGATGCGTTGCGAAACAGAAGATGGATTGCGAGCGTCCTGCCATTGCAGACGGGGCAGGAAATTCGGGAATACGTTGAACTTTGGGAGCTCGTTAGCGAAGTACAGCTACATGAGGATGTTGATGATACAATTAGATGGAAGTGGACTCAAGATGGAGAATATTCAACGAAGAGTGCTTATCAAATACAGTTTGAGGGGACGTTCGGCAAAGTAAGAATCATGCCGATTTGGAAAGCGCAAGCTAAACCGAAATGCCGCTTCTTTGAGTGGACACTAATGCACAAGAAAATTTTGAGGGCCAATAATTTGGCAAAGAGGCATTGGCCAAACGATCCCATATGCAAAATGTGCAACAATCATCCGGAAACGCCAACGCATTTGTGTTTGGAATACACTTTCGCCCAGCAAGTTTGGTCTCAGCTAAAATTGTGGTTTAACCTAGCGGCGATACAACCCATCAACATGACAGGTTCCATTCAAAGGTACCGGAGAGCATGTCGCAGGAAAGTGGCTACAAATGAAAGGAGACAATTTGACGGAATTGTGATCTATTTTTGGTGGCACGTTTGGAAGGAAAGGAACAGGAGAATATTCCAAAACAAGTTCTTAGAACCAGCCCAGGTGGCGCAACTGTGCAGGGATGATATCAAGCAATTCCAGTTTTCAAGACAGACCCGAAAACAACCATCACAATCGCACAGGAGGAGGAGGAGTTCCCCTGACTCGATGGACCAAGGCAACACAACATCTGGAAACCAAGGGATGCATCTATTCAAGCATCAGAAGGGACTGGTTGTCCATAGATACAGGCTAATTTGTACACACCAGCGCCTCAGCTCGATCATATCCAAAAGATACCAAGGAGTAGCAGGACTACGCTACTGAGTAGATGTTGCAGCACCGGTAAAGCACAACCAAATGCACTACCTTAAGTTCTAACACCCTTCGCACTACCCCACATCAGTCAGCAAAAGAAGCAGGCACTACTGTCCAATCGGTCCTACACAGAAGGCCAAAGAAGCTAGGCCTGCTGGCAAATCCACCTAGCTCACTTCTTGAGGAGCAGGAAAACAGTCAGGAAGAGAACGACTCCAAGCAGACAGTAGATGACGTACAGGAGCTTGGTTTTGTCGATGACTGCATATATGGCTTTCTTGTGGTACTCGGCGCAGATACGCTTGGCCACCCTCCTGGTTCGAGCCGCTGCCTCCCTCAAATCTTCAGCTTTCTTGGAGGTGGCCTGTTTCTGCCGTTCGGTCGCGATGAGGGACTGCATCACAGCGTCAGCACGGCGGTTGGAGTTCCCCATCTTGTCGCTCATGTCGACGGAGCGACGGATTGAGGAGGCGACAGCGACGAGAAAAGGAGAGAAGATGGGTACCGAGACGACGAGAAGAACCGAGAAAGAGAGTGGAGAACCCGAGATGGGAAGTGGAGACGGGGAACGGACGCTCTTCTGAATCAGCTCGTCCGGGTGCTGGAGGGGGCCGGGGGCCCATGGGCCTTTTGTTTTATTTATAGATGCAATCTGTCTTCGGCCCGTTTTCCTTCTTCTTTTTTGTGAGTAGTCTGTATAAATGATGCAGGGTAGATGGCGGCCCAGTGGGAGTTTTTTCTTTTCTCTCTTCTCAGTAGCTTCCAGTAGCTTTCAGTAGTTGTGTTTTTTTCCTTCTTTTAAGTTGTACAGGTCGTTTTTGTTAAGAATTTCTCATTAGAGAAATTTATGGGCTCATACCATATGGGTCTTAGCGGCTACCATATATGCCCTGTAGGCTACGTCTATATAAAGGAACTACATGTAGATCTATAATAACTAATGAAGAGATTACTCCCCTCATATACATCTGTGTTCTTGTGTCTTGTTCTTGGTATTGGGCAAGGGAGACGGCTACAACTTATACGCGCCTCTCTCTTGAGATCGGGAACGGAAACGGATTCGGCGATCCGTAAATAGGCTAATTCTTAACACGTTATCAGCAGCTCTACCACTGGGTGAGTCGTTCTTGATCATTGTGTTTAGATCAATTTGTATCTGTCATGATAATGATGAATTAATCTATTATACAACTTGATCTATTGCCGTTGGCGCCATCCGCCTGAGAAATTGACGCGTGCATGCGTGCGCGTGATCAGCCGCCGCCATACGGAAGCCGGGCGCTGTACAGCTGGACGATGCCGTGAACATGCATCCACATGAGATGGATCACCTGCACATCTTCTAAACACGATTCGCGCAACGTTCTCTGGCCAACCAGCGTGGCCACGTCGCCCGCAAATCCCGGCCGTCCGATCGGGCGGACGGACGGCCGAGATCTTGCCAGCCCCGACCTTTTTTTGCAAAAAAGCCCTTCCATTTATTGAAAATCATACCACGATCCCGTCCCCTTCCCCTCCGAGGTCGCCTCGGGCAGTGGCCAGGCCGACGGCGCACTGCCGCGTGCCGGCGTAGGCTGTGCGGGCGCGGCAGCGGCCGCAGTCTTCCTCCTCCCCTCACGCGCCAAGGGCCGTGGGCGAGGCCGAGAACGGCCATGCTGGCGGCCGCTCACCGCGGCGGCCGGGCTGCACGGGCCCAGCGCGGGAAGGCGCGGGTTCGCCGCGTCCGCCAGGCCGCTGCTGGGGTACGGGGCGCGCCGTCGCGGTCGGCCAGGCGAGCCGACGCGGGCGCCCCATGGCTGTCCCCGCGCCGCCCTTGGCAACGGCGCCCGGGCACGACCCCGCCGCCGGCATGCGCACCCGGGCTCCAGCGATGGGGAGAGCGAGCCCTGGCCGGCCGCCACCAGCGGGAAGGCGCGCGGGCGTGGGGTCGGCCGCGACGCACGGCCTGGCCGACGATGTGGGCCCCGCCTAGATAGGCGTGGGAGCCGGCGTCTCCACTCCTCTCTCCCGCAAGGGCGCCGTCGCGGACGCTCTCGACGGAGCCGCGCGCGACACAGCGCACGTGTGCACCGGCGAGGACGACCACAGGAGCCGCCCATGGTGCACCGGCGACAGAGCTGGCTTGCTTGCCGTAGCTTTGCTTCTTGCGATAGCTTTGCTTGCCTGCTGTTTTGCTTGCCGTAGCATGAGAGAGAGAGATGGATGAGATCGATGAATGAGAAACGGACGAGCGAGAGTTCACGGGCACTTATTTCCTAGAAGACCGAGTCCGCTCCTGATTGGTCACCAGCCGTTTGCCTCGGATCGCTGACGTGGAGAGGCACACTGATCACCCCAGCGCGCAGCAGATTTGTGCTTTTTTACTGCCACTAACACATGGGCCCCACTTCCACTCTCACTCCCACTCCTCACAGCCACACCCGGACCCAGGCCTGACCCACGCGTCAGCCAAAAGAGTAATTGCTATGGACACCGGAGAAAAGTACACAGAGTTTTGAAAAGCCATTTTCCCTCGACAGAGAAATTCCAAGAAAATTCCTAAATAAACTAGGTACACCTACATCCTACACAAAATCATATGTTTGGCCAAACATTAAGCTAAGGAATAAATCCTAAATTTTAAGCTTACGAGGCCTAATTTCTACTACGGTTTAATTAGTTAGATTTTAACTATGTCTAATTAATATTCCATTACAAAATTAAGATACGATTCTCCAATTTAATACCACTTTTACATTTGAATTAAAGTATGGATTCATAAAAAAAAATAGTATTAAGGCTATCAAGTTTCGCACCGATTAAAAAACGCTAAAATTTTAAGGTAACAACAAGTAATAAAAAAGATTAAAACTACATATCCTAACAGTAATTACATTAATTCATCGACAAGTAAATATCAGTGCTCATAAAAATTCTTTGGTTACCATACAAAAATAATCAAAGCTCCTAAAATCATGAAAATTTTTTGTGTAGCCACTCCATGATGTACTCTATGTACAAAAAATATAAAACTTCAAAAATAAAGGAATTTAGATGTATTTTAAATAAACTCTTCTAATTAATAAAAGAAACTTCCATGATTTCTACATTTTCAAATATTCTTTCGCGCAAGATTTGTGATATGACAACTTCTACAAAAAAATCTTTACAAAAATTTGAAATATTTTAAAACAATACATGCTGAATTAGTAAATTAATTAAAAATAGGGACTCTACGTTCAACCTCTATAGGACTCGAAACATATAAACAACAAAACAATACATTGAATCTAAATTAATTTAGCTAGCTATCATTATTCATACTCTTATACTTAACTACAAAGAAAAACAAAAAAAAAACAATGGCCACGCGCGGCAAAGCCGCGCGCCTTTCTAGTACATCTACTATACACAGGCCACCATGAATATCATATATCTCGTTTGTCTTTCAATTGAATCTATTTAATCTCTGTTTGGATTTTGCTAATAATAGATTTTTTTTATGTGGCTGGCGTCAATCTCGCGATCTGGTTACGCGAGCCTTGAGCCACCAGGTGCTCATGTTTGTCTGCCATCCCTGCCGCCCGGGCCGCCGCCCAATCGTGATCGGAGGCTACATCACCGGGTTGATCTAGCCATGTTGGCCACCGGTCAGAACGTGCGGAAAGGCTCGACGTCGATCACACCGTCAACAAACGCGGCCTCGCATTTGTCCGATTCACAGGAACCTATGCAAGGATTGATCCTCGGATTTTTGCCTGCTTTTTTTTCGTACTCGAGCATTGGCTCGTTACTCATTAAGGGAAAATAGAATGTTTATACATTCCGACCGTTCTAAAGGCGAGATGCCCCAGGCCGACGGACAACACACTCACACAAGGCGCCGGCTCTACGGCGGTGCTTCGGGGGTTGTACTGACTACTGAACCGATTGCGCGACAGAGACACTGAGACAAACAAGCTAGTCCGGCGCCGGTACAAAGTCCGGTGACGCTACGAGGCGCTGCGCTGCGAGGCGCGCCCGACGTGCACCGCGCTGCGGAAACAAAACCTCGAAGGCCTTCTTCTTGACAGACAGGCTCACTGCGGCGCAGGTTCGGAGGAACGCGTCATGGACGGCAGGGTCCGGCACGTCGGCGGAGGGCCGCCCAGTCATCTTGCTTAGCATGACCCGCTCTGCTTGCAGCTCCGGCTGCGGAAGCCGAAATGGATTTTTGCCTGCTCATCACTGATGTGTCCAACATGGACGTGATGGCCCGGGGCCCGGCGTTTCCCAAAACGTGTAAGTGGTTATTGATTTATTTGTATAGATTAGATCTGTTTTTGGTTTCTACCGCCAGTAATCAAGGATTATTTGATTCACATGGAGATGGAGATTTTTTTTTCTGACTAATGTCGTCTCTTGCTCTGGCATGTACTGATCTGCTTATGTTCCGCCGCCTCGAGGTGTGGTACTTGTTGGCGGCGCCGCTCGTGTGGACGCTGCGGGCAACCGCTACAGCGAGGCGAACACATCGCCCGTGGCTGGACGTGTTGCACGACGTCTCCGTCGTGTACGTCGCATGGCGGTACTCCAGGTCGTTCAAGGAGGTCACAACCTCTACGTGCGTGTACAGACGCAATATGCATATTGACATGCAAAAGAAAAGGCCACAATGGCAGCTATCCTGCATGGCTTCTCGTCCACAAGTTGGGAGGCCACGATGGTTTCCCTGGATCGGAGGACCAAAAAAAAAAGTGTTTTTTTATTTCATTTACGAGTATAAATTTGAATTGTGACTAATCATGAATTTGTCTTTTACTCCATGTTTTGATTCACTGGGGTTTACCTGGACTTGGAGTATACTGCGTATGCTTGAGTGCACACGTGCTCAACATCGACCATGCTACATCTACCTACGGTCAATCTACGCTGCGACATGCATCGACATCATCAAGTGGATTGATCTACGACAATGTCAAATGCCATACGCGGTATGTATCTACTAACCACTGCCCTACACGGCATGTGACGTAGATCAAATTGACATCCTCTACAAGGTATGAATAAATCGCATCTTGAAGAATGCATTTATTTTTTGGACATCAAAGTTGGGCAATTATTAGTTCATCACAGACTAATTTTTTTTATGGTCTATAATTGATGTTTCTATTAAATAAGATTGAGATATGCACTTGTTGCCTGTTGTCGGCCTGGCCACATGCATGTATGGTTCGACGTGGCTATCTATATAAACATTTTCATTGAAAAGTGGCTATAATGAGGCTGTCTGACTGTATGCTTGCAAGGTGTTCATGCGTGTGTTGGCCCGGCGAGGTCTCATATGCATCAGTGACCTGAAGTTGCTATACCTGACAGAGCATAGGCTGCTAGGAGCCTTGTTGATGTTGCAGCCATCATCATTGTATTTCAAGAGTTGCCGTTGAATGGCAAATTGTGGCCTATACTTTAATTTTGTCTTATATAGTTTTTCTCATAGACCCTGAAGATCTTGTAATATGTCTATTTAGATGGTTTATATGCTTTGGATATTGGCTTTATTTTTTTCCTTGCCATGTTCATGTATATTATTAAGTTTCTATGGGTATATAATCCCGAAGTATTATCCTCTGACCAATATAAATACACTTGAGCAACATATATGCTTGGAAATTTTTTGGGAAATAAATGAAACATATATGGCTATTAGACCTTTTCTTTACATCTCTCTAGCGCTCTCCTTAATGCCCGAAGTAATTTGAAGAAAAACCATTGCATAAGATTTGTTGGTACATCGGACACCTAAATTTGGGATTCGTTTGTAACCTCCCTCTCGGGGAGCTACATTATCAGGTATAATTGCCAAATATGATAATATAGGCTTATAACATTACGGGTCAACATAAGATCTGAAGTCAACATGTTTACCCATGCCTCTCTGCTGTGGAACAAGCATTAGGTGTCATCCTAATTGAGGTTTTTTGTTTTCCAAACAAATGTTTCGTGAATTTAAGCTAAAAGATAATACATTTCCCTTGGCAACATGAAGTTGCTATAAGAATATGAATTATAACGATATTCTGAGATTTTCCCCCTGATCAGTGCGAATGCACAATATTTCTTGACTTGTGAAGTCCCGAAGTGCGTATCAGAACTCAGAGTTATAGGTACCCACAATCGCTGAAATGACAGTGGGCATCATTACGGGAAACCATTGTATTGTCTAAATGTAAAGTAAGCTGAACATTATAGGTGGAGTGACTACTCTGTGCATCAAATACTGGCTAGTAGCCCTGTATATGCCACACCTCATCTAATTTATTACGTTCTACCTGACAACTGCCAGAAGATGGAAAACAGACATGAAATATAAATCCCATGTAATAACGGAGCTTGAAGCTAATTTTGACATTAATTAATTATAGTAGTTTTCCTAGGCTCTGAAGGCCACATGGATGTTGAAACTACGTATGTCTGTTACTTGTATCTTAAACCTATGAATGTTGCGCTACTAGTTGAGTCTATCCCAGAAGGATATTGGTCTTTGTATTGCTCTTGTCAAGCAGCTTAATATTTTCCAGATAAATAAAATTCTTGGTCTCATCTGTTCTATCTAAGCTTGTCTTCATGTTGAATAATGAGTTAATCTGAGCCATGCTTTATATAGAACAGAAATATGTTGCAATAAATATAATGACTCAATTTCACTATATGGTATGAGTAATTGAGTCAAAATTTGGGCAATAAACAAAAAGAGCTGGACTATGACTGCATTCATTTTGTTGTGCTTGGCAACCACAGCTAAATGCCACACTCTTGCTATCATAATTATGCACACCATACTTAATGCGGCTGAAAGCGCAATGTCACCATTAGTTGTATTTTTTCCATACATATGACCTAGAAGGTCAGTACATATAATGGTCATATTTGATTATCACTTGTGATAACTATGAGCATTAGTTCCTGAAGGATTGTTATCTAAATTATAGCTTATGTTATTAGTAACTATAGGTGTTAAGTCCAGAAGACTGCATATGCATTTGTTTGAAATCAAGAACTTGCAGAACAATAGTGTATAATTTACCGTACCAGAAGTTATGGAATCAACAAGAAGTTGAGGATACTTCTCTTGCAGAAGGAAATACATGCAGTATTCATGCGACTGCATTAATAAAGTCCAAGCTCACTGCATATAAAATAGTAATATACCCCTAGATAAAGTGCGTAATATTTCCCAAATAAATCACCACTCAAGCATACATATACACCACTAGAAGATGGTGAATGGGGATTTTAGTATGCTAATTAAATATCTCAGCATTAGGGGGAGATGTGCCCATTTTGTGGAATGTCTTGATATTTATAAATCAAAACGCACACTAAACTAGTTGTTTAGTTACACTCCTCTATTGTATAGCATGGAGTTATGCCAGATAAATGTATTGATGAGGAGCAACCAAATTAGTTAAAATATAAATGAATGTTTCTACTCGAAGTAGATGTGGATATACCCGGGATTAATTTCATATCCACTTGACCGTGGCATTTTTTATCAAATTATGCGGGGACGCCTGCAAGTAAGATCTAGTGGCCTATGTCAAAAGCATCTTCTCATGAAGCAAACTCTCATTATGTGTGACAAAACTCCTCTCATACTCCTGTAGAGAAATCACCTTGCTGGTGAGTTACCTCATGATGAGGTTCATCCTGGAGATGAAAATCCTAGCAATTCGCGCATCTATAAAACTAGGAGAACGGAACAATAATTGATCTATCATTTTGGGAAATAATGAAGATCGTTATTAGGTCGAAACAAAAATGTGTCGACACTTATTTACCTCTATAATTGCTAAATGAGTCTCTTCTGTGAGAACCTGGATCCGGAACAAAGTCCATGGCAAGAGTGCTTGAAGCTCTCATATCGGGTCAAATGAAATATGCAATTGAGGTTGAGCCATGAATCGCTATGTGAATATCTTGAGCCTGGTGTTCAGATAATTATGGGTCATTTGAAATAATGTGTGGTGAAAAGCGATGGTTCAAACGGTCTGAATAGAGACAGTTCTGACATAAGGTTTAGATAGTATGTTCCGCTATATAATGAATCTGGCTAGTGGCATGAATTAAAATATGCAGTTATGGGATTCTAAAAATCCATGAAAAGCAACATTGAAAAACTCATACCAATATTATCTTTTGGAGAGTGATCTCCATAAAAAAAGATAACGACTCCCTGAAAGATTTTCCTTGAAGGAATATGACTATGTTTAAATGCACCAATAAGTGAATTCCGTGGAAGGAAGACCCATATAAGACCCGAGAGATAAGAATGAAAAGAGGAACTAAATGAATAAAAGTATTCTATATAAGCACATGTGCAATGCATGAGCTTTTCCTATAAGTGCATACATACTTGTGAATTGTTGTAGAATGCACTCTCCACCTAAAGATTTGGAGTTGAAGTATCCTCTGAAAATGATGTGATAAATTTGGTGCTACTAGCAATACACCCCATTATGCTAGTTTTGTAGACTTGTGATGTCTTACTATGTATCAAAGATTCTCGAAGAATCGGTAGCCAGTCCTAGAAGGAGTCATGACTATTATGAATAGAGAAAAATATAATGGCATAAAGAATGATTATTGGTTGCATCTCGAAGATGCGTGTCATTGCAACTTTCTATTGCACAAATATGCACCCTGATGTATGCATAGTGGAATGTAATAAATTCCTCTCAATATTATACTTTATTCTCAATGTTCTTGAAGAATGGCGAGACAAATGTCATAAAGACTAAATATCGTGAAAACCTTGTAATCTCACTTGCACTATCTGTGTGAAGTGGTTACTGTCATGGGAGTGAATGACTTTCACTAATATTGTCATCAGGGGGAGTATTTATAAGATATTGATTATCATTCACGAGACTTTGAAGGTCTCAAATAATACCTAGAAGGTATTATATTGTGAATTACTAATCTGTTGAAGACGCTATCTTGACATCATTTCTAAAAGCGATATTATTATTTATGTAGACTTTATATTTTTACTTCACGAGTTCCAGAAGTGACATGAGGTTATGATTATAAAGTGATCCTTGTAATAATGTGATATATTTGTTAAGTCTCTATGTACATATGAAGCATTCTTGCCATAGCAAGACGGTTCTGCAATGTTCAGGGGGAGAACTACCCCATAGTATTAGCTCTTGACTAGAGTTCTAAAGAGTTCAGAATAATATGATTCAGAAGATCACAATTTGTCTAGAAGACATATGTTGTACTCTTTTTTCCTTGGTGAGTGTTGACGGTTGTTAACGATCAATTTTACATGTCAACTAAAGAGAGAAAGAGGGGCATAATCTGTTCACCACCATAGACTTAGGGTTTACACTGACAAATTCCACAAGTTTTGGTGAATATGTGTTTTCGCAGGGGATTATCAGAAAAACATCCAAGAAGACCCACATGTCAGGATTACATAGAGAAAGACCGAACGGGTAAAAAAGAACAATCACGGAAGACTCGAGAAGGCAAACCCCAAGCGGAGCCCCACCGGGCATTGGCCGGGGCGGCCGACTCTAGGGTTGGGGCGGCCCTCCCCACCTCGGCCAATGAGGTGGAGTCTCGCGGATCCTGCCTCCACCGACTTTGAGGAGCAATAAAAATCGTCCATTTAGGTCGGTTTGATCCGACGGCTGTGGTGCCTGTTGACACTAGATACGCACACGAAAGAATCAAAGAGAAATAATCCGCAAGCGCACGGATATCGGTGAGCACTTCACCCGGGAGATAAGTCCTGAGTATCGTATTTGTTTTTATCCGCTAAGAGAAAACGTGCAATAGACTAACCCGATCTTTACTACTACCCCGGGCTGCTAGTCAAGTGAGAATTAAGCGATATAGAGAGAACTCCTTCGTCGTCTTCTTCCAACCTATGGCAAGCTTTGAGACTACTGTTCTAAGGGGGTACCACGAGGAATAGACACCACGAGAGGATGCTAAACCGGGCACAAAGGACCTACCTTACCTACCAACGGGAAGTGGATTACAAAGGTAATAAAGGGATTGTCACTTCCTCACTACTACCACGGTTTACGGATAGGGAGCATCTACAAGTGAACCTAGCCTAAGCACCACGCTTATGCTAAAGAACGATTACTCTACTCCCAACGCGAAGCGAATAAAGTAAACTTGTAAACCAAAGAACAATAATAACAACGAACTTACTAGTATTAGAAGTTGAATTGCCGAATGATTCGAAACCAAGCCTCGGGTTAGGAGACTTGATCCCGCAGATACACCGGAGAGGAGACACCGACAGAGGCCGGGCTTCCTCCAAATCTACCTCCACTCTATACTCTCTCAATCTCTCTTGATACTAATACCCTATAGAGATAGATCCATTCGAGGACCCTTCTCTATCTAACTCTCTCTCTCTCGGATTGAAGTCTTGAATGAATTGGAGAATGAATTAGGGTTTCACCCGAGGGCCGGGGCTCTGCTTATATAGCCCCTAGGATTAACCACAGCCCTCGGATCAAACCGACCTAAATGGACGATAATTATTGATCTTCAAAGTCGGTGGAGGCGGGATCCGCGAGACTCCACGATTGGTGGAGCTGGGGAGTCGGCCGACTCCCTCCTGGTCGGCCGACCGGCCGGTGCGGTGGGCCCTAGGTTTCGGTGTCGCCTCGGAGTCTTCTAGATTATACTTTTTCACCCGTTCGGTCTTTCTCTCTATGTAAACCCGACATGTGGGCCATCTTGGGTAGTTTTCATTTGTCACCCCGCGAAATAGATATTCACCAAAACTCATGGAATTACGTCGGTAGTAACCCTATATCTATCAAGTATTTATGAATAGGTCCATTTGCATGCTAAGTTGACGGTTAATTTTATGAGTTAACGACCGTCAACAAACTCCCCCACACTTGTCTTTTACTCGTCTCGAGGAAAAGGATGGATTACTTTTAAGCATAGCCTCAAACCAAGACATCAACATTAGATTATCCCTGATCATACCTGCACTGCGGGATTCAAAAGTGTCTACCATTGAACTTTGGGGAGTTGAAAGATGGAACAGCACGAAGTAGAGATCCTTCTTCTATCAATCCTGTTACTCGGAGGTTTTATAATATTTTTGCAAAGAAAACTTAGCTTACCCTTCTCCATCATGTAGCACACTCGAATCACTCTTTATATGTGGTATTTGTGGAACTCACCATTATGTATAGAGCACTCAAATCTCTCAATGTATGTGGTATTTTTGGAACTCACTTGAGGCATGTAGAAGGGTATGCCTCCTATTCTACTAAGGCTTATATGGAGTTTAAGGTATTTCAAGGAATAGCATTTTTACCTGTGTATATTGATTAGTCAAAAAAAACGGGAACCAAGGAGAGGGGGACCTTACTCTAGATCAAGTGTGTGCAAGTGTGTGGAATATTTGGTGGCTAAATTTATGATAATGATGCTCCTTCCCTCTCTTGCACACTCTTCTCTTGAACATTGCTTTGCTGATCTTTTCTTTCTTTGAACTTCCTTCTCTTGCGATCGAATACTTTGGAGCTCATGGGCTATCTCTTTTCTTTTCTTTCTTTTTCTCTTCTTTTTTTTAACAACATTTTTGCATAGCCCATGTCTCGATCTTGGACACAATAACTTTCTTGAACATGATGATGACGATGATAATCTTTTTTTTTTCAACAACCGGATGATGATAACAATTCTTGGAGCATATAAAAATCCTAGAAAGTGTATGTATCCTCTCCTAGTGTAGGAGATGGATGAATGGCGGAAAGCATGTTTTTGCGTACTCCCAGTGTAGGAGCAGCAGATATATATGTGGGTGTAAGTGCACTTGATCATATGAGTAAGAGACCCTTCTCTAAGGCTCTAATACCGCCAAGACTATTCTCAACACAAATAAAAAGCTTATGTGCTGGTCTTTCAGAATTTTGTCGACGAGGCTCTATAGGCATTTATAACCACAGAGGAGAAGTATAGCTAACATTTTAAGATTTTTCGAAAAGAAATTCTCCAAGCAGCTAGACATCAAGAATTCAGGTTCTCATGGTCCATGCTATATCACTGTCCTCAACAACTTAAGTAAAATGGGGTCCCTATAAAATACGTTCCCAACAGCAACAGGGATTCCCAGGAATTATCATGGTGTGAGTCTATCTTGGGGTCATGATTAAAATAATCTACCTTCTCAGTATATATAGCAAGTAATTTAATTCAAAGTGTTCCCCAAATGAATCGAAAAAAACGTGATCGGTATAAAATTTGGAACGTAGGGAAGCAAACGACCGTGGACGAAAGCCGGAGCCAAATGGGCCCACCCGGGCGGCCGACTACGAATGTGGGGCGGCCGACTGCGCAGGTGGCCCTCGGGGTCCACTTCACCGAGCGTGATCTTTACGTCGTATGTTCTCAAATATTTTTGCTGGTTCGCTGATATCCGTTAGTTTCGTCGTCGGTTGCCTCCCCCACACTAGATTCCTGTTATCTTCATTCACAACAAGGTGGAGACAAAAGAGGCAACACATATGCAATAATAAATATAACTAGAACTTTATTTCATCTTCATTAAGGCCTGAATTACAAGTATTAAAAGGAACTAAAATTGAACTAAACTTTAACTAAGCACTCTTGCAAACTAAAACTTTTAATCTAAGCACACTAGGCCTTTCTGATGCTAAGATAGATCTCATCTAATCAATTCGCTTCTCTAGAGCGTCTAACTTCTTTCTAACTTATCCGTCCTCTTCTCTAGCGCACGAAGTCTATCTATGAGAGTGACAATACTACTGCTCTGGACATGTTGGGAGTTTTGCAGAGATGCAATAATGTCGCGCTGAGTATCTAGCTCCTTCTCTAAGTCTGCAACGGTCTTGCGACGCTTCCTTGGAGCTTCTAAGGCGGCAAGAGCGGCTTTCGGGGCTTCCTTCGGAGGGACGAACTTCACCTTGCTCGGGTGAGCACGGACTCCTTCAAAATACGAGTGCTCTCCAGTGCTATACTTAGCACAGACGATCTCCCCTTGCTTGTTGGTCTTCACTCCCATAAGCATCTCATTGTGCTTAGGAGGGAGGATCTTGGTACCTTCTGGGAGCTTCACAATAGGACCCTTTGGTGGAGGTCCATCAAGGAGCAAAGGTTTGGGTGCGGCGATGAATGGTTGGGCGAAGTAGCTATGGCCGTAAGCTTGAGGTTTTGGAGGGATAGAGGCTAGGGGTTTTGGCTCAGCAAGAACGATGGCCTTGGACTTAGGCTCCTCCTTTGGGATGGTGTTGAGATCGATCCCGAGCGGATCAATCTCCTATCTAAGTTTTCTGGCTCTGGCTTCTCCATTGCTGCGTAGCAAGCTTGATGCTAGGAGGAGAAGGCTTTAGATGGAATGAGGTTGGCCTGAGGCTGGGCTTCTTTATATAGGGGGGATGGAGAGGCATCTAAAGGGCATCTAAAGGGAATCTCCGAAGGAATAACGCGTCAACGTGATCTCAAAAACCCTAATCGGCAAAAATTCGGAGAAGGAAGAGTATGGAAGGATCACGAGTGCAAAAGCGGCGGTGAATGGGGGAGCCCCGGGTCGGCCGACTCCCCTTTGGGGCGGCCGACTCGGCAGTGGACTCCCCGCCAGGTTTTTCGCAACCTAATTAGCGTATTTTTGTCATTCGAAAAAATACCCCGGACCCCGAAAAACGAAAAGTAAAAAGGTCGGGCCCAACTACCTAATTGAGAAAGAAGTTTAATTCATCTATTTCACCTATTTCCTCAATGGGCTCTAAAAATATTTTAAGGCGTTGACCATTTACCTTGAATATCGTACCTTCGTTGTTGCGAAGCGTAACGGCTCCATGCGATGATGAGCTTACTACTTGAACGGTCCTTCCCATTTGCTTGAAGCTTTCCTTGCCCGAAGAGTTTGACCCGGAATTAAAAAGTAATACCTTGTCTCCGGGTGTGAACTCCTTGATCTTGATTCTCTTGTCGTGCCATCTTTTCACTCTTTCTTTGTATATCTTAGCATTGTGATAAGCTTTCTCTCTCCATTCTTCTAATTCGAGAGATTTGCATCCTCCTCTTCTCTCCCGTCGCTTCTAGATCCATATTCCACTTCTTGATGGCCCAGTGAGCTTTGAATTCCAGCTCTTTGGTAAGTGGCGAGTCTTTCCATAGACTAGTTGATATGGTGACATCCCAATAGGTGTCTTGTATCTTTTTCGATATGCCCATAGTGCATCGGGAAGCTTGTCCTTCCATGCGGTTCCCATTTCATTCACTGTCTTCGAAGAATATTCTTGATTTGCTTATTTGATGTCTCGCTTGGCCACTTGTCTCGAGGATGATACGGAGTAGCAACATTATGGCGTACTCCATGCTTCAATAAGTATTGCTCAAAGCGTTTGTCGATGAAATGTGACCCTCCATCACTTATTACTATCCTTGGCACTCCAAATCTTGGGAATATTATTTCTTCGAACATCTTCTTGGAGCTTGAGCTATCTGCCTTTTTGCATGGCAGAGCTTCGACCCATTTGGACACATAGTCCACTGCCACGAGGATGTATTCACATTTCTTCGACGGTGGAAATGGTCCCATGAAGTCAACTCCCCAGACATCAAAGAGCTCGATCTGAAGATTGTTAATGAGTGGCATGGCATCCCTTGAATTAATGTTGCCATGTCTTTGACAAGGACCGCATCTCCGAATGAAATCTTTTGTGTCTTCATACATTGTTGGCCAAAAGAATCCACATTGCCAAATCTTCGCATGTGTACGGAACACCCCATAATGTCCTCCATACGGTGATAAGTGGCATCTTTCAATGATTTTGATTCCTTCTTCAGTGGGCATACATCTTCTGAGCAAGCCATCAGAGCACACTCGGAAGAGGTAAGGCTCATCCCATATGTGAGTACGACTCTCCTGGATAAGTTTCCTTTTGTTGCCTCCCGGTGGTACGTAACTTTGTAACCATAAAATTAACAATATCTGCATACCAGGGGTCGATCCGTTGATTCCGTAGAGCATATCGTCCCGGAGTGCGTCGTCGATGGGTAGTTCTGTGGTTTCTCAAACTGCATTCTAGACAAGTGATCGGCAACGAGTTTTCTACTCCCTTTTTATCTTTTATTTCTAAGTCAAATTCTTGGAGTAATAAAATCCATCTTATCAAACGAGGTTTAGCATCTTTCTTAGTGAGCAAATATTTCAAAGCGGCATGATCGGTGTAAACAATAACTTTGGCACCCACTAAGTAGGATCTAAACTTATCAATAGCAAAGACAATGCCTAGGAGCTCTTTTTCGTGGTAGCATAATTAAGCCGAGGTCCAGTCAAAGTTTTGCTAGCGTAAGCTATTGCATGATGCTTCTTATCCTTAGTCTGTCCTAACACTCGCTCCTACAAGCGTAGTCACTTGCATCGCACATAATTTCAAAAGGTAAAGTCCAATCAGGGGGTTGAATGATTGGAGCAGAGATGAGCGCTTTCTTAAGGATCTCAAATGATTGTAAGCAGGCATCATCAAAGTCAAAAGGAACATCCTTAGCCAATAAGCGGGTAAGAGGTCTAGCGATGAAAGAAAAATTCTTTATGAATCTACAATAAAAACCAGCATGACCAAGGAAACTTCTAATTCCTTTCACATTGATAGGAGGGGGCAGCTGTTCAATAACTTCTATTTTGGCTCTATCTACCTCGATGCCTCTTTCAGACACTAAGTGTCCTAGCACTATTCCCTCTCTAACCATGAAATGACACTTTTCCCAATTAAGGACTAAGTGTTTTTCCTCACATCTTTGCAAAACTCGATCTATGTTTTCAAGGCACTCATCAAAAGTTTTTCCATAAACGAAAAATCATCCATGAAAACTTCCATAATCTTTTCAATCATATCGAAAATATAGACATCATACATCTTTGAAAAGAAGTTTGGTGCATTACATAACCCAAAAGACATCCTACGATAAGCAAAGGTTCCATAAGGGCATGTAAAGGTCGTTTTGTTTTGATCATTAGGATGGATAGGGATTTGATGATATCCGAATATCCATCAAGGAAGCAAAAGTAAAAATGGTTGGCTAATCGCTCAAGCATCTCATCAATGAAAGGCAAAGGAAAATGATCTTTTCTTGTTGCCTTATTAAGCTTTCTATAATCTATGCACATTCGCCATTACGTGACGGTTCTTTGTGGGATTAACTCATTCTTCTCATTTTGGACAACGATCATGCCTCCCTTTTTAGGCACAACTTGGACGGGGCTGACCCACTCTTTGTGTGGCACGGGGTAAATAATCCCGGCGTGCAACGGTTTCAAAACTTCTTTCTTAACAACTTCCCTCATCGCATTATTGAGTCTACGTTGGGGTTCTCTAGATGGTGGAATATCGGGACGTGGGAATGCGATGGGTACAAAGGGCGGACCGATTCCTTTGAGGTCGGAGTGAGTAGCCAAAAGCTTTTTTATGTTTTTCTAGGACAGCCATTAAGTGAAAAGTCTCGCTCCCGAGTGAGAGTATCACTTATGATGGGAGTGTCTGGATCATTTCCTAGAAAGGCATATCTAAGACCGGGCAGGTAAAGGTTTGAACTCAATAGGAGGCCTAGGTGGTAGGGTAAACTCGTCTAATGGTTCATTCTCGGAAAGGGTGACTTCTTCTTCTATGAAGAATCTAGCTTCATCTTCTAATTTGGTTTAACTAGGAATTCTAGAGAGGCTGCTCTAAATTCCTCCATCGGATCATAATGTGGATGGGGCTCGGTCCTAGCATTTAAAGAGTGTGAAATGGACATTGCAACCTGGAGTTTCTTGCCTAAACAAATGTTTAGTTTTCCGGTTTGTCCTTCATAAAGAAGTCTTCTAAATGGTTGTCCTATCAACGGGTGGAAATCCCCTATGTCAAAGACATAAAAGCTTAAGTGAACAGGGGTTCCTTCTACCCGGAGTGGTAGGACATGTAGGATTCCTAAACAAGGAAGAATTTGTCTTGAAAGATTTCTTATGAACTTCACTTTGTTGGGGTCAATGTCATGTTTCTTTGCAAATATTTTGCTAGTGTGGTAGACATGATATTTATACCCACAACCTTGGATTGTAGAGAGCGTCTATGCGATCATTGTTAATCATGCAATGAATGGGAAGAGAAGATGAATTCAAACGAATTATTTCAGAGGAAAGTTCTGACTCTTCTAACCACTCATTGCTCATGACAGACACTAACTCTCCGAGGTCTTTCCGCTGGAATATCCTCATCAATATTGCATGGCTTTATTGGGTGATATTTGCCTTGTGGTTTCTTCACCTTGTGATAGTTGAAGATGTTTCCAAAATCGGAAAACAGATCGAGTTCAATATCTAGCATAAAATCGGGAAGTGGAATGTCTTCCTTGTCTTGCTCAAGACATGGGTTAGTGAAGTGGATGGTGTATCGGCAAATGTTTGTCTTGACTACTTGAGGTTCTACTTCTAGGAGGTAGTCTAATTCACTGGATAGGATTTGGTCTAGGATTGATCTTGCTTTCTCGGCAGAGATATGCAAGAATGATCCTCCGAAGTCGTGTCGAGCAATTTTCTACTATCTCTACTCGAGACCTTTATAAAAGTGTTGTACAAGAATGGGATCTCGGTAGACTAAGGTCCGGGCCCGATGCTAAAAGTGTAGTAAAACGATTCCAGGATGAGGCCAAAGATTCTTCAGTTCTTGCTTAATAGTCGAACCTTGACTCTAAGGTCGACGATTTGGGAGATGGGATAGAAATCTAGGCAAAAGTTGGAGCGTAAGGACCCCCAATCTCCTTGTTGCTTACCTACGGCTTTATCATACCATTGTCTAGCTTTTCCCTTTAATGAAAAAGGAAATAGCTTCCAACGGAGGGTTTTGTCGACATGCCCTCTATGCGAAGACAGTCACATGTTTGCTCAAAGTCTCTAATGTGAAGGTAAGGGTTTTCGTCTCCTTCTCCCGAAAAGGATAGGCTTTGGACCAATGCAATCAACCGCGGACTCGGCCTATAGCTAGGTGTTTGGATAGGTTGTGATGACTCATGTGGCACTAGGCTGGTCTCCGTGGGTGCGTAAAATTGAAAGATAGGAATGGAATTTGAATTATCCATAAGGATAGAAAAAGATAAAATGTACGGAAAAGTAAAGTGCAAGAAAAAGATAAAAGTATAAGTACAAGGTAGAGCAAGATTTAGGTTATCTAAGCAATCCGTCTTTCTCCCCGCAACGGCGCCTTTAAATGCTTGTTGACACTAGATACGCACACGAAAGAATCAAAGAGAAATAATCCGCAAGCGCACGGATATCGGTGAGCACTTCACCAGGGAGATAAGTCCCGAGTATCGTATTTGTTTTTATCCGCTAAGAGAAAACGTGCAATAGACTAACCCGATCTTTACTACTACCCCGGGTGCTAGTCAAGTGAGAATTAAGCGATATAGAGAGAACTCCTTCGTCGGTCTTCTTCCAACCTATGGCAAGCTTTGAGACTACTTTGTTCTAAGGGGGTACCGAGGAATAGACACCACGAGAGGATGCTAAACCGGGCACAAAGGACCTACCTTACCTACCAACGGGAAGTGGATTACAAAGGTAATAAAGGGATTGTCACTTCCCTCACTACTACCACGGTTCCGCCGGATAGGGAGCATCTACAAGTGAACCTAGCCTAAGCACCACGCTTATGCTAAAGAACGATTACTCTATTCCCAACGCGAAGCGAATAAAGTAAACTTGTAAACCAAAGAACAATAATAACAACGAACTTACTAGTATTAGAAGTTGAATTGCCGAATGATTCTCAAAACCAAGCCTCGGGTTAGGAGACTTGATCCCGCAGATACACTTTGGAGAGGAGACACCGACAGCCGGGCTTCCTCCAAATCTACCTCCACTCTATACTCTCTCTATCTCTCTTGATACTAATACCCTATAGAGATAGATCCATTCGAGGGACCCTTCTCTATCTAACTCTCTCTCTCTGGATTGAAGTCTTGAATGAATTGGAGAATGAATTAGGGTTTCACCCTGGGGCCGGGGGCTCGCTTATATAGCCCCCTAGGATTAACCACGCCCTCGGATCAAACCGACCTAAATGGACGATAATTATTGATCTTCAAAGTCGGTGGAGGCGGGATCCGCGAGACTCCACCCGATTGGTGGAGCTGAGGGGAGTCGGCCGACTCCTCCCCTCGGTCGGCCGACCCGGCCGGTGCCAGTGGGCCCCCGTGTTTTTGTGTGTCGCCTTCGGAGTCTTCTAGATTATACTTTTTCACCCGTTCGGTCTTTCTCTCTATGTAAACCCGACATGTGGGCCATCTTGGGTAGTTTTCATTTGTCACCCGTTGAGAAATAGATATTCACCAAAACTCATGGAATTCGTCGGTAGTAACCCTATATCTATCAAGTATTTATGAATAGGTCCATTTGCATGCTAAGTTGACGGTTAATTTTATGAGTTAACGACCGTCAACAAACTCCCCACACTTGTCTTTTACTCGTCTCGAGGAAAAGGATGGATTACTTTTAAGCATAGCCTCAAACCAAGACATCAACATTAGATTATCCTCGATCATACCTGCACTGCGGGATTCAAAAGTGTCTACCATTGAACTTTGGGGAGTTGAAAGATGGAACAGCACGAAGTAGAGATCCTTCTTCTATCAATCCTGTTACTCGGAGGTTTTATAATATTTTTGCAAAGAAAAACTTAGCTTACCCTTCTCCATCATGTAGCACACTCGAATCACTCTTTATATGTGGTATTTGTGGAACTCACCATTATGTATAGAGCACTCAAATCTCTCAATGTATGTGGTATTTTTGGAACTCACTTGAGGCATGTAGAAGGGTATGCCTCCTATTCTACTAAGGCTTATATGGAGTTTAAGGTATTTCAAGGAATAGCATTTTTACCGTGTATATTGATTAGTCAAAAAAAACGGGAACCAAGGAGAGGGGGACCTTACTCTAGATCAAGTGTGTGCAAGTGTGTGGAATATTTGGTGGCTAAATTTATGATAATGATGCTCCTTCCCTCTCTTGCACACTCTTCTCTTGAACATTGCTTTGCTGATCTTTTCTTTCTTTGAACTTCCTTCTCTTGCGATCAGAATCCCTAATTCATTCAAGAATTCATTATTCAGAGGTAGCCATCAGCAAAGCCAGGGTTTAGAGAGATCTCTCCACCAGAGAATTAGAATAGCTACTCTAGTTCTTCAAGTTCTACATAGGTTTAGACTAGATAGAGGAAGAATCGGGCGCCTGTGCTCGGAATTCCGGATCTTCATCATAAAGAATTTGGTATTATCTTGTATCTATTCTTGTGACTTTATTCTAATATCATTATGTTTCTATTTATTATGTTCCTAGTTTATTCTAGTTCTACATTTGATATGGTTATGATTGATAATAAGTTTATGTATATGTTTGCAAAGCGCTTAGCTCTCTTCGCGGGAGGGTTAGGTGGTAGATTTCATGTGAGCATGGTGCTTAGATGCCGTTTACCCGCAAATGCACCCTATTGGCCGGGTCGTGTGGTAGATCGCGGAAGTGACACGGTTCCGTTGAGTCCTTTGTATTCCATCCCCGTTGGTAGGTCTAGCGAACCAAAGTTGCGTAGTAAGTCCCGCTATGTCTTGGCTTGTTATAGCAATGATCCTTATACATAGATGAAGAGTCTTTTGTGCTATATGTGATAGTGTAGCGTTGGAGTAGATGAATGACTTAGTAGATTAGAACCTACATAGGATTTTTATTTCTTGCACTAATCAGATGTCAACCTACCTTTTGTTGAGTAGTCTATATCTAATCTCTGTGTGATTTATACCCTGAGCTTTATACATTATATTCCCTTATTTATCATGGTTTACTCCTCTGCCAAAGTATGTGACAGTGCAATCAATCACTCATAAGTAGTCATGTTTAGCAAGTTCATCTCATTGTTTAAGTCCTTAGTTCTTTCCCTTGAGCTAAATATAAATTACGATATCTGAAATACTTCCCGGTGAAGTGCTACGATGGTGTATTATCTGTTCGCTTACGGATCCCATATTTTCTTTACTAGAGGAGCAGTTTCTATACCAACACTTCTGGCGCCATGCTAGGGATGACAACTTAGCGTGAGTGGTGTTAGAAGTGTCAACAGTGAGTTTTCCTGAAGTTTCTCATGTAAGTTTTTTAATAAGGCAACAATGCGCAAATGCATTAAACGACAATAATGTACTCTTTCTCCATATTTTTCCCAATGGGTTTTTTTTGGAGTTTTAATGAGGCATGTATTTGTCATGGTATTCGCCTAAGGGGGAGTGTTAAGAATTTCTCATTAGAGAAATTTATGGGCTCATACCATATGAGTCTTAGCGGCTACCATATATGCCCTGTAGGCTATGTCTATATAAAGGGACTACATGTACATCTATAATGACTAATGAAGAGATTACTCCCCTCATATATATCTGTGTTCTTGTGTCTTATTCTTGGTATTGGGCAAGGGAGACGGGATCTATCTACAACTTCTACGCGCCTCTCTCTTGAGATCGGGAACGGAAATGGATTTGGCGATCCGTAAATAGGCTAATTCTTAACAGTTTTTTCCATCTTATTCGTCTAATAAAATTAGGCGACGAATCTTTCGTCGTCCCTTTCAAAAAAAATCTTGCTGCACATGAATGTAGCATTAAATGTAGACGAAAAATAAAACTAATTACACAATTTGGCTAGAAATCGCGAGATGAATCTTTTTAGTCTAATTAGTCCATGATTGAACACTAATTACCAAATAAAACGAAAGTGCTACAGTAGTCAAGCCCAAAATTTTTCACGAACTAAACACCCCCTCCCACTGTTCAGAAATGGCTCATTTTTTTAGCGAGGGAAGTACGAAGCAGCACAAGGTTATAGTTAAATTGTAATTTCTCTAGATATTTCAAAGTTTTTCTTTTTTATGGATATTTTAGTCTTGATCATATGTACGTTTAATCATTAGCAAAGTAAACTACTCACTCTCTTTTCTTTTCTTTTCTTTTCTTTTTTGTAAAAAAAACTCAAAAGGGTGTTTTAGATATGTTTTTTTTTAAAAAAACAAAGGCTAGTGTACATGATGGACAAAAAGACACAAAACGACCTCTAAAATGTAGGACTACTCTATGCTCTAATAAATTGTAAATTATTCTAAAAGTATAATCTAGCTTTCATTCTAATTAAAGGAAAAACTTTACTTTTCCTCCCCAATTTTCATAAAAGTCCGTTTTTTCCTCCCTCAACCCTAAAACTGACAAACAACCTCCCTCAACTATTCAAACCATGCATCTTACCTCCTTGGAGTAGATTTGAAGGCGGTTTTGCTATAGTAAATGGCGGTTTACTACATTAAATGGTGTTTTGCTACAGTGCCATCATTTTTGTCTTTTATTTTTTATTTCGGCTGAATCTTTGAAAAATCATAGTAAATCATAGAAAAAAATCATAAAATGGAAAATCTAATTTTATTGCACTCCACATGAGTAAATCTATATAGTGAATATATAATATGGTGTGCTTTAGTACAAAGTTTTTGTTATGAAGGTTTATCTTTTTCTTTTTTATTTATTTGGCTAAGTCTTTGAAAAATCATAGTAAATCACATAAAAACCATAAAATAGAAAAATCTAATTTTGTTGGACTCCACACGAGTAGATCTACACCGTGAACATATAATATGGTATGCTTTAGTCTAACAAAATAATTATAGAAGTTGTAGCTATGAATTATTGCAACTAATTACAGAAAAGCATAGATCTAAAGCTACAACAAAAATTATGTACTAAAACATACCATATTATATATTCAATGTATAGATATGCTCATGTGGAGTCTAACAGAATTGGATTTTTCATTTTATGATTTTCTGTAATTTACAATGATTTTTCAAAGAATCAACTGAAATAAATAAAAAGAAAAAATGCAAAACCTTCATAGCAAAAACTTTGTACTAAAGCATACATATTATATGTTCACTGTGTAGATCTACTCATTTAGAGTGCAACAAAATTAGATTTTCCATTTTATGATTTTTCTGTGATTTACTTAGATTTTTTAAAGATTCAGTGGAAATAAATAAAGAAGAAAAAAAGACAAAAACGCTTGCACTGTAGCAAACCGCTGTTTACTGTAGCATACCCGTCTTCAAAACCGTTCTAGGGAGGTAAGATGCATGGTTTAAATAGTTGAGCGAGGTGGTTTGTCTGGTTTTGGGATTGAGGGAGAAAAGGTGGACTTTCGTGAAAGTTGGAGGAGGAAAAATAAACTTTTTCCCTAATTAAGACCATGTTTGGCACAGCTCACAACAGCTTCATGAGCTATTGTGAGTTGTTTTATTTGCTAAACACTGTTTTTCAAAACAGCTTCACGTATGAAGCTATTTTTCTTCCCCTCTCACAAAGACATGAGTTGGTATGAAGCTGAAAAAAGTAGCTTATTATAGCTCTCTCACTTATTTCTCACTCCCATCCATGTATAAAGTTCTTGGTGAAACTGTTTTGCCAAACAATTTTTCTAAAATAGTTTAGCTACATCTAAAAAGTTAGTTATGAAGTTATTTTCTAAAAAAAATAGCTTTACTAGTGAAGTTGAGCTGTGCCAAACAAGCCCTAAAAGAGACAAGTCGGACTGTTCTAATGGCACTGGCACTGTCTGACTAGCTGTGGACTTTTTTCGTCTCAGCCCACGGCCTGCGCAAATGTTATCTGGGCCTCCAGCACCACCAAGTCCCCTATGGCCCTATCCCAAGACTAGGAAGCAGGAAGCTTCCACTGAAATATTTATTATCCTCAGTTCGATTAAAGAAACACCCAGTTGGCATAAAAAAAAAAAGAACACCCAGTTAACCATCCTTGCTCTGCAATGCACTGCAAGGTCGTACCTTGGTCAACAAGCACAAACAACTTGGCATGTGCCCATCCATGGCCATGGCAGCCACACTCTTCACAATATTTTTTTTAGCTATCTTCAGTTCAGAGTAACAAGTTTGGCTTGGACACTGCATAGTGCACATGCAGTATAAGGCCCCGTTTACTTCCAAATTTTTTTCCAAAAAAGTGCAACAGTACTCGTCACATCAAATCTTACAATACATGCATGGAGCATTAAATATAGACGAAAATAAAAACTAATTGTACAGTTTAGCTATAAATCGCGAGACGAACGTTTTGAGCCTAGTTAGGCCATGATAGAAAATTGCTAAACAAAAATAAAAATGCTACAGTAGAAAATTTTGCAAATTTCAGGAAACTAAACGGGGCCTATATATATAGCTCCTCACCACTCCATCAAATGTCAACAGCAGAAGCTACAAAGTCAACAGCTAATCGGCTATGGCAACGGTTTCCCCCGACGACGACGACCTGCAAGCTAGCCCACTCTCCCTGCTGCTCGTCCTGCTCCCCGTCCTCTACATCTCCTACCACCTCATCAAGCGAGCCCTGACGCCGACCAAGAAGACGAAGAAGCCCACCACACATGGCCTCAGATCGCACCCGCTGCTGGGCCACCTCCCGGCGTTCCTCAAGAACCACCACCGCTTCCTCGTCCTCGACTGGTCCACGGAGCTCATCGTCGCCAGCCCGGACCACCGGATGGGGTTCTGGATCCTCGGGATGCGGACAGGCATCGTGACGGGGAACCCCGCCGACGTGGAGCACGTCCTGTGGACACACTTCGCCAAGTACCCCAAGGGCGGCCGCGCAACCGCCATGCTCCGCGACTTCCTCGGCCATGGCCTCTTCATTCTTCAACTCCGACGGCAAGCAGTGGCTCTGGCAGCGCAAGAACGCCAGCCATGAGTTCAACAGCCGATCCTTGCGAAGGTTCGTCGTCGACGTCGTCCGCGACGAGGTCGCCTGCAGGCTGCTCCCTCTGCTTCGGCGCGCCACGGACGGCGACGACCGCCGCTTCGTCCTTGACCTGCAGGACGTGCTGGAGCACTTCGCGTTCGACACCATCTGCATGGCCGCGTTCGGGCACGACCCCTGCTGCCTCTGCCTCGCCGATGGCGGCGGCGGGGCCGGGGTCTGCTGGGCTGACGACGCCAAATCCGAGTTCACGCGTGCATTCGGCGAGGTGCAGGACCTCATCATCAGCCGGTCGAGGTCTCGTGGAAGGTCAAGACGTGGCTCAACGTCGGCAGCGAGCGGCTGCTCAAGAAGGCCATCGCGGACGTGCACGCGTTCGCCATGGGCATCGTCCGCGCCCGGCGCCAGAGCGCGAGTGCGTCGGCCGACCAGAGCCAGAGAGACGACGTCCTGTCGCGGTTCGTGGCGAGCGCTGAGCACAGCGATGAGGCGCTGAGGGACATCGTGCTCAGCTTCCTCATCGCCGGCCGCCAGACCACGTCGTCGGTGCTGACGTGGTTCTTCTGGCTCCTGTCGTCGTGGCCGGCCGTGTTGGCGCGCATCCTCGCCGAGGTCCGCGTGGCGCGAGTGGCGTCGACGGGCACGCGCCCCGGCGAGCCGCTCGGCTTCGACGCGCTGCGCGGCATGCACTACCTGCAAGCCGCGCTCACCGAGTCCATGCGGCTGTACCCGCCAGCGCCGCTGGACTCGCAGTCGTGCGCCGCCGACGACACGCTGCCCCACGGCACGCGCGTCGGCAAGGGCTGGTCCGTCACCTACAGCGCCTACGCCATGGGCCGGCTCAGGCCGCAGCGGTGGCTCGGCGATGGCGGGGAGTTCCGGCCGGAGAGCCCGTTCCGGTACACCGTGTTCCATGCGGGCCCCAGGATGTGCCTCGGAAAGGAGATGCGTTCGTGCTGGAGGCCCCAGGATGTGTTCCATCGTCGCTAGCGTGCTGGAGGAGTTCGTGGTCGACGTCAGGAAGGAGGTCGCCGGCTGCGCCGGCGTGCCGGAGCATGTGCTCTCCGTGACGCTCAGGATGAAAGGGGGCTTGCCGGTGCAGGTGAGAAGGGAGGTGGCTGGAAGTGCTGAATGACGATCACGGCGTCGATCGGTCTCATCTCATACTACACTTTTGTTCAGGCGACATGTATTTGCACTACTAGGGTCCACAAATCCTGAAGCAATATCGACGGAGCACATGTTGAATGGATAAAAAATTTCAGGCGACTGACACATAGGAAGAGTGTGTAAATATATGTTGTTCTTTTTTTTTCGGCTGTCTACATCTATTTTTGGAGTTTCATTTTGCGATTGTAAAGCTAAATAAATTTAGTCAATAAAACGAGTGCTTGACTACTACTTTCTTTTTTATATATAGAGAGACTTACTAGACTGTGTGCTATTTTAGGAAGGGTAACGGCATAAATCTTTTTTTTTTTTGGGGGGGAAAGCCGGAGCTTCATATATTAACTGGTAACAAATTACAATCCTCGTTCAGCATATCCCTAATCCCCGGTGGGGTTATAAGCCACTCCTCCACCTGATGGTCTTGGGATACCCGACGTGCACACTCATAAGCTATCTTATTACAAGCACGACTAATGAAACATAAATTAAAATCATCGAAACTCCGGCTAAGGGACTCCATCTGTCGAAGGTAGGCATCGACTTCAGACTTCTGGCTTGTGCGTTGAAGCCACAGGTTCACCAGAACTTGGCAGTCTGTCTCCATCTGCAACTGACGTATGCCTCGCTCTGCTGCCAGGCTCATGCCATCGCAGCAAGCAAGGGCTTCAGCCGCCAAGGGGCTCAGGCAGTGTTCATGCCAGATAGCTTTACCACCGCCTGATCGGCCTTCAGCATCTCTTAGAATCATTCCTGTGGCGGCTGCACCAATTCCACCAAAGAAAGCAGCGTCCACATTGCATTTCACCCATCCTGGAGGTGGACGCTGCCAGGTAGGAGCTCTTCTAGTTGGCACCTCGTTCTTCTCTGGATGGATGATCTGCCAAAGATCGAAAGCGGTGTCAATTGCCCACTGTACTGTAATCTGAACAGGCAACATTTGGTCCCCGTGTTTCCTCTTATTTCTCGACGTCCAGACCGCCCACATGCCACAGAGGACGATCGCTGCATCCTTTGGCTTGATGATCTCAGGATCGATCAGATCTCTAGCCCAGGTGGAAGGGTGCAGCTGCGGCACCTTAACCCCAGACATCCGCTTCACCTGATCCCAAAAGGCCCTCGCCACCGTGCAGTCCAGAAGTGCATGTTTGATCGATTCTGAATCAGCTCCACATACCTCGCAGTTAGGGACCGGTTCGACATGACGATGATGCAACACTCCTTTGGTTGGGACAAAACCATTGACAACCTTCCACCAGAACACTCTAATTTTTGGTGGGACTGATAGTTTCCAGATTCTGCTCCAGGTAGGGTCACCAGATGTTGACGCCATGGCCACCTCTCTGTCTTGGTGCTGGTCATCATAGAGTCGTCGGTAAGCTGACCGAACTGTGTACAATCCATGACGCTCCAAATCCCACGCCCAAGTGTCATCACCAGCACCACGAATCGGGGTACTCAGGATAGCATGAGCGTCCACCTTCTCGAAGACGGTGTTTATCAGCTCAGCATTCCATGACCCACTCGGTGTCAGTAATTCCTCCACCATCTGTATTTGAGGATTGGCCGGCACCACGATCGGCTTGCCTCCAAAGTGGTTTGGAATCCACCTGTCTTGCCAAATCCTGGTTGTAGAACCATTACCAATCCTTTTGATGAGGCCTTTCTGCAAGATATCCCTGCCTGCCAGAATTGCGCGCCAAGTTTGACTTGCATGCCTTTTCCTTGTGGCCGACAAGAACTCTGTATCATGAAAATAGCGTCCTTTGAGAACTCTAGCACACAGAGAATCAGGGTTGTCAATCAGCCTCCATCCCTGTTTGCCAAGCATCGCCAGATTGAACAGCCCCAAATCCTTAAACCCCATGCCTCCCATGGGTTTTGGTCTAGTGAGGAGATCCCACCTTTGCCAGTGAATCCTCTTACTGTTAGCTGATCCACCCCACCAGTAGTTGGAGATCACCGATCTCATTTTCTTGCAGGTTTGCTTAGGGAGGAGAAAACAGCTCATTGGATATGTTGGCACCGCCTGGGCAACCGACTGCAGGAGCACCTCTCTGCCCGCACCGCTGGCCTCCTTGCCACTCCACGCGCCAACCAAGTTCCTGACTTTAGTTGGCATATACTCGAAAGCACCATTTGTCGACCGGCCGAGAGCTGTTGGGAGGCCCAGATATTTTTCAGCTAAAGCCACGGTCTCGATATTCAGGCCAGCCCTCATCTCAGTTCTTGCTTCCTCCGTGCAGTTGGAACTGAAAAAAATTGCCGATTTATCCTTATTGACCAATTGACCGGAGCCTGAACTATAAGTATCAAGGATCATCTGCAGCCTTGTAGCACTTCTCTCCGAGAAGCTTCAGAAAAGATAATGCAGTCATCAGCGAACAGCAGATGTGAAATCCACGGAGCGTGAATTCCTACTCACACCTCTTGAAAGATGCACGGGACCAACCGAACGTAACAAGCTCGTCAGCCCTTGAGCATAGAAGGAACAGGTAGGGAGAGATCGGATCACCTTGTCCGATGCCTCTCGATGGTTTGAACGGTACTGAAAGTTGGCCATTCATTCTTACTGAGAAGGACACCGATGTGACACACCTCATCACTGTATCCACGAATCCATCAGCAAAACCCAGTCTTGTCATGATTCCTCTAAGGTAATTCCATTCAACACGATCATAGGCCTTCGCCATATCTAGTTTTACTGCACAGGCCCCGGATTTGCCTTTCTTTCTTTTGAGATAGTGGGTGCATTCGTATGCCACAAGGACATTATCCGTGATGAGGCGTCCGGGCACAAAAGCACTTTGTTCTGGAGATACAATTTCATCCAGCATACTTCTCATTCGGTTTGCTAGAACCTTTGAACACAGTTTGTAGATGACATTGCACGGGGATATCGGCCTGAAGTTCTTGAGATCTTGCGGGTGCTTGATCTTAGGAATCAGGACAATTGTCGTCTGGTTCATCTCCCGTGGTAGGTCACCTCCATTTAAAAAATCCACCACAGCGGTACTGACATTGTCCCCAATAGTGTCCCAGTGCTTCTGATAGAAACCAGCCGTGAAGCCATCCGGCCCTGGGGCTTTGCTAGCGCCCATCATGAAGAGTGCACGCTTCACTTCCTCAGCTGTTGTTGGCGGTCCTTAACCCAGATTTCTACCCGCCAACTATAGGTCATTATGGGGGAAATAAATATTTCATTGCACATATATCTTTACTATTGACCCAATTCCACATGTACTTGGAAGTTGTAACACTTTGCAGAAATATACATCAAGTGCATGGGATTGTGTGAAGAAATGCCTCTTTCGGAAAAGCGTAAAGCCGAGGGAGAGCAAATGACAAATCTAGACCAAACTAGGCCAAACCCTCTTACCAGAGTGCCGGAGATCCAACCATGGGTACAAATGTCCAAGATGGACCCATGAGGTGAAGGGCCAAAGTCTAGACCAATTCTATCTTGGGCTGCAGGACCATGTCTCAGTAATTTGGACGCCACGGATTCATACGAACTCCGATTTGGGCAAATGACCAGCCGATTCGAAGCCAGCTGAAAGGCCCACACACTGGTAGCGGAAGCAGGGGCCCAGCGGGCCCACATTGGGCGCGCGCGCTCCTGTCCTGGCGCCAAACGGGCCCAACTTCGGTCAGTCGGTCCATGACGGCAAGCTGAGGTCGGTTTCGGTGGTGATTCCTACATGGAAGGTGTGAAACCGCCTCTTTGAGGTCAGTTTGGTCCCTTCCATGTAGGGATGGATCTTTTCCAAAGAGCCCCCTCCACCTCACCTATAAAAGGAGGGCCATTCCCCCTCCTAGAGGGACACCAACACAAGAGCCTCTCTCCTCCACACTTGTACTATCTTTAGTAGTTTTAGGATGTAGTAGTAGGAGTTTGGCAAGAGCTTTGTAAGAGAGAGGCAAGGATCTCTAGAAGGAGAGCTTGGTATGAATACTTTGGAGAATCCTTCTATGTTCTTGTTCTCGTTCTATCAATATAGTTATGTTCTTGATTTAGAGCAAAGTTCTTATGACATATTGTTTACATATGAACTAGCATATAGTTCCTTTGTTACATTCTTGTCTTATAGAACTTTATGCTTAACCTATCATACTTGCATGTTTAGATCTAGAGCTAAGTTGAGGTGATGAGTTCTTTCTTAACTTAGTCTTGGTCAATGTTGGTTTGCGGGTTCGTCGTCCGTCCTCGTGGCGGATACTCTAGTAGAAGGACCCGGAGACGGGTAAGCCTTGAATTCACGCTAGAGTAGTAGCTATAGCATAGGCGTGGTGTCTAGGCTAGATGCTACCTTCGTTTGCCTCGTGCCCCATGGTTGAGGTGGTAGGCGGCGGAGTGGTGATGCCTGTCCGTCCCTTGTAATCCCCACGTTCGGGTTCGACGTAGAGCGTAGGCCGGCAACGCTTAGCGGACCAAGTGTTATCCGGTGCCGAAGTAGATCAACGGCGACTAGACTATTTTAACTTAGAACCTCGACCCTATTTAACAAATGTGCTTGGATGATTATCTGCTTTGTCTTGACATAGCTATGTAGGAATGCCTGCTCCGAGTCTAGGTTATTCTTTATCCTTTCTTTTCTCTTTATCCTTGAGATTGGCTTAAGTGTGTGTGTCATGTATCCAAATATAAATCCCTTTTACCCTTTGTTATGAATATTGGTCTATTATGCAATCATGTTATCTTGTCCATGTCCAAATTAGACTCTTTTATACCATGCCTTCCTTTGGGAAATTATAAATAACGATACCCGAATACTTCCGGGTGAAATGCTACAACGGTATTTCCGTGCGCTTGCGGACTTGTTCCGTGAATGCTACGAGAATACCTAGTGGTGTTTCTAGTGACATTGCCATGGACTTTGCAAACCTGGTGATGACGCTAAGAAACGCCAACAAGCATTTCTGGCGCCGTTGCCGGGGAAGGCGTTGGTTAAAAGAATTTATTAGGACATGTTCATGATAGCTTGCTTGTGTTGTAGCCTTTGCTCATAACGAAAAAAAAAATTAATTTTTTTTTCTTTATCGAAAAAAAAGATTTATAAAACTATTTTCAAAAAAAAATATAGTATTCATTAAAATCTTGGTTTGTTTTTAAATTTTTGCATGAAGCACGTTTCGGTTTGAAGTATGATTGTTGCAACATCATATCTTCATGGGCTCTTTAAATTAAGAATGGTGCTTAGGTTAAATTGCCTACTTTGATTGAACGACATGTTTGGTCCTTTGTTTCGAAATTGCTGCATGTGATCTTTGAATAATTATACCAAGCCAAAAAAAAAATTCTCCTTTTTTGGGGGCAAGTTGATTTGCCATGACGATGGAAGCCAATCATAGCTTCTGGCTATAAACTTCATCCTAGTTTTTGGCGGTCAAGCTTATGACCATAAAGCAAGCACTGCCGGGAGGTACCCCGGATTATTAAAAAAAAAAGAATCTCTTTCCTCTTACCAATAAGGCAAGGCAATGTTTTCAAGTTAGTATGCACCTTCGGGTATTCTTGGTCACTAACCATTTCAGGTGGAGATTAAGAAGAACAAGGGACATATGGTACGTGAAGACACAAGAGTCACATCAAATAAATGTTTGATGCCTTTGGTGATCCAGGTCTCTCCACACTGAACTTTCACACAAAAGTCTAAGTGTGGCGGAGGATGACGGAAGTCTATCCATAAGGCCATGTTGGTTAGAAAAGAAAAAAATATAGAGATGTTGGCTCTACCTTGCTTGAAAAAAGGGAATAAGAGAAAAATGAAACAAAAAGACAGAAGAAAAAAAGAATGCTAGAAAAAAGAGGAAAAAAGTTATGCAAAAAAAAAATGATGAAAGGAAAGAGTGTCGAAAAAAATCGTGTTTAAAAAAAAAGAAAGAAAAAAAAGAGAAATATAAAAAAAATGAAAAAAATGGGAGGAGAGAAGGAGAAGGGTGTCCCCACATAACCAAAGAGAAACGCCTTTGGGCTTCCCAACTCCATCCAACATTGCTTCGACAAGCAAGAAGGGCTCACCTCCAAGCCTTTGCTACAACTATCAAGACCCATGGCCCATACATGTTGAGCTATGTGGCCTGGTCTTGAGGTTCGCCTGGGCAAAGCCATCATGCCAACCGCAGCAACAACTTTGTCATTACATCCATAATGTTGCCGGTAAACAACTCTCAGGTATGCAAAGGTAATGTTCACCAACTCATTTACTCACTTTTGTCTCCATAGAAATAAAAGTCTTGCTTCTTTTGTTTATGGTTATACTTCAGTTTGGGTGCATTCTAATTAAATGAACCCATAGGCCATTTTGATTTAAGCATGGTGCTTAGATTAAAATAGCCTTCTTTAATCAAATTTTGACTTGGTGTTGAAATTTGATTAATGAACTTGGAGTTGTTATCATAAGCAATTTAAATAACTCATGTTGGAGACAAAACAAGGCATGATCTTTTTTGCCTTGTTTGAGTTTGAACAAAAGTTGGCTGAGCATTCTTTCAAAAAAAAAAAAAACTTTGGCTATTTTGTTCACCAGTGTAACACCTCATCTCTTTTGGATGAATCTTATCTATATCCTTTCATGCCTCCAATTCCTATGTTGTATGTTTTGGTTTGGAAGTGTTGGTTGTGCATCTTTTGAATTAAGCATGGCGCTTAGTTTGATTAAATGTACAATCATGCTTCCATAGGCTCTTTAATTTAAGCTTTATGCTTACATTAATGTGCCTACCTAGATCACATTAGACATGGTGTCTAGTTTGATCTTTGAACCAAAGCTGTCAGTATAGATTTTTGTTGGATCATATGGACTAACCAGTGCAGAGATTTATCAATTTCATGGGGTAGTCTTGGAGATGATAATGAGAGATGATCTTTTGTTTGGTGAACCTAAAAAAAAAGTCATAACATAATAATAAATAAAATAAACCTTTCAACCCCAAGTGTCTTGTCCTGTTATCTCGATGTTACCACAAGACAAGCTTGGGGGAAGGGATCTTCCTAGCATGCTCAAAGGAGGCCATGAACCGAGAATCGGGCCATAGCATGCACCAGCTAGCGGCATTCGAGGCTAATGGTAAGTAAAGAGCTAGCTTGGGGGAGGACCCCCACATGAGGTACCTACATCGCATATTGAAATTCCCGCAATCTTATTTTCTTTTTAGCATGTTTAAATTCAAGTTTCTTATCTTGCATTGAAAAAAAAAAATATTTTATATAATTCCACTCTATATATGTGCCATGAAATGTTTAGTTCCACCCATGTTGAAATGATTGGTTGCTCTGTTTTATGTCTCGTTTGTACTTGTCTAAAATAGAGTTTTCTCTAATATTTGGGTTTATCGGCTTTACATTATCATGCTCTAGAAACTTGAGTTAGTGGGTTGCATACAATTACTCTCATCTAGGTTATTGCGCGATATGATATAGTGACTTAGACCACAGCAATGAAACGTCCCTTTGAAAAAACCTAACGTCCGAGTCTTTGTTTCAAAAATTTTCAAAAGCAATAGTTTCTCAGTGATCGCGAAATACCCACCGAGCCATATGATTTATACGTAGAATAAGAACCTTCATACGCTGCTTGTTCGTATATTGAGTTCGGTCGGATTGTAACCGACGTGAGATTATGACTCTACTCCCATGATTGAGATTCACTTGCACCCACCAAATAAAAGCCAACTCTTACACTGAGAATTGCGCACAACATGCACCCTTCACCATCTGCCGACTCTTACACTGAGAGTTGCGCACCATTTTTTCCACCAAATAAAAATGCCGACCCTTACCCCGAGGATCGCGCACCCCTCTCATGTAGTTTGCAAAAAATTCTCCATGCATTGATTCATCATGACATCTCTCTCCACCTCATCCTATCCATCAATAAAGTTTTGGGCTATGTTCTTAGTCAAAAAAAAAAAAGAGAAAAAAAGAGTGAGAGAAAAGAAAGAGAGAAAAAAAAAAAAAGAAAAGAAGAAGAGAGATTTTTTTTTAGTTAGAAGATTTATCACTCTTATAGACAAACGGAAAAAGTCTTAGATCCCCGTTCAAAAAAAATATGAGAGAATAAATTTAGTTGTTGTTTGATAGCCCATCATTTCTTCATCTCATTCATCAATAAAAGAAAGTATGTCATGATGCATGGAGACCTAAAAATACCACAAAAAAAATTAGGAATCATTTTTCATTCCATCCACACACTTGCACATCTCAATCAAGGTGTATAGCTTAATCTCCGTAAGGTTCGGTCCTTGACCTTACAACATATGTGATACAAGTATGCCCACTTACATACCTACCCAAAACTCCACTCTCAGCTTTAGTGGTAGGAAGAAGGCAAAATGAAAATACCTTTGGTGAGGATACTATACACTTTTGAGCGATCGAGTGGGTCATTTGAGGAACTTGGTTTATTTATAAAAACTTACAAAAACCTCCGGACTGAAAGTTGATCTTGGGATGAATGAAAAGCACCGGTCTTTGGAACTGTTCTATTTTGCAATCGCCCAAGACTTGAGAAAATTAGAAGCCCCACTCCTTCAGGAATCATAGAGAGATACAATTACCGATTTATTCAAATAGCAGTAGAACGCTCTCTTTTAGCTTGTACACTTGAGATATAATCGGCATCGTAGCAACCCCTGATCAACAACCCAAAGCAAAGACTTGCTCGGGACGAGCAAGGGGTAAACTTGGGGGATCTTGTTGGCGGTCCTTAACTCAGATTTCTACCCGCCAACTATAGGTCATTATGGGGGAAATTAATATTTCATTGCACATATATCTTTACTATTGACCCAATTCCACATGTACTTGGAAGTTGTAACACTTTGCAGAAATATACATCAAGTGCATGGGATTGTGTGAAGAAATGCCTCTTTCGAAAAAGCGTAAAGCCAAGGAGGGAGAGCAAATGACAAATCTAGACCAAACTAGGCCAAACCCTCTTACCAGAGTGCCGGAGATCCAACCATGGGTACAAATGTCCAAGATGGACCCATGAGGTGAAGGGCCAAAGTCTAGACCAATTCTATCTTGGGCTGCAGGACCATGTCTCAGTAATTTGGACGCCACGGATTCATACGAACTCCGATTTGGGCAAATGACCAGCCGATTCGAAGCCAGCTGAAAGGCCCACACATTGGTGGCGGAAGCAGAGGCCCAGCGGGCCCACATTGGGCGCGCGCGCGCTCAAGGCGCGAGCGCGCCTGTCCTGGCGCCAAACGGGCCCAACTTCGGTCAGTCGGTCCATGACGGCAAGCTGAGGTCGGTTTCGGTGGTGATTCCTACATGGAAGGTGTGAAACCGTCTCTTTGAGGTCGGTTTGGTCCCTTCCATGTAGGGATGGATCTTTTCCAAAGAGCCCCCTCCACCTCACCTATAAAAGGAGGGCCATTCCCCCTCCTAGAGGGACACCAACACAAGAGCCTCTCTCCCTCCACATTTGTACTATCTTTAGTAGTTTTAGGATGTAGTAGTAGGAGTTTGGCAAGAGCTTTGTAAGAGAGAGGCAAGGATCTCTAGAAGGAGAGCTTGGTATGAATACTTTGGAGAATCCTTCTATGTTCTTGTTCTCCTTCTATCAATATAGTTATGTTCTTGATTTATAGCAAAGTTCTTATGACATATTGTTTACATATGAACTAGCATATAGTTCCTTTGTTACATTCTTGTCTTATAGAACTTTATGCTTAACCTATCATACTTGCATGTTTAGATCTAGAGCTAAGTTGAGGTGATGAGTTCTTTCTTAACTTAGTCTTGGTCAATGTTGGTTTGCGGGTTCGTCGTCCGTCCTCGTGGCGGATACTCTAGTAGAAGGACCCCGGAGACGGGTAAGCCTTGAATTCACGCTAGAGTAGTAGCTATAGCATAGGCGTGGTGTCTAGGCTAGATGCTACCTTCGTTTGCCTCGTGCCCCACGGTTGAGGTGGTAGGCGGCAGGTGGTGACAGCCCTGTCCGTCCCTTGTAATCCCCCACGTTCGGGTTCGACGTAGAGCCGTAGGCCGGCAACGCTTGGCAGACCAAGTGTTATCCGGTGCCCGAAGTAGATCAACAGCGACTAGACTATTTTAACTTAGAACCTCTGACCCTATTTAACAAATGTGCTTGGATGATTATCTGCTGTCTTGACATAGCTATGTAGGAATGCCTGCTCCAGAGTCTAGGTTATTCTTTATCCTTTCTTTTCTCTTTATCCTTGAGATTGGCTTAAGTGTGTGTGTCATGTATCCAAATATAAATCCCTTTTACCCTTTGTTATGAATATTGGTCTATTATGCAATCATGTTATCTTGTCCATGTCCAAATTAGACTCTTTTATACCATGCCTTCCTTTGGGAAATTATAAATAACGATACCCTGAATACTTCAGGGTGAAATGCTACAACGGTATTTCCGTGCGCTTGCGGACTTGTTCTGTGAATGCTACAGAATACCTAGTGGTGTTTCTAGTGACATTGCCATGGACTTTGCAAACCTGGTGATGACGCTAAGAAACGCCAACAGCTGTATATGGCCGGCTTAGTTCCTCGTTCATGCTGGTCGACACCTTAGTTGGTACGTGAGTAAGCACCAACTCCGGGTCTGAATCGACCTGTGCTCTGAACAGCTCCGAATAGAAGTCCACTGCTAGCATTTCGAGCTCTTCTTGCTTTGTAACCATCTCACCTAAAGAGTTCCTCAGAGCTGCGATCTGGTTTGTTCTCGCCCGCTCGCGCGCCTTGGCTTGAAATAGTTTCGTGTTACGATCACCATCTTTTAGCCAGGTTATGCGTGAACGTTGCTTCGCCATGATCTCTTCTCTGGCCAGCATTTCAGAGATCCTGGCCATTATGTCCTTCTCCCTCCGCGACGGTCCAGAGAAGAGGGAGTGTCTCCGAACCTCCTCTAGCTCCTGCCGCAAGCATTTCAGGTTTTCTTTGACAGAACCAAAAACTGATTTCTCCCATTCTTGGAAACAAGTTTTCATCCGGTTTAGCGACTGATTCAACTGTCCCATGTTCTGGACTGCTTGGCCATCATCCCAGCAGTCCTTCACCAGCTGACTGTACGTTGGATCACGAGTCCACATATTTTCATATCTGAACTGTCGTCTTTTCCTCCCCCTCCTTCTTCTGGTGCGATAGCACTCCATAACCAAGCAACAATGATCTGATTCAGTGGTCTGTACGTGCCAGACCTTGATGTTTCTGAAACGATCTAAGAACCCCTCATTTGCAAATGCCCTATCCAACCTGACTTTAATATTCTGATCTCCATGTTGTCTGTTATCCCAAGTATATGGAAGACCAAAAAACCCAAGTCAGTGAAAACACATAGGCTTACCGCATCTCGAAAGCCATCCATTTGTCTCTCGATCGCGTCACACCCCCAAACTGTTCTTGAGCGTCCAGGGTCTCATTGAAATCCCCGGCACACATCCACGGCACACCGCTCCGCTCAAGAAAACGAAGAAGCTCCCAGCTACGGTGTCGTAGCTCCCTCCTTGATTCACCATAGAAGCCGGTGAAACGCCACCTCTCCTCTTCAGTAACCGGATCCACCACCGTTACATCAATGTGAAGCTTGTCATATGTCTTTAACTTCACACACACCTCATCTGTCCGCAGGAGAGCGAGCCCTCCCCCGGCCAAAGCTCCCAACACCAACGCCATTGGGAAAACCCATGGTCAATCTCAACTTTTGCACATTATTTGAAAAGAATCTGGTCTCCGACAAGAAGACCATCACAGGGCTATGTAGCTGAATAAGGCTACGAACTTCTTGAACGCCTCGGGCCGCCCCTGCACTCGACGGTTCAGGCTTAAGATTTTCATTGTGCCCGGCGGGGCTGCCACTCGCAGCCGCCGCCGATCCTGCATTTTGTGGGTCGCCACGCTTTTGCTTATTCAACTTCTCTATCATGCTGCTGCCACTGCTTTTTTCATTATCATTTAGCTGGTTGACGTGGGCACTGACTCGACCAGCAAGAATTAGGGCACTAGAATCACCATCTGCAGGGATATTCAGATCTGGAGTTTTTGCGGCATCAGGCTGTGGCTTTTGCCTTGGTGCCGATTTCCTTTTCCGAGGCCCCGGGTCAGTTTCCATGGCTTGGAACCCCAGGCTCCGGTTTACCAATGTGTCACCCTCCCGTGGTTCAAAGGCAGCCCCAGACATCGTGTTTTTCACAGGGGACTGGATTTCTACTTCTTCAGAATCCTCAACATGGCTCTCTGAATGACGCGAATCATTTGCAGACCTCGAACTCATTCCTCCCGATTTGTTTGGATAGCTGGGCTGTCTGTAGCTTGACGAGGAGCCACTACCGAATGACTCGGCCGCTGCTGCTGCGAAGGATTGCATCTTTTTCTTCTTCTCTTCAGGGGCTCGGAGGTTGACATCATAAGGAAGTCTCCCATCCTCGCCTCGCGCAACCGGATTCAAGCACTCAACGTCGGAATGTCCCATTAAACCACAGTGGAAGCAGATGTATGGGAGTCGCTCGTACTGAGCTTGGAACCACCGCGGCTCAGCGTTCTTGTTCACACGGAGCAGGATCCCCCTCCGTATTGGTTTGTCAATTTGAATGGCCACACGCGCGCGCAAGAACGCACCACTTGCTTTGCCATCTTTGTCCACATCCATATGCAACACCTTCCCAATCATTTCCATGGCTCGAGACCCTCGATTTCGATTCATCCACCCAAGAGGGAGGTTTAAGATACGCACCCAGAGTGCCACACTATCGAAACGGACCTCGTCCGCCGTGAGTTTCTCATCGTACGCCTGCAAAAAAACCAAGTATTTTCCCACCATCCATGGCGATCCGGCTAGCACCCTCTCCATGTCACGACTGCTACCGAACTCCACCACAGACAGGTTGTCGTTCTTCTCACCAATGGCTCGAATCTTGAGGCCAACCGGGTTGCCCCACGCCCGCTTCATAGCCGATCGTACGGTGCTGACATGCACCGGTATCGGCGACAAAACTTTTCCGAACAGGGCGCATTCCAGGGGCGCCAGCGCTTCTTCTTCCTCATCGTCGCTGAATTCCAGCACGGCTACTTCCTCCTCCGTCAGCTTGAGCTTCTGGAGCAGATCCGATACATTAGGGTTAGAGGCTTGCTCCTTCCCTTTTGATCCGCCACTCCCGACGATGCCATGGCAAGTCGGCTTGGATGGCACAGCAAGGCGGCCTGCGATCGATGACGACGCAGCCGCAATTGTTCCCGGCCTAGAGAAAAACCTAGCGGCAAAACCCTAGCGGTGTATGTTGGGCGGCGGCGCCTGAACGGCTAACCGACGGTTTGCGGTGTCTGGAACACACTGCGATGGTGAGACCAGGGCGTGGACGCCGTGGCCACGGGCCGGCGGCGTTAGCTGATCACGATCGCCGGTGCTGTAACGGCATAAATCTTTTGACATGGCACGGAGCATGGCGCGGTGTAAAAATTTGTTGAGTCCCACCATATCTAGGATCTTAATTAACATGATGGGAACCACAGCACGAAACGTAAGCACGATTACAACATTTCTATGCAATTATCTAGTATTTACTGTCATACCTCTCCTATATTTCTTGAAAGGACTATGAAAATCGTCGAAACATTCCATGAAAATAGTGTCACGAGTGGATAGAGAAAACAAGTAAAGATATTTCAATGGTCGTGCTTGGACCATTATGGTGCGGAATCGGTCTGACCAAAGTCTCACCTCTAGAAACAAGAGGGGCAGGCCATACTAAAGCTTTTTATTACTCTCTCCATCGTAAATTGTAAGTCAATCTAAGAATTTTGAAAAGTCAAAGCATCTCAAATTGGACCAAATTTATACGATAATATAATAATATTTATGATGTCAACTAAGTATAATTAGATTCTTTATCAATTATATTTTTATTGTATACCTATTTGGTGTTATAAGTCTTTATAATTCTCTCTACAATTTTGATCAAACTTGAGATGCGTTGACTCTTCAAGATTCTTGAGATGACTTAATTTGGAATGAAGGGAGTATATTACACGGGAAACCAGCACAAAAATACATGTGGAGAGGAAACAATGCGAAGAAACTTACAACAAGTGATTTAGCAATTTTCAATTTCTGGGAAGTATATTTTTTTATTTGCTCTATCAAGAAAGAGCCCAGTTCGTGTTGAAACTAAGACAGTTACAGACGAAAACACATGTAAGGGGAAAAGAAAAACACGTTCCTAAATTTAACCGTCATCCATTTGTCGCCAAATATGTTGAGAATTCGCATGAATTCTCTGACAATATTTACTTATACATATGTATGAATATTCATTTATACAAATTTTTTTGGCAAAAGAATTAGGTATTTTGTTTAGGAAATCGGGAGGGGCAAGCCCTTTCTGGTTAATACTACCTCAATTCCAAATTATAAAGCATTTCAAAAATTTTAGAGAGTCAAAAGATCTCATGTTTAACCATATTTATACGATAAAATAATAACATTTATGATACCAACTAGGTATTATTTGATTCTTCATTAATAATATTTTCATAGTATGCCTATTTGATATCATAAATTTTTTGTAGTTTTCTTGATAATTTTAGTAAAGTTAAGATGCCTTAACTCTACAAGATTCTTTGGAATGTCTTATAATTTAGAATAAAAGATAAATAGTTTACAATAGGTATTCTTGAGAACCTGTAGCTTCGCCTCTGTAAAGTAGCACAGTTCAAATTCGTGGTAAAATACATGCTAATGTGACAAAATAGTACTCTCTTTATTTCAAATTATAGGATGTTTTCGATTCTCTCTCCCTACATTTTTACTACATATTTGGATATAATATATATGTGAATGTGTAACAAAAGTTACGCATTTAGAAAAAACAAAAGATCTTATAATTTGAAATGGAGAGAGTAGTCAATAGTGCGGTAGAACTAAAAACATGATAAATTTTACTTTTTGTTGGAAGATAAACAGGAATGACAGTTATAATGGCGTGGTCTTGTGAACGTGTGTTTTCGGACTTTTGCCAGCTTTCCCATTTATATACAGAGCCGCAGAGCATCATCAACATTTCTCCCCGTTGCTCCCCTGAGCAGGAGCCCAGTGCGGCAATGCCGGGCTGAAATGGTTGGAGACGACGCGCGAGTCGAGCAGCTCAATGGCCGGCGGCGCGGTGACGCACCGGGGCACCTTGTACTGGTTGACGGAGGCGCCACGCGCCACGGCCTGGTCCGCGAGCTCCTCGAAGGTGCCCGGCCGGACCACCCGGATCTCCAGCGGCCCGACGGAGCCGTCCGCCACCCGGCTCTGCCTGTACACCGAGCTCAGCGCCTCCTCCATCTCCAGGCAGCACCGGTCCAGCACGTCGCCGTCGACCACGCCGTCCGTGTACTCCTCCATCTCCTGCAGCTCCCAGTACACGACGTAGTGCCCCGGCACGGTCTCGGCGCACGCCTGGCAGGTGTAGTCCGCCACGGCGGCGCCGCACGGGCGGAGCAGCGCGGACGACGCGCGCTCCACCGCGCGCTGCAGCTCCACTTCGTCCGTCTTGTCCGACGCCACGGACAGCAGCGCGTCCCCACGGCGCACGAACCGGAACTGCGGCGCGGAGTAGGCGAACCCCGTCACGCGCAGCACGTCGCCGACGCGGTACCGGCCCAGCCCGGAGTACGTGGTCACCACCAGCTCGTACTCCCGCCCGGCCTCCACGCGGGCGAGCTCCACTAGCTGGCTCGCCGACGCCGGGCCGTCCGTGGGGAGGAACTCGAAGTAGGCCATGCTGGGGATGACGGTGTAGGACACCTCGGACGGGTCGCAGATCGGCCGGAGGTTGATGCCGAAGCTGCACTCCGAGGAGAAGTAGGCGGTGGTGACGATCGGCAGGCCGCCGCTGTAGTAGTCGAGCGCCGGGACGTAGTGCGCCATGGAGCCCGTGGCTACGACGTGGAGGTACTTGGTGTTTGGCCAGAGACGCGCGATGATGCCGGCCGCGTCGCCTCTGGAGCCCTCGGAACGGACCAGCTGCGCGAGCTCGGGGTCTGGGCGTCGGAGGACGCCGGCGAGCGCCTGGCGCACCGAGGGGTCGGTGACGCGGTCGGTGAGCGTGCCGGCGTCGATGTCCGCGGCGAGCTGCGCCCAGTTCCTGTGGAAGAAACGGATGGCGCGGAGGAGGCCCGAGGCGAACGCGGCGCCGACGCGCAGCACGGCGTGGCGGTAGCACAGGCCGCACAGCATCTGCGCGTACATGCTCTGGAACGTGTCCTCGCAGACGGTGGCCGCCGCCGGGCTCGTGAGGCCGCGCTCGGGGTTGTAGGGGAGCTTCCAGAAGCCGTCGCTCGTGAAGACTCTGGTGAGGATGGTGCGCGCAGGCAGGCCACCCGGCGTCGTCTCCGACTTGACGAAGAGGAAGTAGAGACCGCTCCCCTTGTCGAGCCCTGGCACGTACCTGCAAGCAAGCATCGTCGATCATGGCACTGCACGCACCATGACCATAGATAGCATCGACTACCTGTGCATGCTTACTGATTGACGACGGCCATGACGAGGCTGTGCAGTCGATAGTGGCGGTTGTGGTCGTCCTCCACGACGGGAATGAGCTTGCGCTCACCGCTGGAGGTGCCGGCGCTGGTGACGAACTCGGAGACGGGGTGGCCGGAGCCGGACAGGATGGGGGAGCGGTCGCCGTGGGCGATGCGCTGGATGTACGGCTTGAGGTCGTCGTATGTCACCATGGGGACCTTGGCCCGGAAGCTGGCGCGGTCGGCGGCGCCGCCCAGGCCCGCGAGGTACTCGGCGTCGGCGTTGCGGCCGAGGATCTCCGCCAGCACGCGCTCCTGCACGGCGCCCACGTCGGCGGTCACCTCCTCGATGAACCGGAGCTTGTCGACGTCCGTCTCCGCCATCACTGCTGCCGCTGGCTGGTTTCTCCCGGCTCCACGAACTGTTGTGGGTCCAACTCCAAGCGCAGGGCGATGGGCGGGTTTGCCCTCGCCAAGCCGCGCGGGCGCCGGTCGCCGACGGCCGCCACCGCGGAACACCGCGCGAGCGCGGGTCGCCGAGGGCCAGGGGGCGCGAGGCCGCTGCGGAAGCGAAACTGCCAACGCCAGCGTGGCCGCGGATGAAGCGCCGGCGCGGATTGTGTGGGTGGAGTGGAGGGCCGCGCGTGGGGATGAGGATAACGAAGTGAAAGCAGACGTAAAGGAGAGAGAAAACAGGGGAAGGCATTATGGATTTTTCACCGTTTATTTGTTTTGCCAATAGATCGAAGAAATTATTCAACGGCCACCGAAACAGTTTCGCTCTGCTAGCAGAGTTATTCTAGGACAGCTTCTCCCATAAAGCTGCGAATCATCATCTGACGTCGTGCACAAACTCGACAACGGCCACGTCCACGGCCACCTCGAGCACGACGGCAATGACAGTGAGCCGCCTGTTTGCCTCCTAGCCCTCTCTCCTGGTGATCTTTGAATCCCAGGGCATGTACAGTACGTGCTACGAACTCTAGCTTCTCCTACCACGGTGGCTGTCAGGGCGTGTACATGGCCGTGACCTTCTGCTCCTCGAACAACACCAACAGGTCGAACTGAGGACATGGAATTTTGCATATATTTCCGTGCTGATCGAGCTGTTTGTTTTCTCAAGTGCCACAAGATTAGAAGCTGGAGTTGGAAGTTGTTGGAGGTGTATTTTTTTAATTTTGCCAAAAAACTTAGATTTGAGGTTTGTTTTAGAACCTCTGAGACAATCTTAGTTTTCACGTGCAAGATTTATCATCTACTCTAGATGATACGATATTACGATTTCTTCGGTCTCTTCCTAAGTCAATTTCGGGCCATACCTTACGAGCAAAATATTTGAAATCACACTCATTAAATACATAAAAATAATACACTACGTTTCTGACTATGCGTTGGGGCCAGCATAAAGGTGATGGGTTTGGGTGATCCTGCCCCATGGACCACGATTGACTATGACCACCGCATTCCCGCTTTATTTTGGACTCACATACAAATCCCACTCATCATGTACAATCATTTCGCCTGTCGCTTATTGGAGCAATCCCAATGCACCACGCTGTCCATATGCCCCAAGCTCCACATCAGCGCTGAGCTTTCATGCCATTCATGCTGGTGGCTCTGCAGAGGTTTAGAGCAGCTTGCAGGGGCACCTAGAGCTCCATCTGACACGTTGTAGAAGCACTCAATCGTGCATGTGATGGCAGGGGAAGAAAGTTGAATACAATGCTTTATGGTAGGGGACCATCTGATTGAAACGACCATGAAAAGTGACGGATGTGTACTGTGGTAAAAACTGAAAGTGTTCTCCTACGTTGGGGCTCATTTAGCTTCATCTGGTCATTGTCTAGGTGGACTGCATCTTTTTCTCAGGGCTAACAAAAACAAATGTCAGGGTTGGGCATGCTCTTATCAGCTTGTGCATGGTGGTTCGCGTTACGTGTGTCAGTTTCTTTTTAAATAACTCAATCCTTCAAGTGCAAGCTGTAGTATAACTTAGCACAAAATCACATTATACAATACCACAGGCAAACAAACACGCCGCTATATCTAAAGACACACTCGAAGCTAAGAGGTACTTGTAGAACATCAGACGTTTCGAGCACGACACCACCATTATGGAGCATCCGCGCTTTCGTTGACCACCGCCGCAGCTCTGAGGTCGCAGGTGCCACCCCCGCTGTTGCTCCCCGACTTGCATCAAAGCTCCTTGACCGTGGGCGCCGTCCCTGCTGCTGCTCCCCAGCTCGCTTCGGCCGCATGTGCCGCTACCACACCCACGGTCTGACGTTTCTATGTTTTTCAATCTCCAACAATTTTTCTATATTTTATGTGCAATATAGAGAGTCATTCTAGATCTCTATTTTTTCTTAACGAGAAATCTATAATAAAGGATGTCTGTATTTAGATAACTAACTAAAAAATTCTATTGAAGGATGTTTTTTTATCAAAATTTCTATCCCTAACAAATCAGAAAGAATATAGAAAATCTTAGTTACTATATAATATACAAGATAGAGATAACCAGGCAGGCACAGAAATAACCATTTTAAAATAACTAGTAGTCGGTGTCACATGTACTAGGTACATACAAACATAGATAGGCGGCAGACGATATATGACATGCCAAAGGGTGTGGAGGGAAAATTAAAGCTAAGTACAGTACGGTGTCACCACTCACGCTACACCCAACCATTCTTCAGCAGCTGCGACTGCGACTGAAGCAGCTAGCGTCTAGCCTACCGGTGATCCCGGCGTGTGCGAGCATTGCCCAGAGGAGCGTGATCAGCTCCCCGCCTTGTGAAATGGCCTCCGCATGCGCTTCCAAGTTCTCCGATGGGGCGACGTACAGGATCATCTCCACCCAGAAGCGAGCCAGCTTCTCCCATCCCATGGCCGAGTCCTTCACCAGTTCCTCCGCGAGCCTCACGCCATTCCTAAGGACCTCATGGTTGGAGTCGTCTGCACTCAGCACTCGAATCACCAGCTGATCATACAGGTCTACTCCTCCCGGCAACTTGGCTAGGACACGGCCGGCATCTTTCTTCACCTGATTGTACAGTTTGCGGCACCATTCAGCATCGTCAGGGAGCAGCTCTGGGCGGCTGGTCATCAGGTAGGTACAGTAGCGCGACAGGTGAGTGGCAACAGTCTTGTGGTCGGACTCGGACGGCTGTTGGAGCTGGCTCGCCTCAAACACACTTGTGGCGATGTGCCAGACAAGTATGGTGTAGCCTGGTTGTTTGCCACTGCAACCATATCGTGAGAGAGGAACAGGAGATGACGGTGGTCGAATGCACTGCATCCAAATATAGATACACTTATAAAACAGTGCAAACAGTTGTATTTCATGCATTTTGGAAGGCAAACGAGAATATTTATATACATACGTCTTGAAATAAAATCAGAAAGGCAAATATCTATAGTAAGAAGATCGTACATACCCAGACAGCTCCATGGTCAACCTGGTCGGTGGTAAAGCTCTCTCCTTTGAGTGCTGCGAAGATGGCGGCCTTCACAGTGCCTTGTACCTCAACCTTCTTCGCTCTGCCTAGTGTAGTACGTAGGAGCCGGCGCAGAATTTAGAAGTGGGTTTGTCCTTCGGCGAAGCACAAGAATGGAGCACTGTTTCATCTTGTCGTCTCAATTGTTCACCAGCTTATTGCATTTGTGATACTTCAACAGGGAGCAAATGCATTTCTGCGGAAAACGGGATCGCTGCCAACGAGCTTGATTGACATGGTGGCCAATGAGGGCTATTTTAGTCCAGTTGGAACAGATGTAGGAAACAATCTCTTTCGCCTCTGCAAGCACGAGCACTGCAAAGGCTAGATATAACGGTACTATGTCGTAGTACAAACTCCCGAATCTAACCACCACTCGAAAACGTCCAAAAAAGGAGTATTCCTCCGGTAAAAAAAAAAAAAAAAGGAGTATTACTCCGGTCAAACAAAACAGGAGTATTATCTCTACAATCTTGCGTGTTCACCATATAACAGTTTATCTGGCCACGGTCTCCATAATTTAGTAATTCTAATGTCATGCCCACAAGGCCCACAACTAGATATAAACAGTAACAGATGCTCCAGAGTGACAGCGTGATGCCAAAGGCAAGAAGCAGAGGATGGGAATAGTAGATTGGCAGGGATGAAAAGTAATAATCATTGAGTGCCCATGTCGTCCTCATCCAACTCAAAACTCGGTCCAATGTCACCAGCAGCCTGTTTCCTTTTGCCCTGGCTGTATCTCCCAGTTGTTGGTTGGGCATTTCTTTTAAGCTGTAACCATGCGGCTGCTCCTCCACCTGCACTTTATTTTTTTTTTTTTTTTTTTTTTTTTTGAAAATGCGCTATTGCACGTGTTGCTTGAAGGGAAATCAGAGTTTGTTTACATGGCTTGTTGTGATCGTTGGCGAGGTGTCGTGGATCACCGCAAGCAAGCACACAAGAACATGAATCACCGGCTCGAACGGTGGAGCAATTACTCGATGTACAAACTAATAACTAATTGTGCGACTAAAGCGACGAGCCCGGCCGTTCAAGCCCGGCCCATTTCGTCAGACCTCGCCATGGACCGCTTCCCACGGCCGCGAGCGCCTAGCATGGGGACAATTGACGCATTGATTCCCGCCTGGAAGACGGTTGGATCACTGAACACTTCATGGAACTTGATGGTGACAGTGTCGTCCGGGGTATTAGCCGGCACATGATCAGGCCCAGCCCACCTGTTCAACATGACGCGCCGCGCCTGCCTCTCCGACTGAGGGTCACGGTAGGCCGACGATGACCCTCGCAGTCCGGGCGCGTGGCGGAGTCTTGATCAAAGGCTCCTCCAACGGCAGCGTCATGGAATCGATGAAGGCGGCCACAAAAGCCGTTGTGGGAGCAGCAGCAGTAGGCATAGGAGCCGTAGGCGGATCGGCAGCGGTAGTAGCCGGAGGTGGGTTGATGGAGAGTGCCCCAACGTCGGAGACGACAGCCGCATCCTCAACATCCATCCCCAGCGCCTCAGCATCCGCAAGGCTGAGCTGGGCCATACGTGGTGGCGAAAGGGCGTCCACCAGCATGACCTAGGGCGGACGCAGCACAGGAGGTGTCGCGACGGCAGCTCGTTCATTGAGCATCGGGTCCACCCAGGCGGTGGCCCGGCATCCTCGCGCAGCGCTGCCGTGAGTGGGTCAACAGGGGCATCGGCGCTGTTGGCGTAGACCGGGGCCACGATGAAGTCACAGGCGACTGCCTCAACCTCCACCGACATGGGGTCAAAGGCCCGATGCAGTAGCAACAGGTCTGCGTCAAGAGCGAAACAGACAATCCCCCGGGGCTCGCCGTCCACGGAGTGAGAAGTGCCGAGGTGGACCACATCCTCAGTGGCAACCGCCATAGGATCAGGGGGAGCGCAAAGAACAGCTCCCCAGGTAGGCACGTCACCCTGCGCAACAGACGGGGTGGAGCGCGCGAGGCGGCCTACCGTACTGGAGCTGGGGGATCGTAGTACACCCGTCATCAGTAAATGGGCAGGCGTGCGAGCCGATCTGAACTGTGCGACGAGGCATGAAGTCCGAAGACGGCACTCCAAGGGGCGGTGCACCCCCATCGCTGGGACCGGGCGCCTCCTTGCGCTGCGGACCCGGCCACGGGGACCGGGCGGAGGTAGCATCATACGAGTAGCTCGGCCGATGTCCAGCAGGAGACCGGCGGCGAGCCACGGCGTGGCGGGTACAAGGCCGTTCACGCCCCTGACAAGACGAAGGACGATGGTGTTTCCCGGAAGCCATGGGAACGATGGGAGGGAAGGGGCAGTTCACCATCCGGTGGCCTTCAAGTGCCACGGTTGAGGCACCTAGATCCGTAGACGCAATCGGTGTTGACGTGGTCCCTTCCTCCACCGTTGAAGCACTTGCCGACGAGATGCGGGGGACCGGCTTGGATTTCTTCTTTGACGGTGAGCGCCTCCGCCAACGCTTGTGGCTCGGGACCCGATGGAAACCGTCCGCACACAGGGCAGCAACGGCGCACGGGCGGTGGGTAACCGGGGAGGAGGGGCGCCCACCGGAATCGGCACGACGACGGCCGCCGTCTAGTGAAGGATGGCTGCGACAGGCAGTGGCCATGTAGCCCCCACCAGCGGGACGCTTCTTGCGGCATCGGCGGCGCGAGCAACGGCAGCGGCGGCCCTCCGTAGCCGCCACCATGCCCATCCCCTCAGCTGGAATGAAGCCCCCACCAGCGGGATTCCTCCTCTGGCGCCGGCGACGCGAGCGATGGCAGCGGCGGCGGCCCTCCGTAGCCACCGCCTTGCCCTTCCCCTCGGCTGGTGGAGGCGAGTCAGGAGCTTCGTCTCCAAAGAATCCCCGGAGTCGAAGAAGGAGATCATCTCCCCCCAATCGACCAACGAGCCTCCAGAAAGGGGGGCGGCAGCCCTGGCCGCGGCGAGCTCCGCACTACAGCAGGACGGGCAGGGGGTAGGGTGGACGGCGTGACGTAGTGAAAGGTCCTAATTGGCTAGAGGAGGGGTGAAAAGCTTATAAAAATTTCTTGCTAAGCACTAAATCAAAGGATAAAACTAAGCAATTAATTCTAGCAAGCCACCTAAGCTACGCAAGCCACCTAAACAATTCTAGCAAGAATGAGCTATGATCACTAATCACACCAACAAAGCTAGGTTGCTAATTTACTCCTAGATGATAAAACTAAGCAACTAATTCTACACAAGATATATTTAGCAAGGTAAATACAAGAGGAGGGATTGGATTGTTTTACCACCTATGTAGAGGAGATGAACCACTCAAAACAATCACGATCACAAACACAAGGATGAATCCTCGGCAATCAAGATAACACAAGATTTTTTACTGAGGTTCGCTTGCTTTCCGGCAAGCTAGTCCTCGTTGTGGCGTTACACCCACTTGGAGAAGTGCATGCTAAAATGGCATCACCTAGCCAACCCGTAGCCGGGCGCAACACTATCAACACAAGATGGGGATCCTCCAAGCCACGAGCAATCCACTAGAGTAGCCAATTGCGATCTCCCGCGAGAAAGGCTCAAGAACTCCTCACAAGTCACCGGCGTGGCCTCAAAAAGTCTCCAACTCGAGCTCAACACCGCCGCTGCTCTAAGCGTCTAGGGTGACGGGAATCACCCAAGAGTAATAAGAAATCCACAACAATCACGAAGGCACCAAATGCAACTCTAAAGCAAATGCACTTTAATCTCACTAAATCTCACAAGAATGTCATAATGATGCAACGAGATGAGTGGAAGGGAGTCTCTCTAGCTCAAAGGGTGCACAAGTGTGTTAGAATGGCCAAGAGGACCCTCCCATGGCTGGCCACCATCTATTTATAGAGGTGCCAACGAAATTCAACCGTTACCATTTCAAACAGCTCGCTCAGGGTCGTCGGATGCGCCAGACGCCAGGCGTCGGACGCGTCCGCGTTCAATCTCGTGCAGAGCCAACTAGCCGTTGGAGCCTCGAACGCTCGGACCCAGCGTCCGACGTTCTACCACACAACGTCTGATGCAGCGTCCGACGGCCACCCCAAATGCAGACTTCTCTGGACTGCGTCTGACGCTCTTCAGACGCGTCCGATGCTAGTCCTATGCAGCGTCCGACGAAGTCAAGAGGAAACTACTCGACACGAAGTCAGCTCTAGACGCTGACATCATGCATCTGACGATCAGACCTCGGACGCGTTCGATGCCAGCTCCGGCTTAGCTGCTCACCTACAATGGGTCGGACGCGGGGACTAGCATCCGACACTCTGCCATCCAGCGTCCGATGCTTGCAAAATAGCGAAAAACACTTCGTCAAAAATGACTCCTTTTCAAGAAACAAATTTGCCTTTAGGCCCATCTCTACCCTGCAAACTCCACCGCCTTTGCAAAGGTGCTAACACCACCAAGTGTATATCATCATGTGCTTGTGTGTTAGCATTTTCACAATCATTTTCAAAGGATTTTATCGAAGTCACTAGATCAAAGTGCATATGCTCAAGTATATGGACCTAGTGGCACTTGAACGTCAAGATAACCGTGACTTCCCCTCTTGATAGTACAACTATCTATCCTAAATGTGACCACACTCTCTATAGTGTCTCGATCACCAAACCGAAGAGCCCTATCAAGATATACCTTTGGCTTGATCTCCATGGACTCTCCTCGATACCTCGGAGCTCGATCATGACACCATGTACAACATGTCCATCACAATGCTCTTGCGGTCATCTCCATGCCACCATGCTCCTTCATCACATGTTGCTAATATATTCTACATACACTTAGTGAAATCATTAGCGACTAGGTGTGTCATCAATTAGCCAAAACCAAACAAGAGCTTTCACCTGGACAGCCAGCAGCGATGCGCCAGTGGACGTCGGGGCCGGGCGGCCGCCGGTGGGGTTGAGGGGCGGAGCTCCGCCCGCGCGAGTGGCCGAATCGTCGGCCTCCTGCCCGGCTGCCTCCGTGCGACAGGAGAGTCCGCGCCCGTACACGAGAAGGTCCCGGGGGTCGCAGATTCCGACGTCGGCGAGGTGATGGCGGAGCTCTTCGCCGGCGTCGCGAGGACCGGGTGTGGCCGCGGACCCGCCTGTGCATCGGACCGGCGGCGGTGGCCCGGCCCGCCCACGGTGCCAAACCCTACTCCGCTCCCCACCCGTGTAAGGTCCTAAATGGCTAGAGAGGGTTGAATAGCCTATTAAAATTCTAGTATATCATGATCTCTATGTCACACAAGGGCTATGTTGCTACTTTCTACACTAAAGAGCTAGCAAGAACAACTATTTCTACACAAGCAACACAAGATAACCTAGTTATGTAAGAACAAGGGAGGGGATGATGTTTCTTATACCGACGGTGAAGAGAAGATGTTGCCAATCACCAAGATGTTAATCAATCAATCAATATGGACAACACAATGAGAAAGAGGCCAATCACCAATGAAGACAAGAGACACAATGATTTGTTCACTCGGTGTTTGCTTGTGCACTGACAAGCTATGTCACCGGTTGTGTCGACCAACACCTAGATGGTTCCTCAATGTGACCCTCAAGTCACTTGCCCCTCAAGGCACGCCCCGCAAGGCACCACAAGACACCACTCTTAATAGAGTTGCTTTTGGCGCTCCGCCGAGGAAAGCATAAGAACCTCTCACAAATCAACCGGAGGTGGCCAAGAACATTCACCTTCTCTTGCCAATGCCTCCAACAACCTCTAAGCTGGCTAGGTGGTGTGCACTCACCAAGACTAACAAGAAATCACCAACCAACTGATCCCCAAGTGCCACTAGATGCAACCATACATGCAAATGCACTTGGAATCACTCAATCTTACTTCGGATTCGCAATCAAGCAAGAGAGATGAGTAGGAGGAATTTGCTCTAACTCACAAGAATGTCAAGAGTGTTAGAAAGTCGAGAGAGATGCCATGGAACCGGCCATCACCTATTTATAACACCCCTCAACCAAATAGAGCTGTTACCCCTTCACTGCGCTTTTCTCGGGACCGTCGGACGCGCCAGACGGTATAGCATCAGATGTGTCCGACGCATAAAACTTTTGCGCGCCAAAACTTCATGTTTAAAACTAGCCGTTAGACGTGGGCGTCGGACGTGTCCGAACCCTACCGTCGGACGCTGTGTCGGACGCACCGTCGGACGCTCCAACCAGCGTTCGACGCGTTCAACTGCGCGCACGCGCCACCAACGCCACAGCCTCCAGACACTGACGTCACTCGTCTGATGCAACACGTTCGAACACGTCCGGACGCAGCTCCACTCAGCACCTCACGACCGACAGCACGTCGGACGCAGCCCCAGTGTCCGACGCTCGGATCTGGCGGGTCGGACGCTTGCTAATTCAATAGAAACAAGCCGTCGACGATGCCATCTTCTCCACCTTTTCACATACATGCTAACCAACAAGAGTAACACCTTGTGACCGAGAATTAGCATGTTTTCACAAACATTTGCCTCCGGCGCAATAGAAAATAGCCATTTTATTTTCCCGAACCCATCTCTACTCTGCAAAATCCACCACTTTTGCAAATGTGCCAACACCACCAAGTGTTCTTCACCATGTGCTCGTGTGTTAGCTTTTTTACAATCATTTTCAAAGGATTTCCAATTAGCACACTAGATCTTAATGCATCAACATGTATGATCAACCTAGTGGCACTCATGAATCGAATTACCGAAGATCTCCTCTATTCCTAGTATCTGTGGATCTTGCCGCTCAGATCATGTAATACGATGTTTTCTACTCAGTTTGAGTTAAATATCATTGGACGATAATTGCATTTCTTTCTTCCTCCTCTCATTTATGTCAGAGATTAATGTATGCTACGAAGTTGATAGACTTCACAAATAACTAAAGTCACATATATTATTATATTGAAGGATAAATGATCAAACATATTTACGATTACACAATTTTGCTACAAAGCTGGTTTCATTTGCTTGCATTCGTTGATACAAGTCAAATTCCAGAGATCGTGAATCCCACAGAGCCATCACTGGCTAGCTTGGTTTTCTAGTGTATCCCGAATCTCATAGCATAATGGACGAAGGATAAGAGGGGTGATACGTCTGCACGGACACCCTGAAACATTCGGCCGCATGCGTGCTCGTGGTCGTGGATCCTGAGGACCTGAGCATATCTAACAAATACGTAGGACAAACAAAGCGGGATGCTACAGAATCGAAGTTGCTGATGATTGCTTGCTTGCCTGGCGCTTTGGGAGCATGCATGATGCCTGGCGCGCGTTGGGAGCATGCATGATGGGGTTGGTGGAGCACGCAGGGCCGATTCCTGCTGGTAAGTTGACAATGCATGGGCGCATGTGTGCTCGTGCCTCGTGGTCGTGGATCCTGAGCATATCTAACAAGATAGACGTAGGACAAACAAAGCGAGATGCTACAGAATCGAAGTTGCTGATGATTGCTTGCTTGCCATGCATGGCGCGCGTAGGGAGCATGCATGATGGGGTTGGTGCAGCACGCGGGGCCGCGCGTGCCGGGCTGCCGCCGCAGGCCGTGCCTTCCTCCCTTCCGGCCTAGCTTCCTGGATTCCTGCTGGTAAGTTGACAATGCATGGGCGCATGTGTGCTGGTGCCTCGTGGTCGTGGATCCTGAGCATATCTAACAAGATACGTAGGACAAACAAAGCGAGATGCCACAGAATCGAAGTTGCTGATGATTGCTTACTTGCCATGGCGCGCGTTGGGAGCATGCATGATGGGGTTGGTTGGGGCCGGACGGCAGGTGGAGGCCTGGAGCCTGGAGTGGAGCCTGAAGGGAGCAGAGCGGCACTGGGCGCGCGCGGCCTCGCTATATAGCCCCACACGCCTCGTGTCAAACCATCCAATCCAACCCTCCGGCAGCACAGGATCGAAAGGGCTGCACCAGCTAGCCGGCCGGCACATCGACTCAGCGTACGTCAGCGAGCGAGCGCGCGTGGGGAGGAACTAACCGATCGAAAGGCGGCGACGACCGACAAGTTAGCCGCCGGCCATGAGGATGCTGTTCCGTTGCTTCGTGGGCTCGGAGCCGGTGGCGGCGGCCGGGAGCAGCGGGAGCGAGAGCGGGGACGAGAAGAGGGCGGTGCGGCGGATGCGGAGCGCGACGGCGCGGCTGCGGTCGCTGTCGCTGGACGAGCTGCCGCGGGCGATGGCGTCGTCGGGCCTGCACGCCTTCACGGAGGCGGAGCTGAGCGCCGCGACGCGGGGCCTCTCCAGCAGCAACTTCATCGGCGAGGGCGGGTTCGGACCCGTCTACAAGGGATTCCTCGACGAGAGGCTCCGGCCCGGGGAGGTCGAGCCGCAGCACGTCGCCGTCAAGTACCTCGACGCCGACGGGCCGCAGGGCCACCGCGAGTGGCTGGTACGCACGCACGTCGTACGCCCTACACATGCATTGTGTTTTGGGTGGTGTGGACACGAACTGAGTACGATGGATGGATGTAGTTGCAGGCGGAGGTGGTGTACCTGGGGATGCTGAGGCATCCGCATCTGGTGAAGCTCATCGGGTACGGCTGCCAGGACGAGCAGAGGATGCTCGTGTACGAGTACATGGAGAGAGGAAGCCTCGAGCACCACCTCTTCAAGAGTAAGCTAGCTATCGTTACTTGCTACTACTCGGTGTGTGTACGTGTTCTTAGGTTCTGTTACACCTGACCTGCCGCCTAGCTGCCGGCTTACTGATCGATCCACGCTCACATGATGCAATGCAGATCTGCTGTCGACCTTGCCGTGGTTCACGCGGCTGAAGGTCGCTGTGGGCGCGGCAAAGGGGCTGGCGTTCCTGCGTGAGGCCGACACGCCTGTCATCTACCGCGACTTAAAGGCCTCCAACATCCTGCTCGACACCGTGAGTATCTCGTGTCGTGGCACATGAGAATTCTTCATTCTTCGTCTTCTCGTGACGACTTCGCCACCCTAGCAGCGGGGTGGGGCCTTTTTCGGGTAGACTGAAAGATGATCTTCTTTTCTGTGCATGGCGGCAGGACTACACGGCAAAGCTCTCGGACTTTGGCCTGGCCAGGGAGGGCCCACAGGGCGACGACACCCACGTCACCACTCGTGTCATGGGGACACACGGCTACGCCGCGCCCGAGTACATTCTCACCGGTACGTACGTACATTTCGTCACCAAGTACACGACGCACACCTGCCTACTGTACGTACACAATGCTCACGATTAACCAACCATGCAATGCAATGCAGGGCACCTGACGGCGAAGAGCGACGTGTACAGCTTCGGCGTGGTGCTGCTGGAGCTGCTGTCGGGGCGGCGCAGCGTGGACAAGCGGCGGCGCGGGCGGGAGCGGGACCTGGTGGACTGGGCGCGCCCGTACCTGCGCCACCCGGAGCGGGTGCACCGGGCGATGGACCCCGGCCTGGACGGCCGGTACTCCGCCAAGGCCGCGCATGAGGCCGCCACGCTCGCCTACCGCTGCCTGCACGGCGTGCCCAAGTCCCGCCCCACCATGCGCGACGTCGTCGGCGCGCTCGAGCCGCTGCTCGCCGTGTGCAGCGACGTGCCCGCGGGGCCCTTCGTGTACACGGTCCCGCCCGAGGACGACGGCGACAGCAAGGCCGCCGACGAGGGGGCAGGCCGCGCCGCCGCCAGGAACAAGTGCCTCAGGTCGGCCGTGCACGCGAGGCAACGGCGGTACGCGAGCTCCGTGGCGGGGCACGGGAGCTCCTCGCCCAAGCGGAGCAGGGACGGGGGAGCCTAGCTAGCTAGGTGCTTACGCTGTGGGCAACGTTGACGCGTGCGTACGTGTTAGCAGCTTGCGTATATTTGTTCGCTTCCCGACGAAATAGACTGTCGATCGCAAAAAAAAAAAAAGACGAAAAAGACTGTCAAATGTACCTAGTTTCAGTGTCAGCATCGTGTAACCCAAATTAATTTGTTCGTTGATTCATTTCCTTGGTAATCCAATGCTCCGGATTTTGGGAATAAGTTGTGCGTTGTTTCGCAGATTTTTAGAGATGCATTTGGGCAACTACATATAAATGGGTATGATAACTAGCATTGGCAGTATCTTTCAAAAAAAAAAATAGCATTGGAAGTTAACGGAGGGAATTGGAGTGTGGAAAATCGACTTTTAGCCTCAATCTATTGTTTGTTTCATGGATAAAAATAAGAGGGAATTAATTTTCCCTGCTCATTTTTAAAAGACCAAAATTGATATATTAGGATTTTTAATTGCATACTTTTTGTTTTTCGAAAAACTACCTTTATGAACTAGCAACGGAATCACATCAGAAAAACTGCTATCAAAATCATCTAGGATGTAAAAATAAACGGTTTTAAAAAAATGTTGACAAAACGGTTTTAAAATTCAAATAAAGGCATAAAAACCGAATATTATAGATAAAGGGTGAAAGCCAAATGACAAAAACGGTTTCCTTAATTAGATGCCATTACTAAGAATTTTTACCAATTTGCCTATAAAAAGAACTTCTACCAATTTATTTACATGCCATTGCACTATATATATAAGAGATATATACGACACAAGAAAATTATAATAAAATAGACATGTGCCATGACACCGAGAGTATCAGTACATGTGCAAGACAAAAAAAATGAATGACACATATTTAGTGGCTCATTGGCTCCGTACTAGTTTCACTTGATGTGAAATTGGGAATGGGATGGAGATTAGCTAGGACCACATCCAAACCTACTCATGCATGATGCACTACTACAGGAAGCATTTTTAAGGGTAGGTCTCAGGGGTTTTTAAGGGCGAGTATTCCAACCCCCCCTTGCCATGGGGCTTTTAAAAATCAGCCCACCGTAAGGGCGGTTGGGCCAACCCCTTACAAATACCATTTAAGGCGGCGATTGAATCACCAACCCCCTTACAAATGGCATTTGTAAGGGGTTAGTGAGTCAATCGCCCTTACAAATCATTTTCTAAAAACCGTGAAAAATACCAAAAAATAGCAAAATATTTTTTTAATTCAGGAAGGCCCCTTACAAAGTTTCATAACTTTTCGAGATCTAGAAACTTTATTTTGGGTGTTTTTCCATCCGAGGTCGTTTTCAAAAATTCAATTTTTAGTACTTCATTTTAAATGGTTGGCGTGCATTTGTAGGGGCGATTCAATATCCAAAGACACCATTTGTAAGGGCGGTTCAATGTCCAACCGCCCCTACAAATCGATTTGTTAGGGCGGTTGGATATTGAACCGTCCTTATAAATGGTGTCCATTTGTAAGGGCGGTTCAATATCCAACCGCACTTATAAATCGATTTGTAGGGGCAGTTGGTGATTGAACCGCCCCTGCATTTCGAGAACCATTTGTAGGGAGGTTTAATCATCAACTCCCTTTACAGTGAAACGGCCGTGGCTCTTACAAATTATTTTTGTAGTAGTGATGTATAGAAACTTATGGATAGGACGCAGACTCGTGACCTCTGGAGTGGAGGATGATTCGTATTGGACGTGGGAGCGTGAGTAGGGATCAAGATTATGTATATATATCACCGGATAGATAATGACATTAGATCAAAATTTCTGGTAGTGTCTTTGTGGATGTATATAGATTTGAGGATGTATTGTGCCATGTTTTAGTATAGACTCCCTCTTCCCTCAAGAAATATTGTTATGCGTTGGTACTATCATGATCAGGTGATACGCCGGGTGATTCTGTCACCTAAACCACGCATAAACTTTTATTTTTGGAAAGTCTTAATAGTTCAAGTACAAGCTATAATATCTGAACTTAAGCGCAAACTCACACTACATCACGTGCTATGGTGGCACGACAACTTGACCATTTGAAGCATCCACATGCCTGGGGCTGCAAAAACTAAGAAAAATCCCTGGCACGTTCGCAACCACGCTTATGGTATGGTAGGTCGCCGTATCTGTGTTGGACCAGCTTATTACTGGTTTTTCCTGCATGGGCTGATTTGTATCGACGAATGTGTGCAAAAAAAAAAAAAAAAAAAAAACACAGCGAAATAGGGCCAAAAATCACACAGGTTTGCGCAGACTGTGGGCTGAGGCGAGCAATGGGCCATATATATGGGCTAGGCTTCTGGGCTAGGACGATCGAGAGCCAAGAAAATTAGGCCGAGTAAAAAGAACATAGCCCAAGACACGACGCGCGAGTCGGGCATCTCGACGATGTCCACATGAGCGAGCTCCACGAGCTGGATCGCCGCCATGGCGTCGTCCGTTGGCAGGAACGGGAAGTGGGCCATGTTGGGTATGATGGTGTACGATGCCTCGGGCATGATGGTGTACGACGCCTCGGCCGGGTCGTCGTCGGCTCGTCGCCGGACATCAGCCGGAGGTTGAGGCCAAAGTAGCACTCCAAGGGCCCGTAGATGGTGGACACGACGGGCATGTTGCCGTCTTGCTAGTGTGTCGGTGGCAGTCCCTATAGGCATCGGGCGGTGCATTCTCATACAGAATCATGCACAGTGCTTCAGGTGGGTACTCACTACAGGTTCTGCCGCATTCAAGCCAACAAGCACGATGCAAACATGTACTCCGTGTACAAAATTATATACTTCATGCATATTATTACTACGGGACCAATTGCCACGCTATATGGTTCAGAATAAACGCAATTTGCGAGATCCAATTCTTTCATACCTCGTAGAGGATGCCAATTGTTCTACGTCACGTACCGCGTAGGGTAGTGGTTGGTAGACACATACCGCGTAGGGCGTTTGGCATTGTCGTAGACCTGCATGCTTGATGACGACGGTACATGTCGATGCAGTGCAGATCGGTTGGAAGTAGAGGAAGCAGATCCGCTCCGCTAACAACTCGGGGGCGTCGACGTCGTCGAAGTAGTCGCAGCAGGGACGTCGGCATGAACGGCGGCGTTGGTCGGTGGCGGCTTCAACGGCGATGTCGACGAAGAGCTTGTCGTGCTGATAACGTGTTATAAAACATGTTGCCAGTGGTTTGGACCTTCCCCTCTCCGTCTCTCATATAGTAGATGAAAGTAGAACAAGTAGACACAAGATAGGGAGATTATTCTTTATTTCTCTGAATATTGGTGATTACAACATAGAGCTCCCATGTATATATAGTCCTGCCAAGGTCTAAGAGTTTCGGTAAGAGCCCACAAACAAACGGACTAGGATTAAGATTCTTCCTTCTCCTTTCCTTCTAGGATAGAGTCTTTATGTTTTACAACAACCATATCTTGCTTGCTTGGTCCTAAAGTTTTGAGCCAGTCCACCAGGTCCCATATCCCACGGGCCCAACAAGAAAATAGGGGAAATTCAAAGGAGCATATGCCGTTGAAAGTTCAAGTCGTTCCTTCAACGATTCCGTCATATATACTGTACATACATGTAATCACATGATGGGTTGAGAAGGTCTCATCCTCTTTATAGAAGTTTCTTCCCCACAAAGTTCCATGCTCCCCTAAATTAGGCAGTCGACTAGCAAACACCATGCGTAGACTGCCATGGTCAAACCTCTGAGCAAGGTCATAGGCAAGGAACCTGCCATTTTCTTCCTTTTTTCATTCAGGAATCAGGACAGGAGCTTCGCCATTCAGTTAAGCAGCAAAGTCAGCTTTATTTCGATATTTACTTACGGATTAAGCATATGGGAGAGCATGATTAAGTTCAGTGGCTTTCTCGACCTTAATTACAATGTCACATGGCCCTGTATGGGTCGGAGTTTCGTTTCCCCGCTTGTGTGCTTGGCCTGGCCTGCAGGCCACAACAAAAGACGGTATCACTGTTTTTTACCCGAGACAGTAAAAACGACAAGGATGAAGGCTTTCACTGTCAGTCCAGATTTGAATAAACGGGCTCGGCCATCCATCCCAAATACATACACATAATACAGCTCGTATACGACAGCGAATTTGCTGACCGCAGAAAGGTCGCAGCAACGTGCGGCTTTGGCTTGAAACCAATGGCTACCAGCCGAGCAAAAAATTCCAGTTCAACCTTAGCCAATTTTCGCCGTTCAAAGAAGCACACTGTCACCAACAGCACTTCATCGTCAGCTGATGGTCGTCGCGTGAAGAAGAAGGCCCAGAAGAGTGAAGGACGAAACTGGCGGCCCAATCCTAATGTCTACGGCCCAGCCTGGTCCAGGTGAGATATTGGCCCTGCGTGGCCCAATCAGAGGGAAAGCCGAGCACGGCTCCTCTTGTATCGCGAGTTGCGTGTGAGAGAGACAGACTTGGTCATTTTGGTGAACCTCTCGCCGGTGGCGAAGGCGACGGCGGGCGACGGCGGTGCCGGAGTCCGAGACCTTGTTCTCATTTATCCATAATATACATCGTCGTAGTAGTGTCCGGGTAACATTGGTATCAGCCGCTTCCGATCCTCGGCTACCTTGATTTCGAATCCATCGGGCCGTGTCGCAAACGCTTCGGGTCGGAGATCGGGATCCTCGATCGACGGTGAGCTGCCGTTGCCGAGTCGATCTCGCCGTAATTCCCAAGCACGTGATCGGTTTGTGCTGAAATCGGGCTAGATCGGAACCCTAGTTCCCCAATTTCATCCCATCCCCACCAATTTTTTCCCCAATTTTCATCTCCACCACCAACCTCACCGCTCTGGCAAGCCACAGCTACGCTACTAGATTCCAGATGGCCGTCGTCACACAAGAGGAGCAGTACGGCAAGATTATGGCGCTATTCACGGAGAACTCCAATGATCTCCGCGCCATGAAGACAGAGTTCCTGACTTGGAAGCCCGACGTCGACAACCGCGTCAACGAGCTCGAAACAGTGGTGCTCGATCTCGGCGCCAAGATCGACAAGGTACTCTCCGCTGCTGGGATTCAAGCTACACCAGAAGATACGGAAGGACCTCCTGCTGGATCGGAAGAAGGCGAGGGTGTGACAGTCACCATCGCTTCGCCGTCCATGTCTGCAGTACTTCGCGAGAATCACTTCGCCTCGCCGAAGGAGAAGATGCCGAGCTCTGCCCATCAGGAGCTTCACCCCAACAAGGTGGCATCAGGGTCGTTAGACCACGGCGTGGGTGGCTTTGGGGCGGTATTCACCGTCGCCCCGGGTGTAGGGTCGAGATGGACTAGAGGGGGGTGAATAGTCCTTACTGAAAACTTACACACCGGCTAACCGAAACAAATGTGGAATTAAAACTATCGGTCTAGCCAAGACTAACCCCCACTAACTACAACTCTAGTAGCATCTTGTAAAAGATCCTAAACAAGAAGCAAGGTGCTAAACTAGCTAGTGCTCACCTAAACAATTCTAGCTTGCAAGGTCACACAAACCTAAGCAACTAGTACTTTGAGAAACCCGGGAGCACCTACACAAATCTAATGAGCAAAAGCACAAAGCCAAACCTAAGCTCACTAGATGCTCAAGGACAAGGCTACACAAGCCGAACCCAAGAGCACAATTTACTTAACTACACAAGCTAAGCAAAACACTTACACCACTTCTAGCTGCACAAGCAAGAAGGTGCTCAACTAGCTACACAAGAAAAAGAGCACAAGAGCCACTACTCAAGCTAAGCAAGAAAATAACAAATGTAAATAAAGCTTGAGCTTGAAGGGATGCAAACCACCGCGAAGAGTTGTCACACAGAGTCGCGGCGGTGGCAAATTACCGGGCGTAGAGACCAACCACCTGCAAACAAGCTCAAGGGAGGTCGAAGCCTCACACACAAGAACAAGGAGGTCGAAGCCTCGGCAATCACAAATCGACACACGATTTTTCCCCTGGTTCACTTGGTCGCCACCAATCTACGTCCAGTTGTGGCGATGCACCGACTTGGTGATGAGATGGCCGCTCGATTTGGCTCACTGCCAAAAACCCCTCCGGGGAGCCCCAACTCCAATCAACACAAGACCGGGATCCTCCAAGCCACGCTCAACTAGAGTAGCCAATTCGCGCACACGCGGGGAAGGCTCAAGAACCCCTCACAAATCCTCCTTCGGAGCACCGCACAATCTCCACGGGTACTGCAACGAAGTCTCTTGCCTCCAAGCCGTCTAGGAGGTGGCGACCTCCAAGAGTAACAAGCACACCGGCTTGCAACACGATCACCTAGTGCCACACGATGCAATCTCTCAAAGCAACGCACTAGAATCGATCTCTAACTCAAGTGGATGAACACTCTCAAACATGGATGAGTTAGAGGGCTCCCAAGCACTACCACACAAGCCACCAAGGCCCTAGTGTGCTCCGCAACTAGCCATGGCCGGCCAACACAAGTATATATAGGCTCCATCACGAAACTAGCCGTTGGGGTGCTCAGGATGCCAGATAACACGCGCAGGACGTGTCCGCCACTGCCCGCCGGACGCATCCGGTGCGGCGTTTTTGGCAAACGGCCGCCCGGGATACACACTCCGGACGCGTCCGCCACTGCCCGCCGGACGCGTCCGACGCTCTTCAGCCGCGCGCCACAGGTGACCGTTGCCTTCAAATGTTGCTGACGTCACACGTCCGTCGCCTGCGTCCGGCGCTCCCCGACGGACACGTCCGATAGTCCAGAGCCAGCGAGGAGCTCAACTCTGGAGCGAGTCCGGCGCTCGCCGGGCGCGCCTCCTCTGCGCCTCCTCTGCGTCCGGCGCAGAGCAATGCCCAGCCAGCCGCCCGAGCCAGTCCTCCATGCGCCAGACGCGTCCGGCCCGCCTGGCCGCATGTCCGGCCGCCACGTTCGGCGCCTTCTCCAAGGCGCTATCTTCGTCAACTTGTCGCCGACTTCACTCCGTCATCGATCCAAACCAAAACCTCTTGCCTTTGGGATGCCAACTCCAACAGATAGACCACATGTCTACACGAGTTAGCATATCTCTCATAGAAACAAGGCCAAGGGTTAGCTCTCTCAAACCGCCACTCGATCCTAGCATGTCATAATGTTAGATCGCTCAAGTGGCACTAGATGACCGGGATGCAAACAAGTTTGCCCCTCTTGATAGTACGGCTATCAATCCTAAATCCGGTCATCAACTTCTCTACACTCCTCATGACCGGTGAAATGAAATGCCCTATAGCATACCTTTGCCTTGCGCATTTCCATTTCCACCGTCTTCCACCGACGTGCCAATGCAACACATGCACCGACACGACCTCAAGATGATATGATCCACTTCATATTGTCATGCAACCTTCACGGTCCATCGATCTTGATCTCACTTGCTCTTCACCGCCTCATGGTCCATCGGAACGAAGTCTTGCCCGAGCTTCACCTCTCTAGGTCCATCGCTCCACTGCCTCGACTTGTCCTTCACACACCCTCCGGTGTCGAGCCAAGCCTCATCTCGATCTTCACCATCGGTCACATGACTCCATGTCATGTCACATATTCAATGAAGCTCCTTCATCTCACATTCACCTGTGGACTAAACCCCTGTGTATTCTCATGATCACACCATTAGTCCACCTAAGTTGTCACTCAATTATCAAAACCAAACAAGGGACCTTTCACGGGCCGACCCCCGGTGTTAGGTGCGATGATATCGAACCAATCTCCTAATCCGTATTACATGAAGCAAATACCTATTCATACTCCACAGTTCCTTTATCATCATGTCCATCCACCTATACCAAACCTAGAGTTACATACTTTTGATGGTACAAATCCTCGTCTATGGATTAGGCGTTGTGAGGTTTACTTTGATGTTTATTCAGTTGCTCTGTTAAGTGGGTTCGTTATGCCACCATGAAATTAGAAGGTTCAATTTGCTTTATGGTTTCAGACTGTCGAGTCCAAAGTCTTAGCTATGAGTTGGGAGCAGTTCATTCTAGTCGTGTGTAATAGGTTTGATAAGGAAGAGCATAATCATTTTCTGAGGCAATTCTTTCGTATCAAACAACTCAATAGTGTCCCTGAGTACTACCACCAGCTTTTATCTCATGATCCATCTTTCTCCCCATTTACAATAGCCCATAGATTCGTGGATGGACTTAAAAAGGAAATTCGTGCGGTTGTTATGGTTCACAATCCAAAAGATCTCGATTCGCCGTGTCCTTGGCCCTTTTGGGGAAGAAGCTATGCAAGATGGTTTTATTCCAAGGAAGAGTGATTCTAGCAACAAGAAAAGTTCAATGACAGTTTCAAGAACTCTCATAATCACTCAAGTTCAGTAAAGCCCCCCGATGACAAGAAAGTTCCCGATCATAACCATACCAAGTCTACTGATGATAAAGTTGCAGCACTCAAGAAGTACGGGAGAGCTAAAGGACTCTGTTTCAAATGTGGTGAGAAGTGGAGTCATCAACATACTTGTCCAACACAAGTCAGTCTACATGCTATGGAAGAACTTTGGGAGTGTTTGCCACCAATGGAAATGCAACAGCAATGTCCATCTGATACAGAATCGAGAACTTCATGCAAATCACATTGCAACCTATGCATGGTACTCAAGGCCTCAAGACATTACAGCTCGAGGTCACCTTCAAAGTAAAGAGGTATTCATGCTCAATGATTCAGGGAGCACTAACAGTTTTATCAGTGAAACTGTAGCTGCTGATGTGCCCAACTGGGACCCCTTACCTCACTGTTAAGGTACAAGTAGCTAATGGAGACAAACTCGTTGTACACACCACCGACCGACCAAATGTGGGGTTGTCGGGGCCATACTTTCTACACCACTTTGAAGATCATTCCACTGCAAGGCTATGATATTGTTCTTGGACTTGATTGGTTGAAGCATCACAGTCCCATGAATCACTACTAAAAAACCCCCCTTATATCTATGCTTTTTAAGACATTAGATACACTTTTATGCGTCTCTATAGGGATATAGGCACGCTTTACAAAAACGTGTTAGAAGCGTCTTCGTATGGACCGTGTCTGGCTTTGTAGAGACGATTTACATAAGTGTATCTATATGATGAATAGACGTTTCATAGATACGTTAAATGCATGTCTAAGCACATTGATACGCTTTTATAGATGCACATATAACTCATATCTATTACTGTAGTTACGTCGTATAGAAACGTTTTATAACGTGTGAAAGAACTTTAGAGACAATATTGTAGATATATTCACAATTTGTGTCTACTACTATAATCATGCTCTATAGTGACGCATTATTACGCATTAAACAATATAGAGACGATATAATAAGTGACACGAAAGATGACATGGCAGGTGATGTGGCAGCTGATGTGGAGTATGACACATTCTATAGTTACGCTTAAACACGTCTCAACAAAGGTAGAAACAATATTATAGCCACGTCTTTATTGTGTGTCTACATATATTGATACATTGCATAGTAACGTTATAGTGCCATGTATACATCTATAGGTTGTGTATAGAATAGAGACGTTATATCGTACGCGTAACGCAATTTGTGCCCGTGAATGCTGGATGAGGGTCTGATATGTGCATTATATTTAGATTCCGTTATACCAATCCCTGCATCGAATCTCTTAGTCTATTTCACATCAGCATCAGATTCTTGATCAGGAAGGGCATCCTTCTCTGGAACTGAGTCAAATCGATGCTCCCTGCAACAGCGCAAGTACTGAGCTAATAAACGAGTAAACAAATCAAACCCAACTCACGATATACAGAAGAAAGATTCAGACCCAATTGTTTAAAATAGAATGCTAAATACACATCGTATTCATACCTAGATGGCTTCAACAGGTTTATATTTTAATCTGCAGCCACTGCAGCCACCGATTAGTACGTCCAGACCTGAGAACTTGCATTCCGCCAGCCCTGTTGCCTGCAGACCGGCTGATTCCAAGCCTTCAACTGCAGCAGCGTGAGGACAATCCGTCGTGACGCCATCAGTAGGAGACTCACGAATTCGCGATCGTGAGTTTCTCTGGAAACTTAATCGACATGGACTTAAATATGGGTTTACATACCTAGGTTTGGGAGGGCCACAGGGCAACACGCGCCGCACCTGGTTGTGTCGACGAACCACCGCGGCCGGGTGCAGGAAGGGGCTGGTACCTAGGATGCACGCGTAGTCGCGGGAGAGCACCGCCTGCGTGGGAGGTTGGGGCCGCCATATCGCCTGTTCCACGGTAGCCGGAGGTGAGGAAGAAGATGCCGCCAGATCGCAGAGTCGACGACGGATCCGCGTGGCCACCGAGGTGGAGTTGTGGGGCCCCACCACCGGGTGGGAGGGAGAGGGCCGCCTTATCGATGAGGAAAGGGCCCGGGAGATGGAGCATGGATCGTGAACTCCTCATGTACGATCTCACAGAGACGAAGGGATCGAGAGGGATCTAGGAGAGTAGGAGACGGCCAGAAGGGCGGCGTTGCGTTGGATCTAGGCGACGGCCGGCGAGGCGCAAGGAAGGATTGCGGGAAGGCGAAACAATCTGAAGGGAGTCATGCATGCTCGCCGTCGTGCTTACCCACAAGGCCACAACAACCTATTGACTCGGGAAACCTGTTGACTCGGGAGGTTAATGCGGGGTGGGGTGGTTAATTGAGGCCATTTTTTTGTTCGCTAATCGCAAGGCACGCGGGAGCGGCAAAGTTTTGGCGGCAGGTGAAAATCTCTACACATGGCCTAGTGTGGGCAGCAAATTATTTTTCACCGCTTATTCTTTACGCAAGCGTGGGCGACAATTTTTTAAAATTTTTTGAAAAATGATTAACTCGTCTTAAACTTGTAAAACTGCATAATAAGAAAATCACATAGTAGTTATTAAAAATATTGGAAGGCTATAACCTACATCTACATGACATATAGGTCAAAAAAATACATGAAACCACCTACAATTTAAAATTCAAATTTAAATTATGAAATTTCAACAAACTATTTGACTATATTTGATTTTAATTGAAAAAATCATCAATAATAATGTTGTAGAGCTAATTGAGATCTATAATTTTTTGTTTTGGTCATTTCTCTATTCAACTTTTTCTAAAAGATTCAAAAATTTAACTTTTCAAATAACCGAAATCCGAACCAATTTTTGGGATACTAAAGACTTTGAATTAAAAAACTATCATGAACAAAGTTGGAAAACTCATAGAGATCTACAACTCTCATTTTTAGTCTATTTCAACAATTCAAAAGTGAGATTAGGACCTAAACTAGATACTTCTCTCACTTAGTCATATAACTATGTGATAGATGTATAAATTTGTGAATAACATACCGTACCACTTCGCTAAAATCATTTGAAACTTTTATACAATGATTATACACCAAAATCATATTATCATACAAGTTTATAGTTTTTTCTGACCAACTTAATATATTATTACATTTATTCTATGATGATTCAACAAATAATTATGAAAATAAGTAAATTTGGTCAAAAAATTTCAAATTGACACAACAACATGTTTTGAAGCATTTTTAATGAATTGGGACTATACTTCCTTCACAAATAGGTAGATCACTCGCTTAGACATATAACTGTGTGAGAGATGTATCAATTTTTGGACAACATGCAGCAAATGATTTCACATAAAAAAGTCATTCAGAACAAACTTATACAACTCATTGATATATACACATTTTGTATTGGTCATTTCACCATTGGACTTTGTAAGGTTGCTTCACGACGAGTCTTTTGTATTTAGTGGACAACATGCTATTAGGTGATGGGCTAATCTATGGGTCCAAATATAGGTGCTCAAAATTGTAGAAAAAGATTTTACATGAACACTGGAAAAAGAATAATTCAATTTGGAGTTTATATGGTTGAGATAAACTAGTTTGAAATTTTAGTCGGACATTGCTACTATTCTCATTGAACTTCACAAGCAGATAGTATGGAGTTATATTACTCCGTCTGTCCCAATGCAATTCTCGGTTGTCAATAAGTCAAACGAGTTCAACTTTGATCAAAATTATTATAAAGTGATAACAATTCTAATACAAAGTAATTATATTAAAAAGTGCTAAGAATTCTAATACAAAGTAGGTATCAATAGATTTATGATGAAATATATTTCATAAAAAATCTTTTTTACAAAGTAGGTGTCATAGTTGCATTCTTTTTTAATGGAGAGAGTACCTGCTGGGGATTATGCCATATAGAATTTAGTACAAAAATTAACAAAAATGCTAATGTAGTTTAGTTGTAGAGCTATAGGATTCTAAGCTCATGCTCACAAGTTCGATACCCATATGCTTTTCTACATTTTTTTTACATCTTTTGTTGACACAGTATATATTTAGAACGGGGCTACTTTGCATGGAGATCACGTGGCAGGTGGGGCTGGGCACCACACGGGGGTTTCACTTGTTCCTAGGATATACGGCCCATCAAATCAAATTTCAGAACAAAGAAAATTCCTGAAGAATTCCTGGGCCACGTGGTGGGCACACCAGCTGAAAATTAATAAAAGTACTTGAGTGCCATGTGGTGTTGCAATTTTTTTCTCATCCATGAAGCATGGTGCAAGGTGATTAGTCCCACCTCAGCGACTAAGGAAGGCGTGACGGGGTGAGCTACCTATATAATACGGCCCATGGACTTGTTTGATTATTATAAAGACACAAAACAATGACATCTTTGTTGTGAAGAAAAATATCTGTCTACTTCACGCCACCACTATTTTGGAAAAGCTAAGCGCATAATAAATAAGTAAAAAATTAACCCCGTTTGACATCTCTAAAAGATTAGTGCAATGGCAAGGCACACCAATATCAATCCTATAGAAGTTCAAGTCCAAAATCTGGTATTTTCCTTACTTTTTATTTATGTTTTTCTTTTAATTATTTGTTATTTATTATTTATTTCTACTAGTATTTTAATTAAAATATTATATGCCTTCAAGATATGACACATCAACGCTGGTATGCACTTGTGACCTACACGCTTTCAATTTCACACTAAAAAATGTCTCTACATAGTTAAGGACAAAATTTCAATGCACATCAAAACACGTGTATCAGCTAGTAGTGGTAAAAGGTGTTTCTAATTTTACGTCAACTAGGAGTATTTTGGAATTGCATATAAAAAATCTCTATGCGCATAAGAATGATTATTTCAGACGCTTTTAGACGTGTCTTCATGCTACACACGGTTAAAAAACGTGTCTAATTACTTGTCAACTTTATACGTTTTTAGTTGCATGTCAAAAAGCATATTTTTGTGCCTATTGATGATTTTAAGATGCGCTTTACAACGTGTGTAGAAGTTATTGACGATTGAAAACGTGGCTAATTTCGTGTCACTTTAATACGATTTCAAAAGCGTGTCAAAATATATGTCTAGATACCTCTTGACGTTGAAAGCGTGTTAAATATCGTGACAACTAGATACAATCTTCAAATCGTGCCAAATAACGTCTTTACATGCCAACGTAGACACGCTTTAGATGACGTTACAAATACATCGTAGCTATAGGGGGGGGTTTCTAGTAGTGAATGTTGACTGGGAAGAGTTTTGGATTGATGTTCCTGTTAGAGGAAAGAGGGTAAAGTTGTTGGGTGTGAATTCCAATGCCACTATGGGGCCTCCATTATCATATAATCAGCTTCAGTACTTGGACAAGACTGACTCTATTCTATTTGCTATTCAACTGCAAGAAGTGAACAATATTGTCAAGGCACCAGAGATATCTGAGTCAATTCCTGAAGAGTTACAAGAGTTACTTGCTGAATTCAAGCCAGTGTTTGCACCACCAAGTAGTCTGCCTCCAAACAGACCAGGGGATCACCACATACCTTTGTTGGAAGGAGCTCAACCATTCTCCTTAAGGCCATGCAGGTATAATCCTGCACAGAAGAGTGAGATTGAATCACAGATTGCTGATATGCTCAACAAGGGTTGGATTCAACCTAGCTCCAGTCCCTATTCTTCACCTGTTCTTCTAGTAAAGAAAAAGACAGGTGATTGGAGATTGTGTGTGGACTATAGAAAAATCAATGCATTAACTTTGCCAATTTTGAGTGTCAAGAGCAGGCCAACCCCACCACCGGCCCATATGCATGAATCATCTGAACAAAGGAAAGCCATGGAGTCCCCATCAAGTCAAGTCAAGCAAGCAAGCAAGCAGCCAAGCACTTCAACGCGGTAGAGCAGCTACGGTTTTCTCGGTGTCACCTTGCCACAAGCGGGAAGCGTCGCCGTGTACGTCTGCCTCCTCATGGCTACTGCCGAGATCGGCAACGCGTAGGGACCGGGCGGGGCCACGCCGTCAGAGAGTGGTTACTCGTGCACATGCATGCTGGGCGGCGTCGACGTCGGCGTCGTCGGCGCCAGCTCCAGCATGCCGCCTGCTGCTTTGCGTTGCCTTGTGAGGCCATGCAGAACGATGGTTGCCGCGCGCAAGCTCGCACACCTCAGCTCCGATCCTCACTGCACAAGCTGCAAGGATGCATACAGGCATATGAGCTAGCCTCTGCCTCTCAAGAATTAGCTAGCCCTGCTTGGTGCTTGCATCGTATGTTTTGCGTTCTCTGAAAAAAGAGTGTATGCGTCACAGGCTCGTGCATCTCTGCTGTCAGCAGGAACGAATCATGGCGTCAAGACATATATACGTGCTGCAGTCTGCAGAGATGTGAGAGAAGCATCTACATACACATGCCGGTGGAGCTAGCCATGGAGGTACTGGTGGTCATGCTCATCATTTTGGTATTCTTACGCGCTTTGATTCGCTGGTGGCTCAAAACTCAAAGCTCCCTAGCTCCTGATTAACGCGCATGCATTGCAGGCTGCACCGATAATTATTCAAGGAAATGATTAGTAGCTATATACACACCTTAGATGGACTATCTAGTATCTTCTATTATTCTATATAAGAATGAAGTTCATTTGACCCTCCGATCCTGTAACTTGTCTAGTCTGAAAACGACGCTGCCCCAACTCAAAAACCTGAAATCCTACTCTTGTTCAGTACATCCTCAACTTTGAAAACAAGACAAATTACCCCACCATACAATAGTTCATAAACCCGTTATGCCCGGCAGTCTAGCTCTTTACACTTTTACAGCGCAATTTGGGCAAAAGGCCGAGCATAAGCACGCGGCTTGATAGAGTGATGACACTTAGTGACAGCATCCCATTCCCACGATAAAGTGATGACTCTTAGTGACAGCATCCCATTCCCACGAGGCTTCTCTGGCAAGACTGCAAGGGAATCCGCGCTTTATATGGGCACTGGAGGGTCGTTGGGCGTTGGCGCCTGCTTGCGAGACAAGGAGGAGGCGTGCAATGCAACGCAACCGTCTCAGGTCGTTGTCACTCGCTCAAGCTGTGTGCTTCTGCCCTTTCTTTTGCCCAATCCTGCTGCCGAGTAGCATTAAGGTTTCGTGAAAGCACCCAACGTGTCTGAACCAAAGTGATCTCGCACTTGCAAGTTGCATCGCACCCCCGCCTGTGACTTGGAGATGCTGCAATCGTGGTTGTGGAGCCAAGGTACAGGAGCAGGAGGGGGAGGACCTGATGAGCAGGCTCACCTTTTTTTTTTCCCAAATCAGCGAAATCAGCTAGCCATTCAGCAGTGTTTTTTTCTCACAACAAATCAACGAACAGTACTTTCCAGCCAGCCTCCCACTCCATCCTCTGTGGCCTTCCACTCGATCACGCCGAGCTGATTCCCACCATGGAGGACGAGCGTGATCGCCGCCATCGACAGCACAGCCTCGCTCGTCATGGCTGTCGTCAAGCAGAATGCACACACAAATAACATGGACACATGGTGCATGACATGATCGATGCTTGGCTGCTTGCATGCATTAAGGCCTTGTTTAGATTGCAAATAATTTTAACTTGATGAATAGTAACTTTTTTGTCTTATTTGATAAATATTGTCCAATCGTGGACCAATTAGGCTCAAAAGATTCATCACATGATTTTAAACTGAACTGTGTAATTAGTTATTTCTTTTACCCATATTTAGTGCTCCATGCAAGGGGCTAAAAATTGATGTGATGGAGAGAGAGTGAAAAAACTTGGAATTTTGAGTGAATCTAAACAAGGCCTAATTGGATGCGTGCGCAGGTACGTGCCAGGGCTCGACAAGGGGCGCGACCTCTACTTACACTTCGTTAAGCTTTCGGCGGTTGGCTACCGACGCGCACCGTCCTCACGAGCATCTTCAAGAGAGACCGCTTCAAGAAGCTCCTCGACGACCCCCACCACGGTTACACAAGCCCAGCGGCGGCCGTGCTGTGTGAGGACGCGTCCCAGAGCATGTACGCACAGATGATGTGCTCCGCGTGTGCCACCGCCTCGCCGTGGTGCGCATCGGCGCCTTGCTCGCCTCAGGCGTCCTCCCGGCCATCTGCTTCTTCCAGCGGAACACTGGGCGCAGCTCTCCGCGGACACATCGACGCCGCCGCCATGCTCACCGACCGCGTCAATGGCCCCTTAGTGCGTCAGGCGGTCACCGGCATCCTCCGACAGCGAGATGGCAGTGTCCAACGGCATATTCCATGTCTGAGCGGGTGTCCCTAAGCGCGATTTTTCTTCCTATAATTAACTTGCTAAAACAATAAACTTAATGAATTAACAGAATAAGTAGCAACACCAATTTATTTTTCTCTCCAGCAGCTTACTATAATTACTTTCTATATAGTAAGCTGCTGGTTTGAGCTAGTTTACATGGGGCCATTGTTTAGATCTATAGGGCTAGAGCTAGTTTGAGCTAGTTTACACCAAACTAGCTTAAAAGCATTCAAACATAAGGACCGGAGTTAGTTTTTTTGCAACTAGTACACCCAAAAAACTAACCTCTCAAAGGGGTGATTATTTGAGCTAGTTTGAGCTAATTTTGGTATGACCCACTAAAAGTGATCTTTTTCACCACACCCGATCCCTCACCGCATCGTGACTCGCGGCCTTACTGCACGGAAGGAGCATTGCGCATGCAAATCTTACGCAAGTGGGATCCACCTCATATGCAACTACAAAAATTGTTATAACTAACAAACCAAACACCCAAATAAAATTCTGATTGCACCATTGAATTCGTTACAATAAATACTTTAAAACAAGATCCCACATGAATATATTTGGATAATTTGTAAAAATAATTTATTTGTGTCATTTGTGTGCGGAGGAGGCCAAGAAGAGGCTGTCACACAAAATCCAGATGGGAAGGTGATTTAAATGTGTCAAATAATTAGAAAAGTGTATTTATTATCAAACTACTCAAACTAGCCCTCGGATCCAAACATCTCCTGGCTAGAGCTAGTTTCGAGCTAGTTTACAAACTAACTCACCTCTAGCTTTAGCCGAGCTAGAGTGATTCAAACAGGGCCATTAACTTTCTAAACAATTTTGCAATGGAACCGAACTATTTCTAACCAACAAAACATCTTTTAATAGCTCTTATTATTGTAACGCCCGATAGGGGCGGATATAGTGGTCTTCTCGACCGCAGAAACTTACGAGTTTGAGATAATATTTGACAAGTTTTTATTTTTAAGGAGCTCTTTTACCAAATTGTTTGAGTAACCTTTTTTTCCTATGTCTAAACAAAACAGAATACAGAGATGTTTTACAACTCCCGGAGATATTCTAAGCTCCTCAAATTTTACAAGCTCCTGTAATTGGTGCTGATGCCTTCATTGCAACTACTAGTGTTGAGAGAGTCCTTTGCTAGCTCAGTGAATTATGTGAAGGATAATTTGAGTACAAAGATGGAGAATCAATATTTCGATGAATGCTTGGTCGCATTTATAAAAGCTTGAGTTACTTTTTCAAGTTAAGGGTAGTGATACTTTAGGGGCTTCCAAACCATTCTGGGGCTGTTAAGTCAATCTAAGAATTTTGAAAAGTCAAAGTGTCTTAAATTAGACCAAATTTATATGATAATATAATTATATTTATAATGTCAACTAAGTATAATTAGATTCTTTATCAATTATATTTTTATTGTATACCTATTTGGTGTTATAAATCTTTATATTTTTACTATAATTTTGATTAAACTTGAGATGCTTTGACTCTTTAAAATTCTTGAGATTACTTAATTTGGAATGGAGGGAGTATATTACACGGGAAACTAGCACAAAAGTACATGTGAAGTGGAAACAATACGAAGAAACTTACAACAAGTGATTTAGCAATTTGCAATTTCTGGGAAGTATAGTTTTTTTATTTGCTCTATCAAGAAAGAGCCCAGTTCATGCTGAAACTAAGACAGTTACAAACGAAAACACATGTAAGAGGAAAAGAAAAACATATCCTAAATTTAACCGTCATCCATTTGTCGGCAAATATGTTGAGAATTCGCATGAATTCTCTGACAATATTTACTTATACATATGTATGTATATTCATTTATACAATTTTTTGGCAAAAGAATTAGGTATTTTGTTTAGGAAATCGGGAGGGGCAAGCCCTTTCTGGTTAATACTACCTGAATTCCAAATTATAAACCATTTTAAAAATTTTGGAGAGTCAAAAGATCTCAAGTTTAACCACATTTATACTATAAGATAATAATATTTATGATGCCAACTAAGTATTATTTGATTCTTCATCAATAATATTTTCATAGTATGCCTATTTGATATCATATTTTTTTTATAATTTTCTTGATAATTTTATTCAAAGATAAGATGCTTTAACTCTACAAAGATAAATAGGTTACAATATGTATTCTTGAGAACCTATAGCTTCGCTTCTGTAAAGTGGCACAGTTCAAATTCGTGGTAAAATACATTATAATGTAACAAAACATTACTCTCTTTATTCCAAATTATAGGACGTTTTCGATTCTCTCTATATATATTTTTACTACATATTTAGACAATATTTATATGTGAATGTGTAACAAAAGTTACACATTTAGAAAAAAAAAACAAAAGATCTTATAATTTGAAATGAAGAGAGTAGTCAATAGTGCGGTAGAACTAAAAACATGATAAATTTTACTTTTTGTTGGAAGATAAACAGGAATGACAGTTATAATAGCGTGGTCTTGTGAATGTGTGTTTTCGGACTTTTGGCAGCTTTCCCATTTATATACAGAGCAGCACTGCAGCAGAGCCTCATTAACATTTCTCCCCGTTGTTCCCCTGAGCAGGAGCCCAGTGCGGCAATGCCGGGCTGAAATGGTTGGAGACGACGCGCGAGTCGAGCAGCTCGACGGCCGGCGGCGCGGTGACGCACCGGGGCACCTTGTACTGGTTGACGGAGGCGCCACGCGCCACGGCCTGGTCCGCGAGCTCCTCGAAGGTGCCCGGCCGGACCACCCGGATCTCCAGCGGCCCGACGGAGCCGTCCGCCACCCGGCTCTGCCTGTACACCGAGCTCAGCGCCTCCTCCATCTCCAGGCAGCACCGGTCCAGCACGTCGCCGTCGATCACGCCGTCCGTGGATTCCTCCTCGGTGCTGAGCAGCTCCCAGTACACGACGTAGTGCCCCGGCACGGTCTCGGCGCACGTCCGGGCGGTGTAGTCCGCCACGGCTGCGCCGCGTGGGCGGAGCAGCGCGGACGACGCGCGCTCCACCGCGCGCTGCAGCTCCACTTCGTCCGTCTTGTCCGACGCCACGGACAGCAGCGCGTCCCCACGGCGCACGAACCGGAACTGCGGCGCGGAGTTGTGGAACCCCGTCACGCGCAGCACGTCGCCGACGCGGTACCGGCCCAGCCCGGAGTACGTGGTCACCACCAGCTCGTACTCCCGCCCGGCCTCCACGCGGGCGAGCTCCACTAGCTGGCTCGCCGACGCCGGGCCGTCCGTGGGGAGGAACTCGAAGTAGGCCATGCTGGGGATGACGGTGTAGGACACCTCGGACGGGTCGCAGATCGGCCGGAGGTTGATGCCGAAGCTGCACTCCGAGGAGAAGTAGGCGGTGGTGACGATCGGCAGGCCGCCGCTGTAGTAGTCGAGCGCTGGGACGTAGTGCGCCATGGAGCCCGTGGCTACGACGTGGAGGTACTTGGTGTTTGGCCAGAGACGCGCGATGATGCCGGCCGCGTCGCCTCTGGAGCCCTCGGAACGGACCAGCTGCGCGAGCTCGGGGTCTGGGCGTCGGAGGACGCCGGCGAGCGCCTGGCGCACCGAGGGGTCGGTGACGCGGTCGGTGAGCGTGCCGGCGTCGATGTCCGCGGCGAGCTGCGCCCAGTTCCGGTGGAAGAAACGGATGGCGCGGAGGAGGCCCGAGGCGAACGCGGCGCCGACGCGCAGCACGGCGTGGCGGTAGCACAGGCCGCACAGCATCTGCGCGTACATGCTCTGGAACGTGTCCTCGCAGACGGTGGCCGCCGCCGGGCTCGTGAGGCCGCGCTCGGGGTTGTAGGGGAGCTTCCAGAAGCCGTCGCTCGTGAAGACTCGCGTGAGGATGGTGCGCGCAGGCAGGCCACCGGGCGTCGTCTCCGACTTGACGAAGAGGAAGTAGAGACCGCTCCCCTTGTCGAGCCCTGGCACGTACCTGCAAGCAAGCATCGTCGATCATGGCACTGCACGCACCATGACCATAGATAGCATCGACTACCTGTGCATGCTTACTGATTGACGACGGCCATGACGAGGCTGTGCAGTCGATAGTGGCGGTTGTGGTCGTCCTCCACGACGGGAATGAGCTTGCGCTCACCGCTGGAGGTGCCGGCGCTGGTGACGAACTCGGAGACGGGGTGGCCGGAGCCGGACAGGATGGGGGAGCGGTCGCCGTGGGCGATGCGCTGGATGTACGGCTTGAGGTCGTCGTATGTCACCATGGGGACCTTGGCCCGGAAGCTGGCGCGGTCGGCGGCGCCGCCCAGGCCCGCGAGGTACTCGGCGTCGGCGTTGCGGCCGAGGATCTCCGCCAGCACGCGCTCCTGCACGGCGCCCACGTCGGCGGTCACCTCCTCGATGAACCGGAGCTTGTCGACGTCCGTCTCCGCCATCACTGCTGCCGCTGACTGGTTACGAGCTCCAACTCTAAGCCGCGCGGGCGCAGGTCGCCGAGGGCCGCCACCGTGGAAGCGCAGGTCGCCGACGGCCGCCGAGAGCCAGGGGGCGCGAGGCCGCTGCGGAATCGAAACTGCCAACGCCAGCGTGGATTGTGTGGGTGGAGTGGAGGGCCGCACGTGGGGATGAGGATAACCAAGTGAAAGCAGACGTAAACAGGGGAAGGCATTATCGATTTTTCACCGTTTATTTGTTTTGCCAATAGAAGAAATTATTCAACAAATGGGCCGCCGAAACAGTTTCACTCTGCTAGCAGAGAGTTTATTCGTAGCTAGGGATTCGCTTTGCTCAGTTGACGACTCATCGTCATCAATCTGTAACGCTTATGCGTACAGTAGACTGCTTCTTTTCTTTTAATAAAATACAGGTATATATGCTTGCTCGTGAAAAAATAACATAGTTATTCTAGGACAGCTTCTCTAATAAAGCTGTTTCATTAGAGAAGTACTCAACGCGGACTTAATAATTAAGACGCTAGGTGGGTAGCTATGGAGTGAGCTATTTAATGTTAAGAAAACTCTATGACAAGAGATGTTAAGACTGTCTCTTTACGAATCATAAGATAATTAACTATTATATTAAGTACATCTATGATACCCAAAAGCTAGACGAGTGCATCAATCCAATACTCATGCCAAGCTATGACAGAGAGATTCAATCAAATGGGAATGTCATTCCTAGGTGTAATCTTGCTGGTGGTGGAACCGTGACCTTGTCCAAAATTGTCGAGGAAGGATTGACCTTGGGAAGGGTCTACATGATCTAACCATTAGCAAGGGTCTACATGATCTAACCAAAGGCAAGTGGTTTGAGTTGGATCGACGACGCGCGAAGAAACGACGAAAACTGAGCTGCAACAGGGCGTCGGACGCGGCCTAGGGTTGGCGTCGGACGCGGCAGGTTGCGCCGGACGCGGTCCAGTAGGGGTCGGCTTGGCCTGACTCCCCGGACGCGGGCGTCAGACGCGGCGTGGTGGCGTCGGACGCTGTGATCGTGCGTCCGGCGGGATCAGACCACTGCTCGCCTCGGCCAAGTCTATGACGTCGGACGCGGCCGAAGGCAGAGCGTCGGACGCGGCTCTGGACTTGTACGGCGTCCGACGGTGCTGGCGTGGCACGCAGAGGACCTTGCTGGGAAACGGCATCAGACGCGGCTGAGGAGCAGCGTCGGATGCGCGACGGGGCGACGGACGCACTCCAGCAGGGCTTGCAGCGCGGTGGCTCGATAGACGCAGCGCCGGACGCGCGTTGGCGGGACGTCGGACGCCCCGACGGACGCTGACATGGCGGGACAAGTTTGAATGCCGCCCAACAGCTAGTGCACAAAAGACAGCGTCGGACGTCCGACGCAGGGGTCAGACGCGTCCGATGCCCCCGACTGGGCAGCTCCGAAGGGGGCAACAGCTCTATTTGGCTTGGGGCTTATAAGTAGAGGATTGGCCGGCCCTTGGGAGCTCTCTTGGCCATTTCTATTCCCTTGTGCATCCTTTGAGCTGAGAAAACTCCTCCCCACTCTTCTCTCTTGCGTGATTGATCATTCAAAGTGAGATTGAGTGAATCACCTAGTGCATTGCATTGCTTGAGGGCATCTAGTGGCACTTGTGGGTGGTTTCGCCGGTGGATTTCTTGTTACTCTTAGAGAGTATCGCTCCTTGCCGGCTTGGAGATTGTTGGAGGCATTGGCAAGAGAAAGTGATTGTTCTTGGCCATCTCCGGTTGATTTGTGAGAGGTTTGAGCTCACCTCGTGGGGATCGCGAAGAGCATCCAAGTGGATTGCGCGTGTCGTTGAGTACCTCGCTTGAGAGTGGTGTCTTACGGTGCCTTGCGGGGCGAGCCTTGAGGGGCTAGTGACTTGAGGGTCACACCGGGGAACCATCTAGATGTTGGTCGACATAACTGGTGACGTAGCTTGGCGGTGCCCAAGTGAACACCGGGTGAACAAAACAAGTGTGTTCATCTTTGTCTCCCGGTGATTGGTCATCGATTATGTGTTGCCATTGTGATTGATTGTTCATCTTCTTAGTGATTGGAAACCTCGACTCGATGTGTCGGTATAACAAGCTCCTTCTCTCTCTTGCATTACTCTTCTAGCTTGTGGTTCACCGAGAGCCTTAACTGTGTAGCGCTATCTCAGCTTTTGGTTGTTTGTGTGATCACTTGATTAACCCACTAGAATTGTTGGATAGGAGGCTTGTAACACCTTGTAGGCTAAGCATAACTTGTTTTTCGCCATTTGTGTATCTAACGAAGTTTGCTTAGTGAGCTTGTAGAAATTTTTATAGGCTATTCACCCACCTCTAGCCATCTAGGACCTTACACCTGGTCCGGTGAGTATATTGTCTGTTGCTTTAGCTTGTGTGGCCATTCTGCAGGTACTAATTACATCACTAGGCCTTTGTGCAGGCACCGTCGGCAGGTTCGAACCCAACTCCAGGTGCCAGCCCTCCACTGGGTCCTTCTCCACCCCACGGCTGGCCACCTGACCAGACCTTCCCCATGTAGCAGTACGACTGGCCTCCTCCACCGTCGCAGGGGCACTCCAGGCCTGCAAGCTTCCCTTGGCCGCAGCAGGGGCACTACTGGCCGCAGCAGCCGCATCCGAGTTGGTCTCCATGGGAGCAAGTGGGGGCTCTGAGACCCCTAGGGACGGCGCTTCGAGCTAGGTAGCTTCACTTCTCACTTTTGGACCTTCATGGATGAAGTTGTGGCACGTCAGACATGTTTTGCCTATGTTGGTGATGTATCGATGAATTTGGACATGTATGGATATTGTGGACATGTTATATGTGGTTTGGACATGTTATATGTGATTTGGACATGTATCGGTGAATTTGGACATGTATGGATGAATTTGGACAAGTTATATGAATTTGATGCTGAAATATGGTTAAAATGATATACTGTTGCGAATATATGAGATGAAATGTGGGTTATATGCTATATATGTCATGAAATGTGGTGCGGATGCAAGAAAACAGAAAAAAAAAACAAAAAAAAAAATTCCAGCTTTGCCGACGGCCGGCCGTAGCCGGGCTGTTTTGTCAGCAAAGCCCAGCTTCGCCGACGGCCGGCGCGGCCGTCGGCAAAGTACCAAAGCTTTGCCGATGGTCGGCCGTCGTCAAAGCCGGTTTTTCGTATTTTTAAAAAAATCTTTGCCGACGGCCGTCCATCGGCAAAGAATTTTCGAAAAAAAATAAAAAATCCTTGGTTATTACCTCATGCTTACGAATCAACTTATCAACAACAACAAAGTTGCCGACCCCAACAACAGTGATAGTAGCATAATACTACATGGAACTGCAAGTGGGATCGTGCTCAGTCCAATGGTTGCACAACCAAAATAGGCAGAACACCACCCTCTGCAATCGACAACCAAAAGAGAGGTACACTTACGGCACACCTCCAATTTTCACGCCATTCTCCAGCAGCATATATAGAAGTGCACCAAATACAACACCTCCAGCTATAGCGCCACCACTAAACCAGCACTTACCCACCCCCAACAACAAGAGCAGTTGCAAACTGTTCTTTGGACAACACGAGATCTCCAACGATATGACAATCAGAATTAGCATGGCAAACGGGCGCCGCACCTACCACCTTCTCGTCCACGACAATCACTACCACAACGAGTCTCACATTTGGCTGGACACCTACATCAATGGTGAGTTTTTCCTAGACGATATGCTCAATTTTACTACACCAACAACGACCACGAATGGCTACTCCACGGGCCACGAATGGCTCAATTGTTAAAAAAGTTTAAAATTAAAAAAAATTCTCAAGCACCGGAGAGTAGAAAAGGTGGGAAGACAGAGTCGGGAATGGATGGTGTTGGGCACCGCGTTGACTGCACGCGAATCTAAATGCCCTCCTGAGCGGCGACAGATAGAAGGTACTATGCCGTTGCGGAGTTGCGTCTTGGGTTTGTTTCTCTTACTGCAGGAGGACGGCAGTCTGATCCTCGAATCACTATGCGTTGTGCACAGGTGCGTGCGGGGAGGCTGCACACGCACACGGCTGGCCGGGCCCGGCACTTGAAGGTCGCTGTAGCAGCCGGCGGCGACGCACATGGACGGCTTTGCGACCGGCGTCGTCGTGAAGGAACTGGAGTCCTGGAAGATGACCGTGACCGCTGGGTGAATGCGCCAATATAATATTGTCAGGTGTCATGGATTACGTATGCACATAAAACCATTGTCATGGCTTTATGCGTGATGGCTCACAAGAGAAATGACTCGGCAATTGGCGATGTCCGTCTATAAAACTGGACGAGGAGAGTCCAGGCTGAATCGGCAGTAGGCAGTAGCATAGCAGAAGCAGACGATAAGCAAGCAGCTAAGCGTTCAGTTTGGGCTTCGGTAGTGGAAATTCATGGCCGGCAGCGGCGAGGAGAAGGCAGCTGGGATGGTACAGAACAAGAAGGTGGTGCTAAGGAGGTACGTCACCGGGTTCCCAACCGAAGATGATATGGAGATCATTGTGGACACTATCAGTCTGCGTGTGCCGGCAGGGCTGACAGCCGTGCTGGTCAAGAACCTGTACCTGTCCTGCGACCCATGGATGCGTGGCCGCATGAACAAGCAAGACGACGGCCCCACCGTGCCGCCTAATGGAGAGGTACGCATCCAAATTCTATGTGGTTAATTCGTTGCATGCTAAACGTACGACTTGGGAATCAAAGGTCGGCCCCACCGTGCCGCCTAATGGAGAGGTACGCATCCAAATTCTATGTGGTTAATTCGTTGCATGCTAAACGTACGACTTGGGAATCAAAGGTCTAATCTGTGTATGATTCGTAAATCAGGCCATGGTCAATTTCTCCGTGGGAAAAGTGATGGACTCAACCCACCCAGACTTGAGTGCCGGTGACCTCGTCTGGGGGATGACTGGATGGGAAGAGTACTCCCTCATCAGGGAACCGGAGTCCCTGAAAAAGATCAACCACACCGAGCTTCCGCTCTCCTACTACACGGGGGTTCTTGGTCAGTGATCTCACTGCATTTTGCCAGTTTGCTCGTCAAAGACAATGTTAACCACCATGCATACAGGGATGCCAGGGATCAGCGCATATGCCTGCTTTTTTGAGGTCGGGAAGCCCAAGAAGGGCGACTTCGTATTCGTCTCGGCGGCGTCAGGTGCCGTGGGGCAACTCGTCGGGCAGCTTGCCAAGATCGCTGGTTGCTACGTGGTAGGCAGCGCGGGCTCCGACGAGAAGGTCAGTCTGCTCAAGACCAAGTTCGGATACGACGACGCGTTCAACTACAAGTCCGAGACCGATATCGGCGCCACGCTCAAGCGGTTCCTCCCCGATGGCATCGACATCTACTTTGACAACGTGGGCGGCGCGACGCTCGATGCCGTGCTGCCGCAGATGCGCCACGGCGGCAGGGTTGCCGTTTGCGGGATGATATCGCAGTACAATTTGGTGGAGCCATACGGCCTGCGCAACCTGTCCTGCATCATCCCCAAGAACATCAGGGTGGAGGGGTTCTTCTTTGCCCACTACATGCATGTGTACGCGAGGTTTGAGGAGGAGATGGCTGGCTACATCAAGGATGGTAAGGTCAACGTCGTGGAGGACGTCGTCGAGGGAATTGATAGCGCACCGGCTGCTCTAATCGGCTTGTTCTCGGGCAAGAATGTAGGGAAGCAGTTGGTTGCCATCGCAAGGGCATGAGCTGAAGCAGGAACTCCGTACGTAGTGGTGACGAGCTGAGCAGAAATAAGTATTATTGTACTACTATGTGTGACCGCGGTCTTTGTTTAAATAAGAGGGCAATGTTATTGTGTTGGAATAAAAAATACATATTATAATTTGCATTTGTTCGGTACATTCTCATCTAAATGAATGCTAATACGCTTTTATTTAAAGATTTCAATCAACGTCCCCGTGCGTTGTTGTGGAGATGTAACTAGTAGTTTAAGATGAGTTATCTATATCTTGTACTAAATATATGAGAGAATAATAGAAAAAAGAAACCTAGACGATAAATAAACTAAAGATTTTTTTTTTTGAAACAAATCAGGTAGAAGAGATACCGATTATATTAGAATAAGAAGATAGGCCCAGTGAGTACAACAAATACAACAGTGACTATCAACCATGCTGGAAAGTAAACTCAACAAAATGAAAAAAAAACAACTTCAGTCAGTCGGATTGAGACATCAACATGAACTGCGCAAAGCCGAAGCTGAACTTGGAAAAAAAAAAAAGAAGAAAACAAAACAGAACCACTACCAACTCCTAACCACCACATTGCACCTCCAACACCCTGATGATGTGGATGTCAGGGCAAAGACACCATCGTCACCACTTGTATCGTCACTGCCGACGATGATCCACTCCAAGCTAGCCGACTACCAAGTAGGACTAGCTGCTGTATGTTGCTGCAAGCCGTGTAGCCAATGATGTGGAGAAGGAAAATTCAATGAGAAGGCCATGTGAAGATTGATAGCGAGGTTTGAGGAACTCCGTAGTGGTGAAGCTAGCTGAGCAAAAACAAGTCTCGTGCTATGTGTGATGCCTCTCCTATGGCCGGTCCTTGTTTAAATAAGAGGGCACTGTTATTGTATTGGAGTAAAAAAAAACATATCTAAAATTTGCATTTCATCGGTACATTCTCATCTAAATGAATCACAAACAAAACTTTTGAGGAAAAATGCCAAACTATTCAGAACTTTTTTTTTTTTTGAAAGTAAACCAGAGGGGAGAGCTTCCCCACCTTCTCATTTCAAAAAGAAACCGGAGGTTTTCCCGTCGTCAGTTACCCGACGAGGGTTACAGGAGAATTGTTACACGCATAGATGTACTCACGCCAGCAGTCGATGCCATCTACAAGATGGTCAGGTAGACGCGCTTTCGCCAAGTTACAAGATCGTCACAAACACGCGAGAGGACTGATCTGCGCCTGAATGTTTCGCCACGGAACGTATGCCCATTCCTACCATCCCATATTCTCCAGAGCACCGTCAGAAGTACGAAGGGCCATGTACCTTTGTTGAGTCCCGGTGGGGTTCTGGCGTCCCACAGCTGGTCGTCGTCCAGTAGGCGCAGATGGTCAAGTCGAAACAAGGTCCATATATATTTCGGCGCTGCTATCACATAAGAAGAAGACGTGTTTCCTGTCCTCGGTGGCGTGTCCGCATCGGTTGCAAACTTCATCGTCGACTATGCTTTTGGAAAAGAGCTTGACTTTCGTGCTGAGCCTGTCCTTGAAGAATAGCCAAGCGAAGATCTTCACTTTGTTAGGAAGACGGATGCCCCAAATCCGCCTCCCATTAGTGTCAGTATCGTCGCCTGCTGTGTCCAGTGCTGCATAAGCGTCTTTGGTATCGAAGGGTCGGCCCGTAGAGCGTAGTAGCCTCGTGTCAGCCTGCTCCGTGAGCGTGACATCCTGCAAGAAATTAAAGGAGAAGCTGCTGCAGCTCATTGCTAGCAGCATTGGTTAGCCTCGGGCACAAACGCAACACAAACCCATCCCGGAAAACTTGCTGCACCGATATGTTGGGGGAGGTGGTGTGGGAGAAGAGAGCGGGGAAGCAGGGGAACGGATCGTATGCAAACCAAGCCTTCCGTGTAAACTTGCAAACTAACGTTGTGGATCCTAGGATCGTCATCTGAGGGCTGTAGAAAGGTGGGGTATTTTTACATTTTAACTCCCGCCTGGGAAACAATAATCGCTCAAATTTTTCCCGTAACCCCCTCCTCCGTCAGCCGTTCGGTCTTCCGTCACGCCGTCGTATCTCCCGTATCGCTCGACCTCCCGAACGTATACTCCCGTCATGTACAGCTCTTTGGTTATTACACGCAATGGAAACGAATCATCATTACATGCATGCGTGATACATCAGTTGTTCTTCTCTATCACATTACAAGCAGGGAAAAGCAGACGAATCTATTGCAGACGAATCATTAGCGCGAGCCCAGGTCGCCGGCGGCGGCGGGCGGTCGCGAGCCAGGCCGTGCCCTAGCGCGAGCCCAGGCCCTCGCGATGACGATCGCGCGTGAGGCAGGCTGGCGGTCAGCGATTGCGATCTCGCGTAGCGCTTCATGACCTGGGATCGCGATCTCGCGTGACGAAGCTGGCGGCGGCGATCCCTGGCGCGCGATACGGAAGGCCAAGCGCTACGCGAAACGGATCGCTCATACAATCGCTCGACCGAACGGCGTGACAGGCTGACGGAGGAGGGGGTTACGGGAAAAATTTGAGCGATTATTGTTTCCCAGGCGGGAGTTAAAATGTAAAAATACCCCACCTCTCTCTACAGCCCTCAGATGACGATCCTAAAATCCACAACGTTAGTTTGCAAGTTTACACGGATGGCTTGGTTTGCATACGATCCGTTCCCGGGAAGCAGACGTTTAAATACATGTTTTGCTTTTTTCAGGCTTGACATCACAGCCAGTTGATGAAAATTGAAAGGAAGCGGGGATGCGCAGCACGGCGTGGCGGTGGCGGTGGCGCAGGCCGCACAGCATCTGCGGTTCTGCGCGTGCCCATGATGTCATTGGCTAATCATTTGATCAGGGGCCCAGGCCCAGTTAATCATAACCCAAAATCAATAACAAAGCGCCATCCTGTACTTTATTTCAGGAGCTCACCAGTTCGTAACACATGAATGAATACATATAGACCAACATCATCGCGTGCCCATGCTGCCACAGATGGAGCGCCTCCTCGCCTGGAGCATGAACGGGGACAGCACACGAGTTGATAAACAGTCAAGAGAGGGTTTTTCGCTGCTTACCTTTTTTTTTTACAAGACTGCTTACCTGGATTGTGCACCAGCTTCAAAAGACGACATCTATATTTCAGTGACACATGTAGCACAGAGAAGATTTACTTACTTTGCTATCAAGCAAATCAACAAATACCTGTATCATTGACACACAAACCAAACTAGCAACAGCTAATTCAAATCACTTATCTAATGATAGTCAACACACGCACGCTAAACTAGCAAACTATCAACAAACAATGGGTTTTACTTACAACAATACTAGCTACTACCTAAGTACAAGGATAACCAACTCTGTCCAACACGCATTGGGAAGATTAGTGCTCTAGAGTTACGCGCAATCATATATTCACTTACGCCTGTACTGTCAGCAGTCTGATGCTGGTGATGACGCCCCTCTGCAACCACAAGGTCATGTTACAGCGACTGCATGATCCTATTTGTAGGATAGGGGGCCAGATCTAGACACCGCGAATCTCTGCAGCGAGCCAGCACCATGGCTGCTCCCGGAGCTTGAGCCCTCGACGAACTTCACCTTCCTGCTCGCACCAAAGTCGAGCGGTCCGGAGCGCCTCATGCTCCGCAGCTGTCCGGTCCTCTTATCCACATCGTAGCCATCATCGTGCTGGGACCCCGACGAGCTGTAGTAGCTTGGCTCGAAGGTGTGAGACCTGGGAGTTGTCTCAGGCCGATTTTGCCTTGAGGATGGGGATGCATGCGCTAGAGAGATCAGAGGTGACTGCCTTGGGGATTGCTCCATCGGTTCTGAGGCCATCAGTGAGGCTCCGTATAGCTGGTGGTATATTGAGCGCAGGATGGTGTATGGTATGTGAACTTCTAAGGTGCTCCTTGGGAGGTAGGGGGACAGCTCGCAGAGTTGATCCAGGAATATCAGCTTTGGAACAATGTGTGGCCTGCATTTAGTGTCATGTAAAAGCCAGCAAACAAACTATAAAACCTTGCCAACCAAAATCCAAAAAATGCAGTGTGCGTCAGGTCAATCCAGTACCTGCTAGTGTCATTCCATGAATCCAGGATGATCCCTGCTGACAATTTGACGAAGATCTGCATAGATGATTTAATATTTGCTTCTGCTGAGACACGGCTTGGTAACTCAGCCTCTTGCAGCTCATCTGTATGCCCATTTGAAAGAGAATTTATTCGCAGCTCTCTTTCGACCCTAGTGTATTCGCTTCCCCCGACCACAGCACTTACACACCTGCACAAGTACAAGAGGTGGGTTTGATTCGGTCACCTGTACCATATTCCTAATAGTATCCTCTTTATCCGCCAATTTTGTAATAGGATCTTTCAAATAAAATTATTTATAATATATAGTGAGAACAGTATGATAGTATTTTAGGAAATCAATGGTCAACAAATAGTGAGAGACTAGTCTCATGAGAATAGCTACAGTCAATGGTAAGAGGCTTTGTCTATCATGGATACCAGTTACTAACAAATGTTGACATCAAACTAGAGTACTAGACTTGCACCAGTCAAACATTATTATAGGAAACAAGTCCTTACCTTGCTAGGCAGTGCAAATTGTTATTGAATCCACCTATACTGACATCATAAACAGCACCATTCCAAACATTGGACACCATAAATGCAGCACAAAGGTATGGAAGTAGGATCCAAGAATTATCATTAGCTGCACCAGCTTCTGCCAGAATTGAGTGTACCCACTCAGCATCATGTTTGTCACCAACCCCAACACTGCTTGCAACCTTTCTCAGTCTTATTATCTCATTTTTATCAGGTACCTCGTCTGGCAACTGCAAGGCTAATCCTTTGAGCAGAGAATATATAAGAGGTACTTTCTCTTCAAGGACTCCTCCAACAGCCTCAACCAACAGTCGACGGAAAGTTATTGCCTGCCCTGCTTGAATACAGAGGTCAGCCAATGTTTCAAGATCAATAATTTGCTTCAGATTTGCATCTCTTTCAATCCTATCTCCAGAATTTACACTTCCAGCTAGGCCCTCTAAGGCATCACGATTTGACCTCAATGCTGAATCAATACAATTTAAAAGTGCAGATGTATGCTCCCTTAGCATCTTATCCATTTTATCTATTCCATAGCCACCAAAAAGACGAACAAGTGATTTAAGTTCTCTTTTATCTGTAAATGCTTCAGCTAAACATCCACCACCAATAGGTTGTGAGCTCCTGAAGCAATTTTGGATTGCATCAAAAGCAATTCCAATGCGAGAAGCATCCTTTACTACATTCTCAATGTACCAATTGCATATCATCTCAACAGCAGATCCCCCTCCTTGTGTCCCCACTGGAGTCTCAAACATTTGCAGATTGGGAAATGGACCAGTATAACTCTCTGCTAGTAGCACCTCCCGTATGCCTTCAGTAAGGTCCATACTAATATGCTGCTCTGCTAGATGTATAATGCCCAGATGTCTTCTTAGAAGAGATTCTATGATTGATGGTCGCTGAATGCTGTTCTCAGTTCTAATCATACTATGAAATCTTCTCCTGAAATTTCCTACGATGCAGTCTCTCATGTACTGTGAAATTAACAGAATCTAGGTAAATCAAACAACTCAATGTAATTGTCTTGATTTCAAAAAAGCTTCCTTCATCTAAAAAGTGTAAGTCAAGCAAGGATATGCATGCCAGTTTAAGGAATAAACAACATAAAGCAGTAATTTCCTTTTGAAAATACAAAATTCTTGCATCGTTCTCTTTAGATCCCCTGTCATAAGATTATTACCTTAACATGAAAAGTAAGGATATTATCCACCAGGTGAATAGCCATGAACCACCAGTCATCTTATTATAGCATATTATTATGTTATCCTAAAAGCCTAACATGTTGTAAGGTTCCCAAACATGCACATTACCTTCCTCTCAGTGAACATAAACTGTACATACCTCGCGTAGAACAAAAACATGGTTGAGAACACAAATAGGCTCCATGTCATTTAGAACAGAACACAAACTTGTCAGCCTTTGCATAGCAGCTTCCAGCCTGTTTTTGAGGCATAAATAATTATACTGAAGTCAATAGAATGATGCAAATATTTAAACAGTGGTGTGAAGTAACAAATTGACTGACATCTTAATTGATGAACTATTATCAGGATAGCTCTCATGTCCTGGAGTTAACAAGCTTGAAACACCTTTTGCTCTTGTTGTGTTATTTAAGCGAAGAGCTGCTTGCTCTGGGGAAAGCTGGCAAAATTTTTGAAGTGAGACTTAAAGATATAAACTATAAGCCAAAAATCATAAATATAAACTCAGAAATTATCTACCTGCATCTCTAATGAGCCAAATCCACCTTCTGAATCTAGAATATTTATCAAACCTTCCAATCCACCCATGATAGACTCAATAAGGGACTCCACATAAGAGATAGAATCTCTGCCAATTTTGTTAACCTACATTTCAAACAAAGAAAGATTCACTAATTAATATGCCAAACATGGAAGAGAAATGCAGCCCTGTAGAGGAGAAATCTCAGTAACAGATTGGGAAAATATTGTTAAAGTCATAATAAGAGTTGGAGCATATAGGATTATTAAGTCAATGAAGGCATAGGCAACAGATCAGGCATAGCAAATGTCCATCTTGCCAAGCAAAAATTAATAGCCTATATGTCGCATTATAATATTTTACTAATCCTCAAAGCTAGCCATGTTGCAAAGCACATCTTCAGGATGCTGTAAGCATCAAAATAATGCTCAAACTGGAACCATATAGTGAATTCAAATATACACCTCTTCAGGAATAATTGCAGAAGCACATTCTGGAAAACTGCAAGCTGCTCCAAGCCAAGCACAACAATGTTGTGGACGACCTTCTGGGCCAAACATTGTATTTCTGAAGACCTGCAGGTCCCCAACAAAAAAGGACATATTATAAGCATAAAAGTCTAGTTACTTAGAAAAGATTTAAAGGACTATGTGAATCACACAACAGTATAAACAAATTATAGACTTACTGTGGTAAGATGCTGATGATAAAAGTAGAGTTTTTTAAGGCTTCCATGTTTGGAGAGTTGGGTCTCAAGTTCATCCACACATCTGCAGAACATGTTAGTGAGATTCAAATGATTCTTAAAGAAATTTGATACAAATTCAAGTATTTGAGTTCTTGCCAAAAGCACAATAACACAGAACAAGAACTACGCAGATGGATGCAAGATAAACAACTACTTTAATTATTCTACTTTACCAACTCTATTTGTAGTAGTGTAAAAATACAGGGATAATGGATATGCAGTGAAACAGCATGAAGATGGTATAAAACAAGGTGTAATTTTAGGAGCATGAAGTAGGATTATTTATTTATGCAATTATGCTAAGCACCTTACAGAAGCTGGAGTAAACTCAATACCACACTAACCAAAGCAAAGACGCATAATGGGGAATTACCATCCCATGCTTGGGCCTGGGTCCTGGGACCACATGCCATTGACACATAGGATAGCGTTTTTCCAAATCATGGCCTTTCAGAAAAATATTGGCTGGCAAAAAAGTTAAAAATCTAGTTAAATCAAATTAAAGCAGATCTTTCCAATCACCTTGACCAATTATATGCAGCATTGCCTTCTGACACCAAACCCTCCTTCCCAGTAGACACAGTAGCCTTCTCCAAGTGCTTAATGTTTATCGAGGACCGTGAAGATGTGACTATCATCAAAATGGAGAGCCAGTGCTTGCGCAAATCCTGTAGCATCAATATCATGTTTGAAAAGTTGGCAAGGTAAAATTACATGGAAGACTAAGCATATAGAATTGGATACACAGTTGGTGACATACTTTTGACTGGCTAATGCAATCGGCAATGTAAAAGAAAACCAAAACCAAGATGTGAAGCTTTCAAGTTTCAAAAAGCAGTGTTTACATTAACAACCTTCAACATGATTAAAAATCATAAAATTGTCAACACATAGAAAAGAGGTGGGAAATGAGAACTTTTTATCAACAAAAAATAGCTCAATATCTAGAAGTTAACTTTTCCACAATACCATTGAAAAGTATTCAAAACTACCTAATACAATATAGAATCTTGATAAATATTTGAACTGTAGTTATCTACATGTAGACTTAAAACATGTGCTACTGGTCAAATGAAACAGTTTGCATGAGTGCTGAAAATTATGCATAACAGATTTGAACTGAGATTGTATAATGTTGTGTGGATCAACAAGGAAACTTTGCATCAGTCTACCCATTAATGGGCATAGAAAATCATATTAACAACGATAGTGCAGAAGTTGTAGGAAAATTAGGTCTATCTTAATAGGTCATTGAGTAAATCTGTATATATGATATTAGGTTGTTTACTTACAGTCAAGTCAGCGGTAATGGCAGGAACACTTTCCCCTGAGGTTTTGGAATGTTCTCCAGACAATGGAGGACTTGCTGAAATAGGCCCTTCAGTGTCGCATCTAGGTCAAGAGCAACCATTCCTGGAGTACCAAGTAAGAACCGTATTCTTCCAGCACTGGATGACAAATACGATAATGCATAACCTTTTATTGCTGCAAAGAGGAAAACGTATCGTTTGATAAAAGTGGAAATTTTCGACACTGCTACTTTAGGACAAACTTATAAGTTTTTTTTTATTTGTAAAGATTTTATTTGCCTAAAAATAAAGAGATGTGCATCAGTATATAAATTCAGCACTGAAAAATCGTAATTCTTCTTAAGGCATAAATGAAAGTTTTACTTAACTCATATTAATGAATATAATCCTACCAGTTGAATCTAATGCGCTATATTCTAAGAAGATAGTGCTTGCAACATGAACTAACCAAACATTAACTAGCCCAGAATGGACTACCAAGAATGGGCATGCCAGCTACAAACTTTTCACTTGTACTGACATCAACATCATAATGACTACTCTATAAAGCACAGCTATAGGACTAGACAAGGAAAAATATTAAAAGAAACACTCAATTAAGGCAACAGTTTTGGAAGGACCTGCTATGTATTTACGAACCAGGCAACAAAGTTTGCCTATTCCATCTAGTAAGAAGCCAATAGTTGGATCTGTTGCATCCTGAAAGTTCAGGCAACAATTAGTATGGAAGGGGACATTTTTTTAGATGAGGAGAAACCTCTGCTTTTAGAAAGCTGTTGAACTAGGATTTATTCAATCCAAGGAAAAAATAACATCAGAGTAACTCACAATGTCAACAGTTTTCACTCGACTAGATTTTGATGCTGCAACCCCCACATGTTGGAAGTACCAAATCACCTCGCATTGAGACAAAGCAAGAGCAGAAAAGACCATCTGCACAATGTACCGACATTATATGTACACCAATTGTGGAACAACATGATTTTAGGTGCATCCCTCGATATGAAATCATGAAGATCTTTGAAAGTATATAGAGCCTACTTAAGTCTCATGGATTCTACCAAGGTCATCCTTATTGCACAGAGAAATATTATCTGGAAATCCATCAGTAGCTAGTAAATCCAAATTAATCAATTCCATTTACTTTCTCTTTCTTGTTTGACTATTAACAACACAAATATATAGCGCAATATACTAATGTTCTCCTCTAGAAAATATATTATATATACGTACAAGTTGCCTTACATAAAAGTTGAATTGTTTACAAGTGCAGATGAAAAAAAAAAGTCTAATATGTCCGACACCCCAGAACAACCAGTAGAAATGTATGGTAGGGTACATCTTTTATCATGGTTAATTGGTTATCTAGGTGGTAACGTGAGGCCTAGTGACTGACTACTGCCTTACAATTAAGCAACTAAAGTGTGAGGTGAGGCGAAGCCTTATAAATTTAAGGAAAACAGTGTCTGGCCCAGTCCACCAGGCAGCCCATGTCTCTCCCTGCTGTTCACCTTCTTCCCAGATGTGCTGCCCTGCTTCCCTCTGCCCCTCTACTTCCCCTCCCTCATTGCTCAGCGCTCTCAGAACGACAGACGCTGCCATTCTTGGGCCCTCCCTCCCTCCCTCCCCTCTCAGATCAACAGATGCTGTCATTCTTGAGGGGGGAAGAGGGCTCTCTCCCTCTCGCTTGATTTTCCCGCCATTTCTCCCGCTTTTTCCTGCCCATATCACCCATATAGTGCTTGCCACAAGCAATTTGGCACAATTCGGATGCCAAAGCGATGTTTTTTGGACACCTCGGCTGTAAGGCAGACAATACAAATCTAAGACAAGTTGTCTGCTGTGGGCGTCATAACTGCAGCACTTTTAATAACACTGCCCTTTATCGTTAAGTTTTTTGTTACATTATAAATTTATAAACATTTTACATTCATCAGAAGCTCAAGCATCATCAAAGAGACTAATGTTGGACATAACATAAAAATATCAAATGCCAGAATCTAATGCATCAACTTGGCACCAAACCTGAATATTAGGTGCTAGGAGGCTAGGTTGATCAGTGAAAAATAAAACCATCCTTCCAATTTCCTGCTTAAGAAGAATTCTCCTTTCACGATGCATAGCATCACATGACACTAGTGCTTGCTCATGCACTTCCCTGTAGAGAGTTAACACAAAACATTAACGAACATTTGAAGAATGATGCTGAGTAGATAAAAACAAAAGTCCAATAAAAAAAGTAATGACACCAGAAGGGAAAAATGCTAAGTAAAATAGTTAACAAGTTATGAAGTTATTAGAAGTCAAAAGAACCAACCAAGAATAGGTTATCCGAACTAATGGCAAATCCAAAGAAGTGAATATGCAGAAAGATTCAAAAACAATAATCAAAGTATAAGGTAAATAGCCCAAACTAATGGAACAACAGAACCCTTCACATTACAAGCTAGTTTGGAACATAGAGAAAAGTATATAGATGAAAAGGCTGTGCAGGACATATGTCAAGCTATCTGAACTAGTGGCAAATCCAAGAAAGTGAATATGCAGGAACACTTCAAAAAACAATAATCAAAGTATAAGGTAAATAGCCCAAACTTGTGGAACAACAGAACCCTTCACATTACAAGCTAGTTTGGAGGATAGGGAAAAGTATAAATGAAAAGGCTGTTCAGGACATACGTTAACATTCTCTCAACTTGCTTTGCAACATTGTACTCCAGATCAGCTTCCTTTTGCTTAGTTCGGCCAGATTTAGCCATTCTCTTTGATTCTAGAACTTTTGGAAGAACATAAAGTTGATAATTTTCATGAAGTAAGATGTACTACAACACAATGAAAGACCAAATTAGAATAGTGCCACCAAAGAATTAATCATGCTACCACACAGTCTTTAATTTTACCTCATCTCTGAACAAAGGAAGTATTAAGTTTTCTTTCAGAACAACCTGAAAGTGACCAAGAAGAAACAAATCAAGGCTAAATCACAAATGACATGCTGGTTGCACTCAGGAATCTAGTTTGGTGAATCTTTACTAATTCTAGTACAGTTTCTTGTAACTAATACATGAAAGATGCTTACAACCAAATCCATCTAAAATTTTAAATAAATAAGTGCTTTTAAAAAACCACCATAGCACTAAACGGAGACTTACTAGATACCAACATAAGACTTCTTATGATAAAATGGATTGAGAAAACAAGATGTATTTGCCACTATGTTGGTGGATGTAAGTGTAAAGTGTTCACTAAAACCATTATATACTCTGTAAATTATTAACTACAGGAAAAGAGAGTACCAAACTAATAAAAAAGACATAGGCATACCATGGCAACATCTATGCTGGTCACCCTAAGTAGTTCATCAGGACAAACAAGATATCCTAGAAGAACCCATTCACGGTACGATGTAACATTAGCCAAGTCTTGGGCCCTCTGAAAGGAAACAGAATCACATTAAATCTCTAAGTTATAATACATCTTTATCATGGTGTTGGCAGAATAATCAAGAGACATTTATGCTCTGATGATTCATCTCTAATAGTAAAAGCACTAACCATTGGATGTGCGGAATTTGTTAGGATGTCTGGATAACGTGGATGAAATGGACTGAGGAAGCCTTCGTTCCTTAACTTTTTTGTATCAGTTGAAAGAAAGATAATAGGGCCAACAGCTTCCAGGACCTGAGGAACAAAACATTACAGTCAAACCACCAAAAAAAATTTGACAGAAAATCTAAGTCAGATGCTGTAAAGGTACTAACAAGATGCATGTGCAGATGTGCTTTTCAAAGGTGTTTAGCTGCTTATCTACATTGTATTTAAATTTACAAATTCATAGCACAAAGCATTGATCTTAATATCATACATTCTTTGAATAAAGATGTGTATACAATCTCCACTACAGAATATTCTCAATGCCATATCAAGTGGTCACAAAATCCATAGAACATACTCGAATCCCATCTTTTATATTAGTAATAAATATAACAGCAGAGATAAAGTATCGGATACAGAAGGAAAAAAAGCTTGGCAATAAGAACGACAAGTAAAAAAATGGGGAAAAATCAGAAAACTATTCAAGCAACAGACTGTAAGAAAAATAATTAGCTCTCCAAATATATTCAATGCTAATGCAAGCATGCAAAACTGACCCTAAGAAGCTTTTTCTGCAGCCAATTTCATGATCATAGTACTGAATAATGGTGGGAAGTAGCCTAGCATGTAACACATTTAGAATTTGAACACTCATATAGCATATGAAGCTTGATTCCTAGTTAAGTAGTTGTTACTACTGCAATTAAGAATGGCATGAGCACCACCTCTCCGATTCTTGGGCTCACAAAATTAAGATCTTCATGCAACCCCTTGATAGGTGGATCATAAGAGTCCACAAATTGAACCAATCTGTGTATACATAAACAACAGTCAGCGAAGAAGAATCTATAGAGTAGACTGGAACAAAAAAATAATTAATAAGGTAACAATAAACCATTCATGACACAAAAAGAATATCACAGGCATGCCGTTATCCGGTCAAAAATACTTGATATTTGACTTTGCATGGCCTTCGATACACACCTTTGACCACTAATTTCTTCTAGACTATGGCCCTGTTTGTTTGAGCTTTTGGTCACTTTTAAACTACTAGCTTTTGGACTTTCCAAAATCCAAAAAGCTCCCATAAGCCAAAAGCTGACTATAATGAGATTCTGGCTTTTGGCTTCGGGGAGTTTTTTGTTCAAAAGTTCCCAGGAAGCCCAAACAAACAGGCCCCCTTAAAATCCTTCAGAGTTATGAGATGCTGCAGGTGTTTTTCAAGACAATTCTACACATATAACTTAAATGTTTTCAAAGTAAACAATCAAAAGTTATTGATGTCTGTAGTTTATATAAAGTTTAGCTAAATCTTGTCTGAAATGACATTTATGGCCTGAGAGAGCAGCAAGTGCACAGGCTACAGTCCACTCCAGATATAAAAAAAATAATACATTGAAAACATCCAACAATGACTTTTTAAATTAAAATTCTTAGAGCGATTAAGACATTTATATACTTATATTTATATGTAGTTTTGTTCAGGATGGTCACGGTCATTAGTGGTCATGTTATTCCCAAGCACACACACACTTTGTGTGTTCTTTGTTCTTTTTCTTGTACCCGGGAGGGGTTCTTCCTCTGCCATTTTACTTAGAAGAGTGATTAATATATTTATATCTAGTATTGTTCAGGATGGTCATGTTATTTGCTAGTATGGCCATAAATAACCCCCCCCCCAAACACACACATTGTGTGTCCTCTGTTCTTTCTCTTTCTCTTTCTTGTATCTGGGAGGGGGTCTACCTCTACTGTTTCTTTCTTAATGAAGTAAGCACAGCTCTTCTGCATTGTTCAAGGGTTAAGAATAACCTGCATAAGTGCCAATGCTTAAAAAGCAGCATACTTGGGCTTACGGACAGTTAGCCTTCAATTTCTGAATTATGTTTTTGCACTGCACACATATTTGTATTTTCATTTTAGCAATAACCAAGAATAACATTAGCACACATGATTAACTAATAAAGAATGATCTATATTTGTTTTCATGCAATTTTATAACACACCAGCAACTGGCATATAGAAATGACAAATGACAATGAACAATTATCATATTATTAATAAAGGTTTTATAAGGTGGCAGCAACTTTTATTTTCCAAAGGTAACGCCATACCGGTGATAAAACTCACAATCACGACCGCCCTTTAGCATTACATGCAAGATGTTGTAAACCTGGAGGATCATCTTTCTTGGCATCTGCAAACAGAAGTTCAGGTAGGACATTAATTTGGTAAAAGAGGAAAAACTACTATTTAGAGTAGTAATATATTCCAAATATAATGAAATTAAGAACATGGTTACCTTTTCAGAGAAAAGATTCACTCGGACAAATGAACAAAACAGATCCATAAAAGCATGAAGAATTAAAGAGTTCTGGTGTGGCTGTGGAAATAATGCAAACATAATCAATTACAACAACGACAGGTCATTTCAATCAAGACCAAGAGATTTCTTACCAGCAATGTTATGACCGTGCTGCTCAAATCCAAAATAAGTCGCAAAGCTTGTTCACGAAATGCCAGCAGATCAAGAAGCAACTGATGGGATGAAATTTTGAAATCAGCAAAATGAGGAGAAAGAAAAACATCGTCAATGGGAATGAAGGTAATTAACTAAACTAAATACACTTTTATGGCATAGAAAGACAATGGTTAGATCAAGGCAGTGCATCACTCCAGCTACGGACTACGGTTCTAACAAGCCTTTTGTAAATTGGAAATACAGTTTTTTCTGGTTCATATAGTAAGCTCGATACTCATGCAGAATTAGGGACAGCAAAGTTATGCTACCCAAAAAAAGGCTGACTGCGCTAGCATGTGCAGCCTTCACGGATATCGTATCTGACGAACCCAAGTTTGGAAAATATATCAGGTGCAGGTGAAATGACAAATGGAAAATGAGCCAGTGCAATAAGTCGCACAGAATTAGAGCAGGTGAGGTTTTATGTCATATAAGTTCAACAAAGATGCTCGGTTACTGAGAGCATAATATAGTAAAGCTCATAGATTAATTGATGTAATCCATTTTCCACAATTTGGACAGACTTGGGTGATACCAAACACACATGTTTTGGATTGCAACACATTTTTCATTAACAGAATTACAGAAAGAACGGGCTTTCCTAAAGGTTCAGATCTCTTTATATGCTTTGGGACATACCAGGATCCACTGCTCAAGATTGTGCATGTAACCTTCAGCATTCTCGTTTAAAGCATCAAGAGCAAACTTATCTACCTGCAAAGCATCAGAGTCATTGACTCGCCAGTCAGTCACCAACCATATTAAACTGAATGAACTCAAGTACGGGAGCCAGAAGAGATGTGAACAGCTGAACAAAACTGAACCGTTACCCTTTCCAGCTGCAGCCTGTTTGGATGCTCAGGAAACTTTTTTGACAGCGTGATGCAAATTTTCGGAAATTTGGAAAGACGCCAGCTTTCCAAAACGAATCTGAGAACGTGTGCGTGTTTGGATCTGGATAGTCCAGGATGCTGTTCAGCCGGTACATTTTGGCCAGCAAGCCTTCGACCTTCGACAGCTGGACCACCGGCTCCATCTGAAGATGCTTGTGGCTACCGGCAGAGGAGCCTTGCGGCCCATCAACACCCATGTTCCTCCAGGTTGCCAACGCCGAAGGAATTGGTTCTTCGACATTTAGATACTCGGACCATCGGGACATGCCGCCGTCCACATCTCTGCTTTTGAACGAAACATGGGCCATCTCTTCCTTAAGTAGAGAGCAGATGCCTCGTCTTCAACTGCATTGCAAGTAAGGAGGCATAAGTTGAGGAAAAGCGCACACTGCCCACACACACATATGAGTTAAATTGGAACAAGCGACATAGTCAGCCTACACTAAATCAGCCCACTTCATGCCCTGATGAACAGAACAGGCAATGAATTCAACATTTTAAAATTAAAGGCATGCCATCGGTTACCGCAAAAATATGTATGTTCACTAGTAGTTAGACTTTTTTGCAAATTCATGAATGCAAAGCCTATTTGCCAAACGATTGGGGATGCTCTAACCTAATGGATAAATGAAACGGTTTAAAATTAAATAGAGCATAATGGAAGACGAACAGCACAGTAGCAAGCTCGAAACAGCATCCATGCTTGTGTCGAAGTAAACACACTAATTTTAGCCACATCGACGCTACCCTATGCTGAGCAAGTAGGGTTGATGCTGTGATTGACTGCTAAGCCCTTCCTGACACCACCGGGAGCAACCAAGAATCGTAATGAAAGGTGTGTCGTCTTGTTCCTAAGCTTCCCCGTTGGTACGGGTCCATCCCAATTCGGCCGGATCTGAGGGAGAGAGTGAGAGTGAGGAGCCCTCGCCGCGCGCCGTGTGGATCTGGGCCCGGCCGCGCCTTCGCCGCAGGCGTGGGGTCGCGCTGCCTGCGAATTTGGAACAGGAATGGCGCCCCCTGGAGCCCAGGGGCGGCGAACGCACGCCAAGCAGCAGCAATGAACAAGCTGGTTTCGAAATGGGGACGCGCGCAGGACGGCGGGAGGTCGTCGGAGTCGAAGCGAGGACAATTCGCAATTGATGAGCACAGACAGACAGATGCTCAGGAAAGGAAAGCAGATGAGCAAGCAAGCGGGAGGGAGCGCCTGAATCGACGTGGAACCCGGCGGCGGCATTTCACTACTACTGCAGGGATCGCTTCGGCGGCACACCCCGGGCCGGGCGGAGAGCGAGGCGCAGCGGCGGCGGCGGGAGCAGCGAGGAGACGAGCTTCTCTCACCTGCGGGCGGGACGGTAGCGCCGCCGATTCGGAGGTCCTCCCCGTCAGTGCGGGGATGTCGGCGCCATTGAGCGCGGGGAGGGGCGACAGCGACGGCGGTGGCGAGGCGTCCCCGTCGTCGACGTGACGGGAGGGAGGGAGTGGTGGGCGGGGAGTAGGCGAGGGAAGGCGACCGGAGCGGCGGATGCGGTGGTTCGGATTGGATTCGTCGTTACGCCGAAGCAATTACGGCGTCCCGGCGGGCCCCTCCGCACTCTCGTCACGCTGCGCCGTGGGGCCCACCGTTTCCCCGCGGCACGGGTGGGCCTCCTCTCCTGCTGGCTGGCTGGCTGCAGCGGAGTGCACCGGAGTGGCCGCCCGCGACAGAGGCTTCGCTGGACGGCGGTCCGGCCGTGTACGTGCCGCGTCGACGCCTCGCCATGTTCTGGCCCCGAGGGATCAGGATTAACCGAATCAGGTAGAGACAGGGTGGTGGTAATCCAGTGGAGTAGCAGCTGTAATTTTTGAGTGCAGGTATGGGTATGGGTATTCTATTTCCAGTTAATCAGGAAAAAAAAAACATCCCTCTATACGTGGGAGCTGCGTTTTAATAACTTTGCTTCTTCTTTTTTTAAGTAATCGTTTTTATAATAACTTTGCTGGCCGGGTCCATTTAGCCACAGCTTCTACAGAGGTTTCATCCGTAGCTTGGCATCGGATTCGAGTCACCACAGAGCGTGCTCGGTGCAGCACGCACGGGTCTTCTCGGCCCTGTCTTGGCATCACTGCCGTCGAGGCATGCCACCGCCGTAACCGTGGAGCGTGGACGGAGCAGGTCGCTGCCCTGCCACCGCGCGCCCACCCCGCACACGTCAGAGAAGATCGAAGTAGAAAGGTGGGAAGTAGCTAGTTAGCAACCTCTCTTGGGGACTTGATTTTGGTGCATCAGGCGACACGGAGGAACTCTTTTTGGAGTGACTCAAGATGTTGATATGGTGACGTCCAGAGCAAATAGTTTTGGAAGGTTTGCAGTGGGAGTGCTGGAACCTGATGCAATCCCGACTAAGTTAGATGTCATCATTGGTAACAGGTTCTTTCAGTTGTTGTTTGAGGTAGAACCTTACCCGCCAAATATTGGGCTGAGAGAAATTGGGAACACTCAGAATCCTAGCAATGAAGGTAATGGGAAGGGAGCACCAATGGATACTGAGATAGGTAATTCACAAAATGGTGATAATACTGTCTCAGGAGCTAGTGCAGCAATGGCGATGAATAATATCAGTACTGAGAAACATGTAGAGGCTTCGGAAGCATATATGGACATTGAACTTTCAGAGAACGATCTTGTTGGTGAGAACAATGGAAAAATTAGCGAGGCGGCACGGGAATTTGTTGGGGTCAAAAAAGGTCACTTTGTGAGTGTGAAGACTGCAGCTTCACGTCCTCCATTAGGCTCCCTGTCAGCACCAGCACGCTTGCCACTACCACAGGCGAGTGGTAAGAACATGGCAGCTGTCCAGGATGGACAACAGCAGCAGCAGCCCACTCTTGGTGCAAGCGCACAGGCTGCAGGTGCCAACCAGCAGACGTCCCAGCTAGATGAGGAACAATTCAAGGCTCCAATGCATTTTGATGGGTTAGCAGAAGGTGTGATTGAGAATGAAGATCAACACCTTGGGATCCTTTCTGATGCTATGCTAGAAGCTGGCCTTTCAGCCGACGGTGCAGCAAAGATAGAGTTGGGAAGTGTGATGACGATGGCAATGCTGTCAGATGGTGAGCTTACCCCAGTAAGGCGTAGCAAGCGAAATGCGGACGTAGCTGATGTACACACTCTTGAAAAGGAGAGAAAAGAATTGCTTACAAAATCTGGAGGATCCACAAGGTAATGCTAATGCAATTATTAATTCATTATGTTCTTTTTCTAGTGATCGTATGGAGCAAAATTTAGGAGAGGTGGGGATCAGTATGGGTGGTACAGAAAACTTAATTGTTAGTTCTGTATCTCTAATTAAAGATGTAGAACAAGAGAGAATGAAACCTTCATTTGCTGGTAATTCTATTGATAAAGAATGTGAATCGAGAGGAGGATGAGATCGATCCTGATATTTCTACCATCAGTCAACTCGTGGCGACTTGACGGAGGAGGTGATGGACGATAGTTTTGCGGGCCTTGATGGTGTACTTGTTGATATACCCATTAAGGTGGCAAAGAACAGAAAGTTTAAGAAACTCCTTAATAGGAAGACGACTATAAAGAAAAAATTATTCCAATGAAAGGGATCTTCTGGAATTGCGAGAGGTTTACGCGATCCGGCTAAACATACATTTTTACATGATGTGGCTAAAGAAAACAAACTTGATTTTGTAGCTTTATCGAAAACCAACAGAAATAGTTTCACGACTCAGTGTTTGGAAAATTTCTGTGCGGGGGCTGATTTTGTTTGGCATTGGCGATGTCCCGAGGCATGTCCGGGGGCATGCTAATGGGGATAAATCGAGAAAGTTTTGAGATAGAAAACATTTTTAATGGGGACTACTACATAAAATTTGTCTTAAAAAATAAAGTAGATGGTTTTCGATGGGCTCTATTGTCTATCTATGGAGCAGCACAGGAAGAGCATAAAGAGAGCTTTTTAGCAGAGTTAGTACGTGCTTGTACTAGGGGATCTACCTTTTATAGTAGGGGGGATTTCAATATAATTAGGAACCCGTCAAAAAAATAATTCAAGGTATAATGATAAATGGCCGCTTCTCTTTAATGCCATTATCGAAACGCTGAATTTGAGGGAACTAGAAATGTCGGCGTAAAGTTCACTTGGGCTAATTATGCTGAAGTTCCAACCTATGAGAAGTTAGACCGTATTTTGGTGACAAGCGAGTGGGAACAAAAATTTCCGTTGGCCACCGTCCAGGCTCTTACTCGAGAAATCTCTCGATCACACACCACTCTTACTTGATGGAGGGGAACCATCTCACGAGGTAATACTAGAAATTTTAAATTTGAGCTAGGATGGCTCACAAGGGATGGTTTTTTTGATTTGGTGAAAGAGGTGTGGGAGTCTCGAGAATAGGGGTAGAACACCCTTGGAACGATGGCAATCTAAGATTAGGAGGTTGCGACGTTTTCTTAGAGGTTGGGCTCGAAATTTAGCCTCCCAAAGCAAGAAACATAAATTAGAACCGATGGATAAAATAGATATCCTCGATAGAAAGGCGAAACAACTTTACTTTCATCTCGGGAGGTAGAGCTTAGATATCATCTTAAAGGGTAATTAACTAAGTTGCTAAGAGAGGAGGAGATTTATTGGCTCCAACGATCAAAAGCAACAAAGTTGTTGCAGGGAGATGATAACACAAAGTATTTTCATATGGTGGCAAATGGGAGACATAGAAAAACAAAAATCACACAACTAGAACAAGAAGAAGGAGTTATTGTTGGGGATATGAACTTGAAAAACTACATAACCGGTTACTATAAGAGATTATTTGGACCTCATATACAAAATTCTTTCTCATTAGACGAGACTTTGAGGCATGATATACCTCAAGTGTCGGCGGAGGAGAATGAAGTATTGGTGGCTCCATTTAGTGAGGAGGAGGTCAAAATGGCAATCTTTGATATGGAACATAATAAGGCACCAGGTCGAGATGGCTTTCCCGCGGAATTTTACCAATTCTTTTGGGAGGTCATCAAGCAAGATTTGATGAGCCTTTTTTATGAATTCTATATAGGGAGATTGCCTATTCATAGTTTAAATTTTGGGGTAATTACACTATTGCCCAAGGTCTTGGATGCGACTAGGATACAACAAGATGTGCCTATTTGTCTCCTAAATGTGTCATTCAAGGTTTTTACGAAGGTGTTAAACAATAGAATCTTGAAAGTGGCAGATAAGTTGATAGGTCCGTCTCGGAGTACGGCCTTTGTTCCGGAAGATATATAATGGAAGGTGTTGTAATACTACATGAAACAATACATGAGCTGCATAGGAAAAAGAAAGATGGAGTGATCCTAAAGCTAGATTTTGAAAAAGCGTATGATAATCTTAAGTGGCCTTTTATACTACAACAAGTCCTTAGAATGAAAGGATTCTCACCAATTTGGTGTGAATGGATTTCAAAAGTCATATCTAGAGGGAGTGTTGCAGTTAAGGTCAATGATAATTTAGGCCACTATTTTCAAACAAGAAAAGGAGTACGGCAAGGGGACCCATTATCTCCAATCCTGTTTAACATAGTGGTTGATATGCGGCTATACTCATTTCACGAGCAAAAGAGGCAACAAATCCATGGTATGGTACCGCATTTGTTTGATGAGGGACTCTCGGTCCTTCAATATGCGGATGACACTGTTATCTTTATGGACAATGATTTAGAGAGGGCCAAAAATATGAAGCTCTTGCTTTATGCTTTTGAGCAATTATCAGGACTCAAAATCAATTTTCATAAGAGTGAGTTATTTTGCTATGGAGCAGCCAATGCTAATCAATTTGAATATACACAGATTTTTGGATGTAATGTAGGATCATTCCCTTTTAGATACCTAGGAATTCCTATGCATCATCGAAAGCTTACCGAATAAGGATTGGAAGCATGTGGAAGAAAGATTTCAAAAGAGATCGAGTGGTTGGAGGAGTAAGATGCTTTCGGTGGGTGGAAGGCTTGTCCTCATTAACTCGGTCTAAGTAGTCTTCCTATGTTTATGATGTCCTTTTTTGAAATACCTAGAGGGGTTTTGAAAAAATTGGATTACTTTAGATCTCGGTTTTTTGGCAAAGTGATGAACACAAGAAGAAATATAGATTGACAAAATGGGAAGTAGTATGTACACCAAAAGACCAAGGAGGATTGGGGGTCCTTAATTTAGGTGTCCATAATAAGTGTCTCTTAAGTAAGTGGCTTTTCAAAATGATTAATGGTGATGGGGTTTGGCAACAGTTGCTTAAAAATAAATATTTAAGGGACAAGACTTTGACTCAAGTTCAATACATGCCCGGGGACTCATTTTTGGGCTGGCCTTATGAAGGTCAAGGATGAGTTCCTCGTTGGGTAGGTTTGATCTAGGTGACGGATCCCAAGTGCGTTTTTGGGAGGATTCGTGGATAACGCCACACCCTTTCAAGATGCTCTTCCGTCATTATATAACATCGTGAGAAAGAAAATGCATCTCGTTAGGACCGTTTGTCTACGACACCATTAAATGTAGCTTTCAGAGATCTCTTATGGGGGTTAATTTACAAGCATGGCACAATGTAGTGGCTATGGTTGCGAGACGCAATTAAGAAACCAAAGGGATCGTTTTGTGTGGGGGCTACATCGTAACGGATTGTTTTCGGTTAATTCCATGTACGGGGCATTATTAGACATACAAGCTTTACCTTACAACACTTTAATTTGGAAACTTAAACTACCCCTCAAGATTAAAGTTTTTATGTGGTATTTGTACAAAGGCGTAATCTTGACCAAGGATAATTTGGCTAGGCGACAATGGCAAGGAGATAGGAAGTGTTGTTTATGTTCCACCAATGAGACCATACAACATTTACTCTTTGACTCGGTCATTGTGCTAAATTTATGTGGAGAATTGTTCATATTTCCTTTAACCTGAAACCCCCAACGAGTGTACACAATTTGTTTACAGGTTGGTTGGAAGGGTTAAATAGAAAAATGAAGTCTCAAATTCTTGTGGGTGCAAGTGCCATTTGCTGGGCTTTTTGGTTAACTCGAAATGATGTTGTGTTTGACAAGGCCATAGCACCGTCTTATTTGCAGGTTATCTTCAAGGGAATGTATTGGATCCGGTATTGGACCTTACTGCAGAAGAAGGAGGACCGTCTTTACATGAAGGCGGGCTGTAGGACTATTGAGACAGCCGCGTTGGAGGTATTTGCTAGACACGGCTGGCGATTTATCAATAGAATTGCTCTTTAGTCATTTTTTAGATTTTGGTTGTCTTCATGGCGCAAAACTTTGTTTTTGAGATTTCTTGGATTTAGTTGTGAAAGTTTGTAATAATGAACAGCCATATGCATTAGTCGATGCGGAAATTTGGGATATTATATTCCCTTTTCTAAAAAAAGCGTTGAGGGGATCCAGCCACGGGTGTGGATTTCGTGCTGCTGCCTTGGTCGCCATGGTGGATACCTTCTGTGTTTTTTTTTTTTAAAGTCCTACCAAACACCCTTATGCGAAAACAGCGCTTGTTTTGCGAAAACAGCTTGTGTGAATTTCAAATTACAAGAACAATAAAAAAACTAGTGAATCTAAAGCTTTTGGCCTAGACTTGAAGCCGCGTTAACAAAATAAAATGCATTTTTCTAGCTTCACCGTTTTTGAGAAATCAAAGCCTTACCTAAGAGACCCTACGCATTTGAGACGAGCTATCCACATATCTGTTGCTCCACATCCAGATTAGAGCTGTTGTGTTTTTGTAGGGCTCTTAATTTAGAGTTGTGTTTGGGAGAGCTTAGAGTTTTGCCAAACACGCCTTTGTATCTAACTAAGGGTTTTTTTCGTGTGTTACAACATAAACCAAACAAAAAACACGAGGTGTTTCAAATTGTTAAAAAATGTTCGATCATCATCAAAATCAAAGACAGAGAGGGTTCATGTTCATGCGTTACTACATGTTTTACGTTTTCTATGTTATTTTTACAAATCAAAATGTAGTACGTCACCCTCCAAAGTGTAGAGAAAAAATAAAACATCGGTTGTTGGTGTGAGCATATTTATTTAAACATTTAAGAGTAGCAAGCTACACCGCGACCTCGGGGTGGCCACGTCGCCCATAATTCCGCTCTAACCCGATCGGTCGGACGGACGGTCCGGATCGGTCGAGTCTAGGTTATTTTGCAAAAACATCCTCGAATCTCCAACGAAATACAGCCCGCAATCCATCGTCCTCTCTCGGGTTTTGTTTTGCAAAAAGACCCTCGAGCTTTTTGAAATAGGACCCGCGCCCAAGCGATTTCATGGGCCGCCTACCACCACATCCCTTGTACGTGGGCGAAGCTTGGGCTAGATTTGGCCCAAATGGTCTTCTCCTTTTTGTGTCTTTTATTAAATCCTATAATATGCTGATTTTATTTATTTCATACAAAATAATAATAAGAGGTTCTAAAATCATGAAATTTTTTAAGACTCTCCATGATGTACTTTATGTCTAAAAAACTATGAAACTTGAAATGTAAAGAAATTTTGAATTATTTAAAATAACCGCTTCTAATTAACAAATGAAACTTCCATGATTCCTACACATTAAAATAGTAATCCTGACATTATAAAATTTATTTTGTGGATGCTTTGTGATGTTGTGAGCCTCTAAAAAAAATATAAATTTTAAATATTTCAACAGATTATTAAGTGCTCAATTAATAAATTAATTTAATAAGAAATTTACAGCCGATTTTATATGAATCAAAATATATAGACAACAAAATAAAAACTCAACGGTTAACATATACAATCATCCACAAATACTATTTCTCAAATAACATGATCAAAAACACTTATACAATGCATAAACAATGCGCAGACTAATATATTTGTGCTTTTGTGTTGTTTGCTATGTCGTTATCTATAACCAGTAATGCATTTTCATAAATATAATTGTGATGCCAACCCGTGCGTATGGGCGCGCGCAAATCACTAGTATACTTTTAGTTGCATGTCTCCTCCACCGTGCACACCAAGTTTAGCAATATATCGGGTTCGACATCTTTAATTAGGAGATCATGGGTGGGTTTCTCGTTGACGTATACCACGGCCTCCACCACCTTCTTGGACTCTTCTGGTGAGGGTTCGGCCCTTACCAAAGGTGTCCGTCAACATTATCAGGTGGACTCGGCGAAAGAAGAGGAGCTTCGTCAGGGTTTAGAACAACCTAGATATTTTTATGGATGGATTGTTCACGTAGCCGCCTCTGAAAATATTGGAGAGGCATTTAGAGAGACGATGGTGCTTGTGGTCGCCTCTAGTAGAAATAGGAAAGGTCGTATCCCAAATTAATTTTGTAATAGTGTATTTGTGCTAAAATAGTAATTTTGGACTATATATGTATGCAAATCGAAGTTCATTATTTGAGCACTCGTTCTATAAATTGTTGTTTCAAACTTTTTTGACACCTCTTGTTTCATTTTTAAGTTAGTTCAAGTTGTCATCACGTAATGTATTGATGCTAGGACCACCGGATAGACCAAAACTCACCCACCATGAGCTCTAGCGAGGATGAGAAACATGATTTTCCCTCCTCACAGGGATGGATACAAGTATTTGACCTAATTTATCCCATGGTGGCTCATGTTGCATGATGATACGAAATCGTGAAAGTTTAGTCTCACATTGGTTGTTTGAGATCGGCTAAACTAACCTATATAAAGGTTTTCAGAATGTACATTACCAATTCAAGTTAACCCCTCCATATGTACAACACAAGAACAAAAATGTAAGTGTGTTGGTGGAAGTGGAGAGTAGAACTAAACTGTTTGGACTTTAGTGTGTTATAGTTGGGTTGAGAAATAGCAATTCACGTTCGGGTTTTTTTCGGTTGTCATCGCTTTTGGTAGTTAGTGCTCACTATAACACAACATGCCTTTGCCGACACCTCAAACTGTTGGGAATAGGTGCCTTCGCCGACACTTAACCTCTCGCGAAAGGATTCGCCGACAGTTTTCAAACAGTCGCGGTAGAAGCAGTCGGCAAAACTTTTGCCGACAGTTAAAGGAATCGCCGACACTTTTCTTGTTGCCAAATGGTGCACCTACGCCGACAGTTGGAACTTTCACCGAGTTAACCCTTCGCCGAGTTTAGACCTACACCGACAGTTAGGAGCTTCCCCGACAGTTCATATGTTGGTGAAACCATTTCCAGGGTGTTTCACAAACCCGCCCGTCTCCACGTTAAAGTGTCGGCAATGCTATATTATAGATAATAGCATGTGAATACAATTTGAATAGTTTAATACATATAAATTACATTGATTGAGCAAATTAACATGATCTTACAGAATTAAAATATCATTTCTTCCATACATACACCAAGCAGGACGATCATAGCACATAGAGCCATACACACACGCACACACATATATATAGGTCCAATAATGATCATATATTTAGCAAGTCAACTGGATGATCATAGTACATACAACCATACAAATATAGGTCCACCAATGATGATCATAGTACATTCAACCATACATATAGAGGTCTAGGATGTAGATTAGTCACTAGCAGGCATATATATAAGCATATAGTAAGTCTTATACTAACTGGTTATGGCTAAAGCTAAGAGATTGATAGATCATGATTTGGGCACAAGTGGCATTCAACACTTTCATATGTTTTTGGCCTACACAATAGTAGCCTAGTAGGTGTAAACAAAAGAACAGAACTGCAATTGATGTCTTCCTAGAGCATTTCTCGGACACTTGTTGCCACTCCAAAATACTTGTACACCAACTTGGTGCACATATTGTTGCTGCCACTTAGAGAAACATGTAACAGCTCTCTAGTCGAAGCTCAAAAGGTTGCCCAGTCCAAAATATACTTGCAACACCACATAGCTTAAGTACCTAACATGAAAAAGAAGGCGAAATATCAGTGAAATGTGCTTTGTATCATTCGCCGACTCTAGAGCTATAACAGTTGATTCTTAGGATGTTCATTCGCACGCATGTCAACCTGAGGGCATTTACTCTAGAGCTAGATCGTAAGTTACGTCCAGTTGCTGTTGCCTCAGCAGGACCTTGGGGCTACATTTGGGGAGACAATTATTTCAGATTTCCATAGATATTTTGTAGAATTGTTTGAGAACATTTCGGACTCTTGGGAATACATACCTTTTCGTTCTCTTTGTTTGGTGCATGGCCCTAAGTTGTTGTGCAGTAGGCTGAATATTCAATTCTTGCATTTTCAGTACTCTTTGCCCGATGTTTTCATTCCTTAAATTTTCATAAGCATTTGGCTCCACATCATCTTCATAATCGTTGGCTCCACGGCTTTTCTTTTTCCCTTTTGCTTTTGACATTGTTTCTCCTGAAACAAAAACAAAAATGAATTAGTACGGGATTCCCATAAAACAGTGAATTAGTGAAACATTCTTTTCCCCCTAATGGAGTGTCAATTAGTGAATATATACACATCTGTTCTCATTTCAGATTGGGTCGTTCAAGAAAAAAGAAAATAAAGATCTTGCCAAACAATTGTCCAAATCAAATCAATTTCACCACACTTGATGCTAAAATAAATCGTCTCACCACAAGCCATCAACATGAACTATAGTGGAAATTTAATCCAATTTTAAAAAGGCAAAATTATCACATCACAGAACACACACAACCTGCAATTCTATGACAAATGCAGAGACAGTTCATAAGAAAAGGGAGAACATACCAATCAAGCAATGACAGTAGAAGAGCGAGATGAAGACTAGAAGGCCAACTTGCTCGTGCTCCCTGTAGATAATATTGCCAACACTAATTAATCACAAGGCAATACAAATAAGTTGAAAACTGAGCACAAGCAAACTTACTTGCTACAGCTGGTGACGACTTGTGCAAGAAACAAAAATCAAAGAGTTGAATCCTTTAATCCTTGCTTTTTGGATATTTTGCAACATGCACAAGAAAGAAAGAAACTCGGAATAGATCTTTTTGCAACAAGTTATGTTCTTTGCCTTAATACTTGAAACAAGTTACAGATCCGGCACAAGAATACATACATGCAAGTTGTCTACAAAATCTTGAATCCGGCTGGTTCCTCTGCAAAATCAACTAATGTAGTAAACATCACATCTAAATTGGGCTCAATATGTTCCTGCTCCATAGAGGAAGGGGAAGAGATGGTGGATCTCGGGACTGAATCGAAGTTTGGCAAAAGAAGTAACAAACCTTGAATCTTTCTAGCCTTTCTCACCTTCGCCTACTACTTTACGCAACAAAAGAAAAATCCGAAATTCAGCTCGCCGAACCACGCACGGGAATGGGGGTGAGAAGAAGAGGATGCGTTCCCTCAAAAAAAAGAAGAAGAGGATGTAGAGGTGCCACACCTAGAGACGTGCCTTGTGGCGGCGGCGGCCCTTGCTCCGACGGGGCTAAGGTTCAGCGGGCTTGGGGGGCGGCGGAGGGTGAGGCAGCGGCGAGCTTAGGGCGGCGAAGCTGGGGAGGGTCGGCAGCGGTGCCCGAAGCCTTGAAGGGTGTTGCCGGTAGCAACCAGGGGAGGGTCGGCGCGGCGGAGCTGGGGATGGTCGCTAGTGGGAGGCGGAGGGTTCGCTAGGCTGCGCGCCCGGCGGAGCTCCTGGCGCGAGTTTTTTCCTTTTCCGGGTGTGTCTTTCTTGGGCTCTATTTTTAGCAGCCGCGCGTCATTTCAGTTTTTGCGGGCTGAGTGTCCATTTTTTTCATTCTCCCGCGCACAACCCTACTAGTGTAATTCTCCGCGCACACCCCGCGTGCTTCCCTGTGTACCCTTTGGACGGCAGGTTTCACAGTAGTTTGTTTAGGCAATGCCGACACTTTTTACGTTGGTGAACTTTCGCCGACACTTTTCCTTTGGTAGGAGAAACGCCGACAGGTAAAGTGTAGCCCTATAACACTATTGCCGACACTTTGGGTGACGTGAAAGATTATACAATTGCCAACACATTATGTGTTGTCAAAAACCTAGATTTCCCAACACATAAGTGTAGGGAAAAGTGGGTTATGGTGTAGTGGCTACTGTTGCTCAACATCTTGAGATTTTGTTGCTCTGTTGTCTTATCGAGCATGTCTAGCCCTCTTGTTTTATCTTTACCATAATATAATTGCCGTATGTATCAGAGAAATGGTATTGAACCACATCCAAGTGCGACATGCACTAAATTAAAAGCATTATCATTGTTTACTTGACATTATTACCATTATAAAATGCAAGTCTAGACGATTTGAGAAATAATATGACCATATCATTCCTTACGAAAAATGAGTTGAACCTCGTCCATGTGCCGATGTGCGGCAAATATTAAGCGTTACTTTGTTTGCTGAATTAATATGACCACTTAGACGACTTGGGAAATATCATCGTTTCCTTATCTTGTCGAAACTAAATGAATTGAACTATCTCCTTTCGCCAAGCAAGGGCCCTATACATGGATCCTCCTCAAGAGAGTTTGTTTGAGTTGAGTGCAGTGGTTAATCAATTGGCCAGCATACTGCATGCCTACCATAGTACTGTGCATTGATGCGCCAGCTTGATTGCATAGAGCAATGCTGCAGCAACCTACACGTACCAATGCACATGCACGCGAAAGGCAGTCATGAATCATGACCTTTATCTACCTCTGTTCGAAATTGTGTATTTTGTTTCAATATAGGACAATAATCCATTAGCCAACGTTTTTTTCTAATTAACATACATGAATTTTATGATAAATTTGGTTTTATGAGATTTAGATCTATAGAAAGTTGTGTACTTATAATTGTGATTTTGTATCAATATAAAGTGATTGAAATTTATCAAGATCAGTACCGGTTAAAGTCTGGTTCTAACGAGATGAAACAAGTACTCTCTCTGTTCTAAATCAAAAGATATTTAGTCCTTTTTAGATCTAGTCTTTACTATGCATTTAGACATACCCTACGTCTAGATTGTAGATAGGAGTACACATCGTAAAACAAATACATTTAAAAAAACCTAAAAATCTTAGAATTTTGAACAGAGTGCGTCTTGATTTGGAAGGGGGCGAGTACTTCGCATAACGTACAGGAATGGATGTTGGATGGGCACCAGCAGATATAGGTGTACTTTATAAGGTCCCTCAAGAAATCAGTGGCACTGCAAAGTTGTTGCATTGCATGGCTTCAATCTGCTTCACAGTACATCACGCGCGCCTATAAATGTCTTGCTCGATGGCGTGGCAACTGCCTGTTCTATCTAGCGTTCACAGTTTCTATCTGGGGATTTAGCACAATCCTATAGAGAGAGACCGACGTGCCGACCAACCCCGGCCGGAGCCAAGCAGCCTCGCCTCGCCGCCGGCAATGCAGAAGCAGGACATGGCAGAGAGAAGCTCGAGTGCCATCGAGGGAGATGACCACTAACGTGAACGCCGTTCAGGAGCGCGTTCTGGCGGAGATCCTTTGCCCGCAACGGCGACGCCGAGTACCTCGCGAGATGCGGCCTCGCAGGCGCCGGCGCCGCCGGCGCGCACCACGTTCCGGGCCAACGTGCCCGTGGCGACGTACAGACCAGAAGCCGTACATCCTGCGCGTGGCCAACGGCGACGTCTCCGTCCTGACGGCCCCGGCCACCCTGTCTCCGAGCTCATCGTCACCACCGGCACGTCGGGCGGCGAGCCCAAGCTGATCCCCGCCGTGGAGGATGAGATCGACCGCCGCATGCTGCTCCACAGCTTCGTCGTGGCAGTCATGAACCAGTACACTTCACCATGAGTTGATCGATTTATTTTTTTCTTTGCATGATGATTTGATATGAATATGATCGAGCTGCCTGCAGGCACGAGTGCCCTGGGCTGGACAAGGGCAGCGGTCTCTACTTCCACTTCGTCAAGTCGGGGACGACGACACCGGGCGGCCTGCCGGCGCGCACCGTCGTGACGAGCCTCCTGCACCGACCAGTTCAAGAGGCGCCCGGCGTACGACCCCAGCCGCGGCGGCGGCGGCAACACGAGCCCGGCGGCGGCCGTGCTGTGCGAGGACGCGTCCCAGAGCATGTACGCACAGATGCTGTGCGGCCTGCGCCACCGCCTCGCCGTGCTGCGCGTCGGCGCCGCGTTCGCGTACGGCCTCGTCCGCGCCGTCTCCTTCCTGCAGCGCAGCTGGCGCCACCTCGCCGACGACATCGAAGCCGGCGCGCTCGTCAGCCAGCGCGTCACCGACCGTCCGTGTGCGAGGCCGTCAACGCCGTGCTCCGGCGGCCGGACCCCGAGCTCGCGCAGTTCATCCGGACGGAGTGCGGTGGCGGCTCGGAGGACGGTGACGACTGCTGGGCCGGCATCCTCACGCGCCTTTGGCCGAACGCCAAGTACCCCCTCGACGCCATCAGCACTGGCACCATGGCGCAGTACGTCCCGACGCTTCGTTACCACAGCGGTGGCGCGCTGCCCATCGTGTCCACTGTTCCACGGGTCCTCGGAGTGCTACTTCGGCCTCAACCTCCGGCCGATGTCCGGCGAGCCGGACGAGGCGTCGTACACCATCATGCCCAACATGGCCTACTTCGAGTTCGTGCCCACGGACTCCGACGGCGCCGCAGACGACGACGACGCCACGAGCGGCACGGCGAGCCAGCTGGTGAAGGTGGCCCGCGTGGAGGCCGGGCGCGAGTACGAGCTAGTGGTGACCACGTACGGCGGGCTGTACCGGTACCGCGTCGGCGACGATCCTCCGCGTGGCGGGGTTCCACAACGCGGCGCCGGAGCTCCGGTCCGTGCGCCGCCGCAGCGTGCTGTTGTCCGTGGACGTCGAGAGGACCGACGAGGCGGAGCTGCAGCGCGCGGTGGCGCGCGCGTCGGCCGCGCTGCTCGCCCCGCGCGGCGCGGGCGTCCTGGACTACACTTGCCGAGCGTGCACCGCGACCGTCCCGGGGCACTACGTCGTGTACTGGGAGCTGCTGCTGTCGTCTTCGCCTTCGACCACCGCCGCCGTCGGCATGGTGGACGGCGACGTGCTGGCGCAGTGCTGCTTGGAGATGGAGGAGGCACTGAGCTACTCGTACCGGGAGGGACGGGTGGGCACAGGCTCCATCGGGCGCTGGAGATCCGGGTGGTCCGGCCGGGCACCTTCGAGGAGGTGGCGGACCACGCCGTCGCCTCCCGCGGCGCGTCCGTCGGGCAGTACAAGGTGCCCCGGTGCGTGACAGTGCCGGCCGTCGTGGAGATGCTCGACTCGCGCGTCGTGTCGAGACACTTCAGTCCCGCCTTGCCGCACTGGGACTCTGCTGCTCTGCAGTTTTGAAGAAGAAACGAACGGCAGCGTGGGCAGCTGTCTGTCAGTTGGACTTGGTTCCATGCATGCATATCTCCACTGCTGCGTGCATATGTTGATCCTGCATCCCAAAAAGGGAACAAATGTACTACCTTCAACTACAATTCACAATAATAAGCATATATGGTTAATAATATATATCTAGCTTATACATTCATATATATCTAATATTAGACTAAACTTGCAAGGTAGCCTAACATAAATTGTGGTGGCAACTATTCACTCCGGTTCTTCCAAAATCCAAATTATAAGTGGTTTTGATTTTAGGTTTGTACTAAGACCTACATACCTAGAAAAGTTAGAATAAATTATAATTTAGAAATTATCAATTAAGATATATATGAATCCCAAATCAAGATTGAATTTTAATGACTAACTGTGGAATCAAATGAGACATAACGGATAGAATGTTTCGATCGTTCAAACAGTTCTCCAGCCTGCAGTGGATGCTAAAAGTAGGACTTCTAGCCCCTTTGCCTACAAAGCTACAACTACAACCAACCACAAACAAGCTGAGAATTCTAGAAAGACAACGTATCCTATGCAAACTAGGTATCTTTGTCACGAACTTTCAAATTATCGATTTGGACTCTAGGATGATCATCCCAGATTAGGCTGAAAGAGAGAGGTGGGGTAATTTTACGGGTGCGCCCGCCAGCCTTGTGGTAATTGTGGTTTTTCCAAAAAGACCCCCTCCCTCCGTCTCCTCCGTCTCCTCCGTCTCGACCACAGTTCGCAGTCGCGACCCCGCCTTTGGAGGGCGGACCGCCGCCGCTGGTGGAGGGCCGCCACGCCGGTGGAGGACTCGCCCCGCCGCCCGCCGCCTCGCCCGCCTCTCTGCCCGCATCTCCTCCGCCGGCCCGCTCCCCACCGGCCGCCGTCGTCGCGCTGGTCGCCTGCTAGATGCACGGCGCCGCGCGCCGATGGCTCGTCGTGCCCTAGCGCTGTGCCTGCTGCCCGTCGCGCCGCCGTTGCTGCTCCTCTGCCTCCCGCTGCTCATGTTGCCGTCCGCCGTCGCCCCGCTTCCGCCGCCGCACAGCGCAGGCTCATGATGGTGAAGGTGTCCAAGAACAGGAGCTCCTGTCCCAGTGAGCTGCCGTTACATGGGGACGGGCCAAGCGCGCCGCGCTGCTGCACAAGTACCCCTCGAGGACCAGATGGAGCTCGGGGCCGCCGCTGTCGCCGTGGACCCGACGCCGAGCTAGCTGTGAAGCCACCTCGCAGAAGATCCACGGGCACCGGCCAATGGCAATTGTGATCCATTTCAGTTTACTGTCCAAGCTATTATTGCTTTGCTATGCAGAGTTCAGACAATGTAATGTACAATTAAGCAGCAGTACACTGCTTGCTAACATTCATTGTAATTTGTAAGCAAATTAGCACATTCAGTCAGCTAGCTGTACCCTGTATTAGTGCTTTGTTGTTGTATGAAATATTCAGAGTGCAATGAAATATTCAGAGTATACAGTGCAATGGAATGAACAGAAAGTTTGGACATTGTGCTAAGAAAATTCAGATGGCAATGCGAAAAAAATTGACATGTTCAAAAATAACTAGTAACATCGACAGTAACAGTAAGCTTCCATGTCTTAACAGAATGGAAATCTAAGAACTTGAAATAAAAGTAAGCATGTCTTAAAAGGTTACCTGAACTTCAAATATCAACTAACAACATTGCTTGGGCAATTACGTGCGTCATGATCCACTAATTTCTTGCATTTTCCACACATCCGTTTTCTGGGCGCCTTCTTCTCCTTGCCCTTCTTGATTCTTTTGCTTAAGCCCTCTGGAGTTGATATCATTTGGTGGATGTACCTCAACTTCTTGTGAAATTTTGCCACCAAGGAATGATTCAAACTCATCTTGTTTATTGACTGTAGCAGCAGGAACAATATTTTGGAGAGGTTCTACAAGGTTTGATAAACTAGAGTATAAAAATTCCATTCCTTGTTCGAGTTCTTGGCCATCGGATTAGATCTTCAAACTTGTTACGTGAATCTGAAATTTTTCTCCCCATTGCCACCTCCACAGCATCTTTAGCCTTTTCATCCAGAAGGTTACCTTCCTCATCAAAGAAACTTGATTCTCTATGAAATAAAGATCAATCAGAACTATTGCACATAGAAAACAATATGTCTATATAAAACAAACTAGGCATGTAAACTCACCTTTTACACCTTATATCCACTCTTCATAAAATAAATTGGTGGTATCTTATTTTGCTTCTCGCCTCTAAGCATGAATGATATGACGGCACAGGATGCCATAGGACTTCTAAAATTTACAGGGAGCACATACCAAAAATGTTTGATTTGTTCATCTGAACCACTCGCTCTTTACCCGGATTAGCTCTTTGATGGTGACAATTTTCATATCTTAGGTCCTCTGAAATCCCTTGAATAATGCAATGGTCTCTTGCAACCATGATTTGTTTCCTGAAACTTGCTGAAAATTTCATGAGTATATACGACACTACACTGCTTCTCCATGACCCAATGTGTCATCAATTTACGGCTGGTGTGAAGACTTTTTTTATTGTCGGCTATCAACTCCTCTTGCTGGCACTCCAAAGCTGTTTCAAACCTTAGCCAAAACTCAACAAAGGATAATTTTCGATGAATGAAACGGTTAAAGAAAGAATTTGCACTCTCCGATCGTGTAGTCCTAAGGAGTCCTGCTAGGGTATGTCCATAAAGTATGCTGGAATCCATGATTCTACTTATGCCGAACTTTGTGGAAAACCACTCATTTCCCGTGAGCACATACTTTATCATGATAGAATTCCATTGAGACTCAAATTCATCTGAATTCTCGGGCCCCAAACACTGCCCGATTTAATAATTTCCAGAAATCTCATCATTTTTTATGTCGGGCCCAACCTTCTTAGGTACCTTATCCATGATATGCCACATGCAAAGTCTATGAGATGTATTTGGTAGAACCTGAGCAATAGCAGCCTTCATGCTCGCATCTTCATCTGTTATGATTAGATGAGGTGCTACTTCACCCGTAGCCTTAAGAAAAGTCTGAAACAGCCATACAAATGAGTCGATCTTTTCATCGGCCCGGAAACGCTGCCCCAAGGAAAATACTTTGCAAGTGATGATTGACCCCGGTGAATGCACAAACTTTATATTATATTGGTTAGTAGTATTTGTAGAATCTCTGCAGCCCATCACCAAAAACACTACAATTTTTTCTACATATGGCATTTGCCCGAGAAGACACGCACAAGCCGTCCTTCTTTATCCACCATAAACTCATAAAAGAAGGTAGGATTTGCTTCCTTCTTTTAGCTCAAGTTGATGCACAAATATTTGTGCATCGGCATCCTTGATTTTGCTCCTCGGAGTCACGACAATAGTTCTTGAAATCCTCGGCGTGCAACCAACATTCTCAAAGCCACCATCAACGACTTGGAGAAGTCGAAATGCAGGACGTGCCAATGCTAGCCTTATGATAGTTGAACAAAGTACTCTTTGCCCTCTCACAAACTTGACGGTTGGATCTTGCGGGTGTCTCTTATGCGGCGACACAAAACCATGATCGTGGTCCTCAACAATTGACAATATTTTGATACTTCTTGTCACTATCAAGCTTGACAACAATACGTGCACGACAACCACATCGGGTTTCCATCACATTTGGTATCTTTTTTTCGGATTGATCACTAACTTCTTGTATGCTCTCCTTCCTATACCCTTCCCTTGAGCAACAATACCATTTGGTAAATATTTTCTCGTGTCCTTCTTATGTGGACCAACACGAACCCGGAGAGAAACTGACATCGTGTGGCATGCGATTTGTAAAAATTCTCCGCATCCTTGAGTGTATCAAAAATCATTCCAACCACAGGTTTTTTATTTGCTTTTGCAATTATACTATATTAGGAGAAGGTGTTGTCCGTGGTGTGCTTGGTTCCTCAACGTGGGCTACAACTCCAGTATCGCGTCATGATGGTGGGGACGACATCATCCATGGCGGGGAATGAGCAGCGACTGCATTTTAACGACGACATTAGCAATGATCGTAGTCAAGGTGAAAGTGAATGTAAAAGTTTTGTACGAAACGGAGCACCATCAGGGACGTGTGTTCCTGAGATCATAGGCACCGTACTTGCCGAGCGGCGTTCGTGGCCCAGCGTCGAGGAACCGATTTCTGGGAGGCGGCCGTCAAGGCTGGCGTTGTTAAGGCCTCATGACGGTGGTTCGCCAGGCATCGTCACCGGCGCCGGCCGTCGGACGGGGGTCCTTCGTCTTCCGCGGTGGGCCTTGCGGCGGGGCTCCATCGTCCGCGTCCGCAACGTCCGCGGCAGCCCGGAGAGAATGCGAGGTCCCGGCTGACGGCGGGAGGAGAGTCGCGGAGTCCCGGCGGCGAGGCGCGGCCGCGCAGCCTCCTCCACCGCCGAGTCCCGCCAGAGGGTCCAGGCGGCGCGGCTGCTCGCGAGTCCAGCTCGGCGGCGTTCAGCCATATGTCCGACTCGCGAGACGGAGCGAGACGGAGCGAGGAGACGAGCGGAGACCAGGAAGGGGCTTTGGAAAAAAATCAAGTCACTACTACAAAGGGTCAAGCGGGCATTATTTTGTAAATTGCCATATCTACAATGCCATCTGGATGATCATCCTAGAGTCGGATCGAGAATTTGCAAGTTTGCACAGTATACCTGGTTTGCATAGGATATGTTGCCAGAAAGAAATACCATCAAATGGTTATCTTCTTCCTACTTTTTGAAATTATAATCTGTGGCAGCATGGCCGCATGGGCACCCGATGATTGTCTACAATATTTATTCATTTGTGACGAATTGGTGTGCTGAAATAAAGGTACTCCTTCCGTCTTAAAAAGTTAATCAATTTTAAAAAACAAAATATCCTACGGATACAAAATGAATACCTTATTATGATATATTGTATGATAAATCTAATGATATTAATTTACCAAAATAAAACTTAATTTTTTCAAGAAATTAGGTCAATGTTTAAAATTTGACTTAGAACAACCCTACAAATTGATTCTTTCTAAGGCGGAGGGATTTTTTGTAGTAGAAGGGAGTAATAAGTACAGGATGGTTTCTTATTGATTCTCTGATATGATTAACTGGGCCTGGCCCCTGATCAAATGACTAGCCAAGTGACTGTTTTTCTTTTTTCTTTTTTTGGCGAGAAAATAGGAAATTAGGAATCTGGATTCGTATCCGACTCTACCTCGGTGGAGAATCCAACGCGTTGCTGCCTATAAAAAACCCATCGACCGGGGCCTCGTTCGTCCCTCAAACGAGAAGTTCATCTTCGTCTCCCAGGCTCCAGCTTTTGGCTCGTGGGATCGACAGAGATGGCGGCGCTAGTACCCTTGGCCCTGAGATCTTCGGCCAGCTTCCGTTTGCTCCCGACGCCGCGCGACGCCGTGACGTACTACCTGCCGCGCCTCGTCGCCGGGGAGCCCGCTGCACGACGCCGTCCGCCCCGTCATCCACCACGCCGACGCCTTCCGCGCCGGGCGGACTCTCGCGCCGCTTCCGCCCGCTGCCCAAGACCGGCGACCGCTTCTTCTTCAGCCCCAAGCGAGGCCCGGCGCCGCCAAGACAGCAGCGTCAGGCGGGTCCGGCAGTCGCAGAACACGGTGGACATCAAGGCCCGCGACGGGGATGCCGGGCGTCGGCGAGCTCAGGCGCTTCGGTACAAGAACCGCGGCGGCGGCGGCACTCCGGACTGGCTCATGGACGAGTTCTCCGGCGACGGCGACGGCAACGGCGAGCTGCCAGTTCGTCTTGTGCAAGATGTGCGTGTCTCCTCAGCGAGCTGCCCTGACGATCCCGAAGCGCACGAATCCCGCGGCTTATTTCTTCACGCTACTGCCACCGCCTGCCGCCGTCGTCATGCAGATGCAGCCAGCGCCAGCGCCAGCAGCGGCGCCGAGAGCCGCGCCACCGCGGCCTGCCATGTCCCCGCCGTGCGCCAAGAGAATGCGCGGCCCTGCAGAGCAGCTAATGGCACGGCCAGCAATAACCTCCGGCGCCAGCGGTTCCTGCAGACCCTATCGTCCCGGCACCGCATTTCGAACACGCCCTTCGCACCACCACAGCCGTGTGCGCCTCGCCGTGGATCGACGACTCCCTTCGGCGACACAACCGTCGCCAGCCCGCTCCGCTCCTGCGCCGCCAGTTCCGAGCCGGACGCCCTCTCGCCACCGTTCGGATCCATGATATTCGCCCACCACAGCCGTGTGCACTCGCCGCTGTTCGACGACTCCGTCAGCGACGCACCCATCGCCCGCTTCAGCTCCTGCGCTGGCGCCGCCAGTTCCAATCCGTCCTGCGATGCAGCCGCATCGCTCGCGAACGCCATTGCCGGCGCCACCGCAGCCACTTCCACAGCTGGTGCCGTTGCTGCCGACTCCCCGGTGGTGGTACGCGCCTGCCAGGTGCCTGTCCAGTCGAAGCAGAGGAGGATTCTTGATCCGTTTGAAGCCGCCATGCTGAGAGATGAAGCAGAGGAGCAAAGAGCGCCTGCAGCACTCATCGCCGCCGCCGCCCACTGGTGGCTACGCCAGCGCTTCAAGACGAAGACGACTGGGACGATTTAGAAAAGAAACTGAATTTGAAGAGTGACTGCAGCACCGGAATTTGAAGAGTGACTACTGCAGACACGTAGAGTTGTTGCAGTAGGTAAGGAACGCTTTGTATAACCTTATGTATGCTGACTTTTTGGGGAGACTCGATGTATGGCGTGACAGCAAACTGTGTTGAGCTAGTACAAAAACTGCTGGTTGTTTGTTGCATTTGTTTGTTTATATATATCAAAATATATGTATATATTGTCAGTAACTTTCAACAAATAGCCAAGGTGACATCAGTGTCTCATGTATTATTAGTTTTCAAGTAAAACTTACAAAAAAAGTGGTGAATCCCCATAGGAACAAGCACCCTAAAATTAGTTACTTTTCATTTCAGGGGTGGAAAAGGTACTGAATTTTGAGACAATATCTATACATGCCTGTGATCCTGTGTGTTTTCTGTTGTCTTTTTTTTTTTTAGAAAAAAGGTGTTTTCTGTTGTCTCATGCTGATTGCAATTGCATCTGGGCAGTCAGTCAACTGCAAACACTTTTGGAAACGTTACAATGGTACAAAAAATAGTAGCATCAGGTTCAGTTCTCCACCCTGTTTTTAAGAAATGGATATCTGACGGCAAAGATTGGAAAAAATTCAAGAATGCATTTCGGAGAACAGGATCTTTTTGGTAGAAAATTGAAACTTATAAAAGACAACAGATGTCATATGTGTAGTAGGCGTGTAGCATTGATTTCTATACAACAACCATATTTCAATGGTAAATCATCGGCAAGCAGAGGATTCGTCCACCAGCACCGCTCCCGTAACGGCTTTGAAGGCGGGGAGAAGAACACTTGAGCAATCGTTGTTGGGGCTCAGGAGGAAGGAATGTCCTTCACTGCAAAAGTGGATGCCAAGAATGTACCGCCAGCCTCATTACATCAACGATATACCAATCGCACCGATTATTCTGATCGGCCATTCCTGCCTGCATTTTTTGTTTCTTCAGTCTGCAACTCTGCATCATAGACCCAAAGCATCAATTATTAGGACAGTGCTACTTCTAATTACTACCGCATAATAAGTTTCCTAAGTTCCATAACAATAAGAGGATTTTTCTGTTACCATGTGTGCAGACGCGTCATATCCTGACAGTGTGTGTGGTAAATGGAACTTTTTTCAAAAAAAAAAAAAAAGGAAAATCCTTAGACACCAAGATTCTTCGTACGTAGGGTAGAGAATGGAATTTGAAGTCTACCCCCTTCGATTGTAGTTAAGCGCTAAATACAAGCGCAACTTATATGTACACAACATGTGGCTGGATGCAGTCCGGATCCCAAAAATGCCGCATTTGCATTTGTGCAGAGCTGAATCGTCAGCTCGTCTCCGACCCGAACACACCCACCGCAGAGCCGGCGAAAGGCGAAGGCGCTGATGAGCGCCTGAGCAGACGAGGCTGAATCCATGGATGGCGAGCACTGGTTGGTCCAGGGCGCCACCTTGTTCCTCGTGAGGTACATCTGCACGGGAAGTAGACGGCGAGCGGCCAGAAGGTGAAGGAGCCCAGCAGCCCGATGACCTGGTTGAAGTAGGGGAACCACACCGCCAGCGCCGTCGTCACCGCGACGTACGCCGTGCGGAAGCACAGCCTGAACACGTTCACCCGGCGCTTGCCCAGCGGACACTTCCACGACGACCGTGGCGGCGGTGCCGAGCTTGCGGTCCGCGAACGCGAACACCGGCTGCGTGAACACCTGCAGCCAGGGTAGCATAATGTGCGTGGCGGCGTCAAAAACCGGAGGGTACGTAGAACAAGTGTCCACGGTGGTGTTTCTGACAGTTGAAGCTCAGGGCTTGCCTGGTAGCCGCCGAGGAGGTGGAGAACGATGGAGAGGTTGGCGAGGTCGATGAGCCAGTAGGGCTCGTAGAAGCCGAAGCCGCGAGGAGGTTGCCCGGGGTGCCGTCGCCGAACGCCGCAGCCAAAGCATCCGCAGCTAGAGGTAGAAGAGGGTGGCGATACCGATCTTCGCTCTCGTCGCCTTCTTCATCGTCTCGGTCTCCGGCGCCCATCAGCGTGTCTTGGAAACACAACGAACAGGCAATAAAGTAATTAATCTCAAAGTCGATTAATCAGTACAAGATCGCAACAGACCAACTGTGGCGCTCTGCGCTGCATTGTGGGTTCGATGCGTATATCTGACGCACTAGCCGCCGGCATGTATGTAGATACCTCTATTTCCAGCAGCACCAAGGGTTTAGGGTAGGCGAACAAGATGTCCCCGATAGCCTGGGACACTCGCCACACCTTCTGCGTGGTGGACACCAGCAGGATGCCTCCGATGCCGCCCATGATCACCCCGTTTGCTGAAGTGAAGGCAATCAAATATTCAAATCACATATTCAAAGCACAGCTTGAAAAATGGCACACATGGCATGGCAAGCATGCATATATACCGATGACTTTGGCGACGCCGAGGCCGACGCCGACGAAGGAATAGAAGAAGGACATGACGGCTGCGAAGATGGAGAGCCCCGCCATCTCGTGGAAGCTGGGTATCTGCGACAGCACCACCTGCGCGAGGCCGAAGAGGAGCATGTAGTAGGCGTCCCCTCCCACGGAGCACGTCGCGTCGTGGCCTTCCTTGTGGTAGCAGTTGGACTTCTGAATCGCCCTGCAGAGCAAGACACATGGTTGCGGAGGACCCTGCTGGCATTGGGGACGAAACCTCTCTACTTTATTTATCGAGATTTTATTCTGCGAAAACCGTGCATGCAGAGAAAAGCAGAGATCGGAAGAATTTCGGTGTCTAAAATCTGCCGGAAACGGTATTCGGCACCAATGCAAAGCACAGCGCAAACAATTTTTGAGAACAGGCGGTTTAGCCGGGTGATGGATTTTTTAATTACGATGCAGCGCGCTGTATGAGGGCTCATGTCGGCGCACTTACAACTGCATACATGTGAGCAGCGTACATAATCCTACATATGGCACTTGAAGGATGGCCTTGTGAATCTGGAGATTCAAGTCGCCACTTGGAGCCTCGTCGTCGGCGAGGCGTCATTTCGCTTTCCATGCATGCGCCGGTAATCGTGAAATCTCGGGGAAAGGTGCGAGCACTAGGATTTAAACCCTAGTGGTTAGCGTCCGAGTAGTAGGCCTGAGCAAGCTCAACCCAATACTGGGGCGGCCCATGGAGCTTGCATCATCAACTCACGAAGCTAATCTTTTCATTCTTCAAAGAAAAAGAAAGAAAAAAACAGAAGCTAATCTTCGGCAGCAGCGGCAGTGCCGGGACTGCTGCATGCGGACGTTGCTTTGTCGGCTTCCGGGCTTCCGGTGGCGAGTCGGCGATAGGTGAGGCGAACTTTGCCGGTGAACTCCACTCATGGGTTCCTCTTCCACATCCACTGACCGCAGCCAGTATCCAGCGGCGACAGGTCTAGTATCTCCTAATCTGACTTATATCCTGGGCGTGATAAAAGTAAAATTTGCTGACATGTATCAAAAAAGACAAAACTGATATAACAACACCTCCGGTTTAAAAGTACCAGTTGGTGGTAACCCCTCATGTTTTTTAATAAAAAAACCTAAAAAAAAAAAGAAAAGAATGGTGGTTCGCGTGGACGCGCGACCTCGAAGGAGTCACGACGACCACCACCGCCCCGCCTCTTATGGTGAGCAGCAGCAATGGTGGAGGCGACGCAGGCGTTGGGAGGCGTCGTGGGTGATCGGCTGAGCCCGCGCGAGACGACGGCGGCCTCCACCTCGACTACCTCCGAAGCTCTGCCGGCCGGGGCTGCCCAAGTGCCGCTGTCCATTGTGTGGGCGTCTGCACAGTGCCTCCGTGAGAACGACCCGCTTGTGGAGCGATGTGCGCGGCCGATGGTCCTTCAGCTTTTGTCATCTCCTTCGACCTGATGTTGGAGGAGCTCCTAGCTGCAGCTGTCCTCTCGCCTCAGCTGTCGGCGCACAAGTTGGCGCATCCTCGGGAGGGTCTACGACGGCGAGGCAAGCGACGAGCCGCGACCGCCTCTCGGGTTGGTCAATCCGACGTCGAGCTATATGGCCAGACGCCCACGCCGTGAGGCCACTCGGCGTCTCGCACGGTTCCGGGATGAGGTGCTGGTTCACCGCCCACAGTTGCCTCTCCACCAGGACAAAGGCCGAGAACTAGGAAGCCCTTGCGTATATAAGACGCAGGAGCAGACGGATAGCTACCCAACCGTTGGCTCACATACTGGCCTCCAAGCGGGGCGCAGTACTCCTTGAGCAACGGTTTGGCAAAGTGCCGCCAGCCAACCCGGGTTCGCGTGTGCCCAAGAGTTTACTCGACGCGTTGCATTCGAGGGACCTTGTCGTCAAGCGAGGTGGAGGCCCTTGATGAGGCGTTCAGGCGTTCGGAGGGCGCGCGTGGGAGCTCTTCATCAAATACCCGTAGGGCACGGCGAAGCTCCCATTTTGGTTGTTTATTTTTATGTAATATCGACTTAAAGATCTTTTACT